>JAHWFO010038427.1:36772-52294 GCA_023313115.1 Rhysida immarginata | reverse complement strand
CAAAAATTCGTGCAAAACAGCACACGTGTTTTATGGATGACCCCAAAGGAAAATTTGCATCAGCACAGATTCAAGACTCAGTCATTAGGGGAAAATAAAGAGAATGGGTACTTACAGTTCGCAGTCTACTGGGCAACATTTCGTCGGAGTATCAGGAACTCTCAGCAACTTCTGCATCGGATGGAATCTGAAACCAGTCTGACTGCGAATCCGAAAGCCCCTCCTTTTATATCCCATACGAGAGCAGGCCTGCTCTTATGGGAGTTCTAGCTTCTCATTGGCTGCTGGCGTCAATGATGGTGGCTCCATCCTTTGGGGGCATGCCAAACTACTCCATTTCAAATCAAGTTATCGAGGTTTATGATAACACTGAACAAGTTTCAAACACTTGAAAGAGACAAATGTCACAACCACCCCCCTCCCCAAAGGGCAAGGGGGCACTAGTTGACAGCTTGCCGAGGTACCAAGTCCAGAATCAAGATGATTTCCAACTAGTCACTTCCTTGGTGTAATCTCCTATAGTCTATTCTTGGGTGTTGACGGAGGTTTACTGAATTGGCTGTTGAGGAGGTTGATCAATCCCAGGATTCACAGCATCATCTCGTTGCTGTTCATTCTCGTCTGCTACATTGGGTGCATTCCTCAGTTGCGGTAAGATGATGGTGGCTTTATCATCTTCTTCAGTGTCAGATCTGCTTTCCAAGACTGGTGGTTTCGGCTTTGGACATCTGTAAGGATTTCCCCCAAACCCAATATTTCCCCGTGCGGTCTTAAGTCTATCTACATGTACTACCTGCATTTCCCCCGTCTAAACATTTTGTGATTAATGGTGCTGATCTTTTCGATTATGATATAGGGACGCCCATATCTGTGACCCAGATTATTTTTACCTCTACTTTTCAGAAGAGAACTTTGTCTCCTGTATTATATTGCCTTAGGTGTCTACCTATGTTTCGTTTATTCAACTTGTCAAGATGCCTTTTATCACTTTGTTAGTTAAAGTATGAGCAATTTGCAACCTAGCGACCAGATAAGATTTATATTGTGAGGGTGTCATTTCATTATCAACTCAATCCCATCCATCCCACGGGGTGCGAGGATTGAAACCATAGAGAAGATGTGCAGGGGTGTCTCTGGTGTTAGCTAGCGTTATAAGTTGTTCTTATGCTTAATAGAGCAGAGTTAAGGAACTTCTTCCACTCGAATGGCCTACCATCGCACAGTTTACGCAAGGTTTCCAGAATGTTTTGATTCATTCTTTCAACTAGGCCATTAGAGCTCGGGCGATATGATGTAGTACAGGTATGAGTTATTCCAAGATCACGAAAGACATTACTCATAATTTCAGAGGTAAAATTTGCACCGCGATCAGACATGACTTTGCAAGGAATCTCATACCGGCAGACTATATTTTCGATGAATGCTTGCGCTATAGTTTTGGCTGTTTGATTTCTCAAAGGAATAGCTTCAGGGTATCTAGACAGGACGTAGACAGGATGCAGACCAGGATGTATTTGTCACCTTGATCTGTTTCCGGCAAGGACCAATCACATCCCAAGCCATCTTCTGATATGGAAAATTAGCTCTGATGGCAGTTTGAAAGGGTGCCGGTCCTTTGGCTAATTTACATTTCTGACATATCTTACATGCTTGAATGTAAGTGTATGTGTCTTTAGTAAGGGAGGGCCAGTAGTATTGCTTCCTAATAGCAGTAATAGTTTTGTTTAACTCCCTTATGCCCTGCAAGGCTATTATCATGGGCCATTTCAATTATTTTAGGCACCATGTCTTCTCCGATACATATTTTGCCGTTAGTCCTACGGGAATTATCTTTCTGTTTACTAAACCAAAGTAACATCCCGTCCCGCAATTCAAATTGCCCTTTATTACAAATTAATCTGTTTTTTTAAGTTTTGAAGCTTATTCTTTATAAAGGGGTCATTTTTCTGAGATGTTTTAATGTCTTCCTGTAAAGTATTAGAGTTAATTTTTTTAATCCCTAGGCACTCCCTAACACTGAGTCGAGACAAGTACTCTGCCACCACATTATTTTCACCAGCAATATCACTTACAATGAGATTATACTCTTGGACTTCAAGTGACCAATGAAGATGTCTTTGATTCACCTGACCCAGATTAGATAGAAAAGATAAAGGCTTGTGGTCTGAAAGTAGGTGTATGGGGAAACCAAGAACCATAGGACGAAATTGGCGTAATGTCAGAACTATAGCTAATAGTTCTTTCTTGACAGTGCTATAATTTCTTTGGGTTCCTTGAAGCTTGGTGCTGAAAAAAGCTATGGGCTTCATGCCCCCTTCTGCCTCTTGTTGTAGAACCACCACCACAGCTTTATCAGAAGCATCTATGTGTAAAAAAAATTCTTTGTTGTAATTTGGTGAGACCAGAACTGGTGGCTAGCTTAGAATTTTCTTTATATTCTCAAAGGCCATTTGATATTCTGAGGACCAAACAAATTTCACATCTTTTTTAGCTAAATCTGTTATAGGCGATAGAATCCCCGATAAGTTGGCAATAAAAGGACGGTAGAAGTTTACCGCACCATTAAATGATCTCACTTGTTAGACATAAATAGGGGGTTGTAAATTCATTATGGCTTTCACATTTTCCGGATCTGGTTGAAGTCCTTCCTTGAATATAATATGTCCCAGACATGTTACTTGAAACATCATTATCTTACATTTCAAAAATTTCATAATGATGTTGTTTTCCTTGAATTTCTGAAACAACCATTCCGAGAGTTCCAAATGTTCTTCACATATTTCAGAGTAAACTAATACATCATCCTGAAAGACAAAAATGCCCTGCACTAAGCGGTCATATAGGATGTCAGTCATAAATGACTAAAACGTGTGGGCCGAAATCTTTGCACCCTGGGGCATACGGTTCAATTGAAACTTGCCTCATGGCATTTGGAATGCAAAGCAGTGGCGTAATTTCGATGTAATTGGAAGTTGAAAGTAACCTGAGTTCAGGACAATAACACTCTACCAGGCATGTTCGTTTAAATCATGCAATAATTCATGAATCTTCGGCATAGGAAAATCCAATGCTGTTGTCACATTGTCTACTTTACGTAGGTCCAAGGTGACCTTGATGTCACCATTTACTTTTTTAACTATATGTATCGGGGAGTTCCAGTTAGATTTACTGGGTTCAATTATACCAGCCTTCTTGTATTGTTCAATCTTTTCCTTGAGAGCCGCCATGTGTACTTTGGGAATCGGGTATTGTCGGACAAAAATAGGTCTTGTTTGATCTATGGTGAATTCGACCAATACTTCTTTAATGCCAGTAAGCGCCTCGATTTCCTCAGCAAAATTGCTGTCATATTTGGAAGTCAATTTATCAAATGTATCTTTATAGTTATTATCAAGCTCCCCTCGTTTTATCTGATTTATTAATATGTTATTAGCTATGACAATTTCTTTACCTATACTATCACGAAATTCAAATTTCGCGCTGCCAATTATATCGCTCCTAGTATGCCTTGATACATGCATTCCGGGAGGGGATGTATTATAAACTTTATACCATAAAAAGTTTTTCACCTCTTCTAATATCAGCCAGTACCGATTCATTTAGATGTTTGCTTCTATTTATTCCAGCTAACGTGATATTTTCGGGTATGTAAGAGACCCATTTTGCTAATTTTCTAGCAGTATCTTTATTTAAAATACTTATTTGAGATCCATTATCTACAGGGTCGAGTCACATTATTATGACAACCCCCTACGTTTGTCTTTGGGGTTGTCCAGCCGAGGAACTGTCACGTGTTCAGAATTGGTTAGGTGACTATATAAGGTAGGTTTCCAGTATGTTAAAAACATACCACACATTGTTGCAATAGGTAAGAAACATGATTTATCAGATCTGGAAAAGGGAATGATAATCGGCTTTCGAGCCAAGGGTGGCAGTATTTCGGAAACCACGTAGTTTGTGAACTGTTCTCATGCTGCTGTAGTTAAAGTGTACCATGACTGGGAAAATGGGACCATTCAAAATAAACGTTATGGTAACTGTGGAGCACCACGTGCCATTGATGAGAGAGGTGAACATCGCCTGCGGAGGTGTGTGAAGGCCAACCAGAGAGCTACATTGGACCAACTTACCGCTCAAACCAACAAGGGTGCTACCAGACATGTCTCCAAAGCCATAGTACAGAAGACCGTGCTACATATGGGCCTCTGCAGCAGACGGATGGTCACCACACCCATGCTGACGAAGGTTCATCGCCAAAAACAGCTTCAGTTTGGCCAACAGTACAGAAACTGGACCACTTCTGACTGGAAAAAGGTTGCCTTCTCCGATGAGTCACAATTTCTGCTTCACAGAAGTGACGGCCGTTGGCAGGTGAGGCAAGAAACCTCTGAGAACAAGCATCCTGCAACCATTGTTGGACGAATCCAGGCTGGTGGCGGCAGTGTCTTGGTATGGGGAGTGTTCTCCAGGCATTGTCTGGGCCCACTGATACCTGTGGAAGGCACTCTCAACCGATTCGGTTATTTATCCATAATTGCAGATCAAGTACACCCATACGTGGGGACTGTCTTCCTAGAGGGGGATGGCACATTCCAACAAGACAATGCAACGTGTCATACAGCTGCAATTGTTCGAGGGTGGTTTGAGGAATATAACCAAGAGTTCCAAGTACTACCCTGGCCCCCTAATTTCCCAGACCTCAACCCAATCGAGAACCTTTGGGATCACCTCGATCGAAAAGTGCGTGCTATGAAACAACCACCGCAACCCTTCAGCAACAGTCTGCATGGCAACAGATACCAGTAGAAACCTACCAGAATCTTACTGACTCACTCCCACGCCATCTAGCTGTCGTCTGTGCTGCTAAAGGCAGTTATTCGGGATATTAGCTAGTGGCCACAATAATGTGACTCGACTCTGTATAATCATTAGTATTTTCTTATCACCTATTATCACGTGTATAATGAATAAGTCATTCTCCCGGCTGGCATGGACAACATTTGACTGAACATGGGAGGACTGGATGACGTCCAATTTACAGTTTCATTGCGTGTGTTCTTTCCCATTGAGTTTCCAACATTTAATATTCTTTTTAAGTCTATTGCGCTGTTTATTATCATATTTCTGAAATTGCTGAAGCATCTGAATATCCTGTCTTTGTTTTTCTATTACTTGACAAAGGTTGGCAATATTTTCTTCAGTCAATTTCTGAATGTCCTGCATTTGCTGGATAATGGGCGTGATTTCAGTATTGATAGAATTTTTTATCAATTCAATTTTGTTATTCTGTTTTTCCATGCCCATTTTCATTTTTCCATTTTTCCGCTTTCATAGCGAATGTCAATAGCTTCTCGAAATGAGACTGGTTCCTTACAAGCTATTAACATTTGTGCCGACGGGATAACAATTTCGTTAAAGTGTGACATTAAAATTGCCTCTTTAATTTTGAAATATTTTATTCTTCCTTGCCATTCTGTCAAATAATAGCTGTAATCTGTTCACATGATAACAAACTGTTTCCCATTCATTTTGCTTCGCTTGGAAGAATCTAAGCTCCGCAAATTGAAGGTCTTCTTTAACTTGAAAAACATCATTCATATGATTGTTTACTTATTTTAAATAAGGCGTGATCATTGAAAACAGTGGCCGCTTTCCCTTTAATTTTGTGTGTGAAGTACCCTTAAAGTTACATTGTCTTGCCATCTCGCTATGTTGGCAGCAGTCTCCACCGCATCCAAAGATACATGCACAATAATGGATGCCTCTTCTCCGAGAATGTGAGAATTAAGCTAGTAAACCCTACAATGTTATTGCTTCTGATCGCCATCTGTGCATTTGCGTCAACTTTTGAATCTCTATTTAGTTCGGGCGCCATTGTGATATTCCAATAATAATAGTTATTGAATATTTAATTTAATTTAAATTAAGATTAAAACATAATAAAAAGGGGTCCTAGGCAGATACACTTAAATAGGCAATTTGTTTATAAGATGACTATTGAAACGACGATTAGATTGAAAGGTTTACAACATAAAAAGTAAGTACAGGTATGCATATTTTACAAGATGAATGATGTTTTTAAAACATTGGCAGGAAAATTTAACTTAACAAAATGGAGAGTTAAATACCCGGTACTAGATCAGCACCATAACTTATAGACAGTCAAACTGTTCATGAAGGAGAATTTGCATCAGCACAGATTCAAGACTACATATGTTTAAATAAAATAAAAAAAACTGAGATGAATTAGCACAGAAGAATTAAGGAGTGAGTTAAAAGTATTTAACGAAATTGGATGATTAGGAGAAGACATAAAAAGGATTATTTAGCAATAATGGAAAAAAAGGAAAAAATAAAACATTAATGATTAAAGAGATGCATGACGAAGTCTTAACTGAAAGACAAAAGAGAGAAAACAACAAATAAAATAAATTGAATAAGATAAAAAAAGGTAAGAAACTAAAGAGAAAAAAAAAACACAAGTCAGTTTACTGATAACAAAATAAACGGAACAGTAATATCTACAATAATGATCAGTAAAACAAAGGAGCAACAATGACAAAAATAATTAATTAACTAGGTGAAAATCCTCAGTAGACCGCAGGATAATTATTTTGCCACTAGTGTTCTTTGTCATCACTTTTCCACCGTAACTCCATACCTTTCTCGGCCCAAATTTTTCTTTCGCTGCACGAAGAACACGGTAGCGACTGGCAGTTAAATCCTCCACAAAGACATATGGAGTTCCTCGCAGATGATGACAATTTTTAATCACAGAGTCTTTTGAAAGGGATGAAACAAACTGCACAATCACAGGTCGATGTCTTGACGAAGTACGAGCACCAAGTCTGTGGACGGCCATAAAATCTGCTGGACTGAAGTGAACGTTTATTTTGTTGAAAATCAGTTCTGTGATCTTCTCAGTGAGCCACTCGGCCGGCTCTTCAGGGATGTTAAAAATGCGAACATTAGTCCAACGCATATATTGTTCTAAGTCATCGAGTTGTTGCTTCAGACTATCAAGCTGATTAAATGCAATAGACTGTGAAGAAGATTTCACTGCTTCAAACTCAGATTTGAGGTGATTGCAGAGAGGTTCAAGCTTGTCCAGTCAAGATTCAATAGAAGTCATCCTAGTATTCAGCTGCGATATTTGAGACGCAAAAGCATTAAGAGAAGATTCAAGTTTTTCAGATAATTTATCCAAAAATATACTACCTCCGTTCAGAAATGATTGTCCATTTTGATACTTTTGTTAAACATAAGAACATTAATTATTCACTTGTCCTTTTTTTGACTTTATTTTAATTATTATGATCATAGCAAGCTGTACATTAATTTATATGTTCTTAAGTCACGTTTTCTTTGCATAATATGGTCGTAAAATTTCAAATTTTGAAAATCTTCAAATGTTTGTTCTTAGTGGGCTTGAGGTAACTGTGAAAAGATGGAATCATCTCAACGAAAGAAGAAAAACCTGTCTGATGATCAGAGAAATGGTATCCTACAATGGTAATAATTATAAATTACAGCACATTGGCAAAGATGCGAAGAGAAACGTTGGATGCCTTCTTGTAATGTTAAACTGCAGCCCAGAGGCGATCAAAACTGCCCAAAATTGTTTAAATACAAATCAATTAACCTAACATTGTAAATATAATTAAATTAAAAGTATTCGCAAAATAATTTTTCGCTCAAATTGTTTATTTTCTCAAAAAAGAGAATCATTTTTGAACAAAAATTTTGATCAAAACGGACAATCATTTCTGAACGGAGGTAGTAGTAACCAGATGATCAAGCGTTGAGGAATGAGAGAAATAATTATCAAACTTTTCCTCAATCAAACTCAAAATGGAATCGTCTGACAAAGACATAGAAGACGAGTCCAATGGAGATAACCGGGTAAAGTGCTTCTTTTGCACGGGCTGAGGTTTATCATCTTTTGGCATTTTCAAATTAAAATACGGTAGCAATAATAATGAAGAATTAGATACCGTAGTACCAGTGCATAAACAGTAAGATGAATCAGAGTAGGTCAATTTAACGTTATAGCAGCATCTTCTATAGAAACGAAAGCAAGCTTCCCTATTCCACTATTGAGGAGCGAAGTTACATGCGACTCAACTCATCTGCCATCTTGGACCAATTGTAATATGCAGTTTGTAATAACAAAATTTGTAATAATGAAGGGGGCGTGGCCAAGTAAGGCGACCTAGTGGTCAGGTCAAGTACTTTTCAATTCTTTCTTACAATCACTGTTTATTTAAGTAAAAATCATGCAAACTTTTTTGTTTTAAAACTGGACGTAATAGGAGGTATCGTGATATGCGGCTTCCCTGTCTTACCCACTCCTCAGAGCATAGGGCTCATGCAGCGCATGTGCTGTGTGCAGTTAATGACGTGATTGTGGGCAGAATTTCAAAATGGAGGCGTAGCACATGCTATTCTGTTATTATATTTGAAATATGCCTAATTTTCAATTTGTAACTCATGAATATAATCCGCATACAATAAAAAAGAAAAACTTAGTCCAGTAATCATGAATTAAACGTCAACTTTCATCCATTCCCTCCAACTTCTGAACGTAGAAAAAGAAAACTGTACTTAGTACGAAGAGACACATTGCCCACAGGAAGGAGAAAAAATTTGTATTGCACATGTCTAGAGCTTGAGCTTTGTAAGGAAGCCGCATATCGCGATACCTCCTATTGAGCATTAGATTGAAAATTAATAACATCAAGTGCTGATACAAAGTTATCATTTACATTAGATGTTGCAGAAAAGTGTTTTAAAACTGTTAATGAAATCTTTGTTTTAGATTGACTGCCACGATCAATTTCAGGAAGTATTTTAACTTCAGTGTCTGTGTGTGTGTGTCTATGCGAGTGTGTGTGTGTGTGTGTGTGTGTGTGTGTGTGTCTATGCGAGTGTGTGTGTGTGTGTGTGTATCTATGCGAGTGTGTGTGTGTGTGTCTGCAAGTGTGTGTGTGTGTCCGTGTGTATGTTCGTGTGTGTGTGTGTGTGTGTGTGTGTGTGTGTGTGCGTGCGTGCGTGTGTGTGTCAGCACTGCCAACTCAAAAAAATTCTTCCCGCTAAAACCGAACTAAAAATCAGCCAGATTCTATTGTTTTAATGTAATGTTTAGCGGATTTTTGCATAATTTTAGTGTAAAATCTGCGAAGTTGGCGACACTGGTGTTTGTGTCATTTTTTTTCCCATCCACTTGCACGCCCTCGTGTGACTTCTGCAAGTAATGAATTTCGGGGCTGTGCGGGCGAAAATTTTGTTCACAGTTTGTTTTATCCGAATAGATTTCAATTGGCCTTTGCAGGGACCCAAAAAAAAATTCCTAATAACGAGGTGTCCGTCTTAACAGAGTTCATTATTACAAGATTTTACTGTATTTACAAACTTGATCACAATGGAGCAGGCTCCAGGAGCCTCAATGGCAATCTGCCAAGTCTGTGAACCGCTGAAATATCCCTGGGTTGCAAACTGGGAAGTACATCCGAGAGGGCCGAAGTGAAAAGATCTTTTAAATTTTCTTTAGGATTTTCAGGTAGGTTCCGAAATATAAGATTGTGTTGAAAAAAAAATGATTCCAAAAAACGAATTTTGGATTCAAGACCCTCTATAACTGAGAAGTATAGGTTGTTTGAATGCTCTAAAGCTTGAACTTTATTGTTTAGTTGCTTGTTGTCAGATTCCAATGTGTCCAATCTCCTTGAAAATGATGCAATTTGTTCCGAGAAATTTCTGATTTCAATGGCTACATTTGAGGACGACTCTTGCATAGTTTTATCAAGAGAACTTAGACGAGTCAACACAGTAGAAAGTTGGCGCTGAATGTCCGATAACGTAGGATTCATGTCAACTGAAGACTGATGAAGATCAGAGTTTGATTGATGTTGCAGAGGAGAGACAGAGTAAATGCAATCCAAACATTTCCAATCCGATAATGTTTGAGGTAGGATAGAATGGTCTGGCGATATACAGACTGAATGGAAAGCACTTCGGCAGACTCCATTACAGAACAGCCGATCTTCGACTTTAACGTATTTCCTACATTTAGGACAAATCATGGCTAACAGTCACTTAAACTTAGGCACACAGAAAAATTTCGATGAAGACTCAAAAGGGCAAATTTCAAACTCAGATCTGATGGTTATAGCAACAGTTGGAGCTACAACACACATTCGCATGGACGTTGGTTATATAAATTTTAAATAACACAGTTCAAAAATAAATATTGTATGATAGGTCTGACATTATTAAATCGTTAGTCCAGATTAAAATAACTTATGACAGCTAATTGAAACTGATAATTAAATATTTCCACAATTATATATTTTATAGATGAAAAGTCCAAAGACAGGTCACAAAGATATCACAGTGAAAGATCACAATTTTAGTTGAATAAGATATCAAAGTATATGTGGCTTATCGAACATGTCTGACACAAATCGCCAAATAATTAAAGTGAGTTGAAAATAAATTGGGAATACATACATTCTTCATATTACAGTTGAGGACCTCAAATCTAGAAACCACAAATCCAGATGTCAATAATTACTTTAACTGTATAACTGTGAAAAATTTTATTTTAAAAGAAAATTTTAATAACCTTCATCAAAAACTATTTAATTAAATATATACACATGAGTTAAATATATCTGGAAAACCACAAATCCAGAAGGTATCCACAAATCTGGTCCCAAGCTTTCCGGATTTGCAGTGCTCAACTTATTAACATCTTCAGAAATCCTTAATAGCTGCGTTAAAAGTTAAGGGAAGGATTGACATGACTAATATAATGAAAAAATTGAAAAAAATACAGATCTCTTAACAGCAAGTCTTGCTCCCTGTTTGGCTGCACAAAAATGCTCTTTTGATTTGGGACCCATTTTTTACATGAAGAAAAAATTCATTCATCAAAGAAAACAAAACTCGAGGCTAACCTTAGTGCGAGATTTTGATATAAAATTTTTCAAACATCATTCCACAAAAGAGAAAAAAACGCATGAAAAACGAATTGCGAATGAACGAAGGCAATTCTTTAAATAAAGGAAAAAAACAGAAAACACTACTCCACATAGAAAAATTTTACTGACTCAGATGTACATTTCGGATTTCAAAAAATCCATCATCAGTGAGTGATTTACAGACGGGCAATATCCATATATATATATAAATAGCCTATGGGCATTTTGTTTTGGTTTTTTTGTATTATTTATTATCGCTATTATAATGTATTAGTTAAAGCTCTATGAACTTCGATGTTTTTTATTTTTTATCAGCATTTATTAATAAGTTGACGACTTTTGTAAAGGTCAGGGAAAACAGACTCGCTTTGCTCTGATTGGCTATTTGGTGTTAGCGAGATGTTATATCTCTTTCCTCCGTTGTTCGATTGGTTTTAGGTTTTTTCTAGTTCTGTAAAATTTTTCTATGTGGAGTAGTGTTTTCTGTTTTTTCCTTTATTTATTAAAGTATCCACAGTTTCCGCTATTTTTCTATTTATTATGAAGGGCAATTCTTTAATTTTTACTGCATACTAATACTTTTTAAAAGATAAATAACATCAAAACATCTTTTGGTCTTTGTATTGTAACTTCGAACGAATTATAATAGAAAGCCTTGTAATAAATACGGTAGCAGAGAGTAAAAACTGACTAATTTCGCAATTATTGCTAGCTTTATCAAAGTAGCATGAATGGGAAAAATAACATTTATGTTCAAAATTTGTATACAAGTTATTTCTTTTCATCTTCTTCTTGTTGCCGGCCAGGTGGACGAGAGGGCTAAGGCATAGGCTTTCTAGTTCTCGAGTCCGCCTGGTGGAGGGTTCAAATCCTGTCGTGGGCATGGATGTTTGTATTTGTCCTGGGCTGCATACAGATATAACTTGTGTAAAAGGCACAAAATGACCTTAGTAGTCAACGCCAAAATTTCTAATAAACAAACCATAAACCAATCATCTTCTTGTTACATTGATAAAACTGGGAATAAAAGCGAATCTAGTCAACTTTTATTCACTATTATGTACTGCAAAGCCTCTAAAAAAGTATACTGTTGTGTTAGCTTAAAAATTTTCCCTCAGTCAGTAAAATCACAATAAGAAATTTCAATTTACGATCAATGAACACTGCAACATACTGTATTAGTAAGTTTTAATGATTTTTTTTTTTTTTTTAATAAAAATACATAATCTTGTTTAAAAATCATACTTTTTAATAAAAACCGCTGCTTAATATTTTTTATTATTATTCAGTTTGAATTCTCGAAATATTTTTAACACTCCATGTTTTCCATTGGCATTGTGAAAGATCGTCTGTTCAGCCACATCACGCGACCAGGGCAGCGATATACAAAATCACTACCATGGAATTCCTTAAGTGTTGCTGCGGTTATTCTTATTCTGCAGTAGAAGCTACAGCTCTTCTTGCATCATGGGGGCGTTCAGACCGATTATGTCACAGGGATGATTGCTCCAAATTCAAAATGGAGTGCAACCAATTTTACGAAATACGTATATAGGGTGTGTTTCTTTATTGCAACGAAAGCGACTAGCCGTCACTACAAATCACGATGCCGTGAAAATCATAAGCCTGACGATTACAAACGACTTCGTGAGAGCGACTGTTTTCAAGTGAGCAATCGGCAACAGCAGCATATGCTTTCTAAGGCATGCAGTAAATAACGAAATGATACAGGGGGTGGCCGTGGCCTGGTTGTCTCGTCGGTTGGCTTGCTAATCGATGGAGTTCAACAACTTCAGGCGCGGCCAGCTGCTGGCTGGGTGACGGCCAGGGCTTGAGGACCACTGCTGGCGGGACAGCTATTTGGGGCACGGCTGTTGGGGGACTTTAGTCTGACCCATTTGCTGAGTGACCAGTGCTGGTTTTCCAGCAGTTGGTGACAGCCACTGGTTTGTTTGTCCGCCAGCAGCTCTTCCATCATGAAACCCCCCGTGCTTCGGAGGGCACGTTAAGCCGTCGGTCCCGGCTGCTACTGTCATCTCGTAGCAGTCGTTATTTACTGGGATGGCGCAAAACTCCCGCGAAGCGATAATCTACCCTCTGTACTAGATACTAGAAATGATACAGCAATATTTTCATTAAATTATGTTTTCGAAATGATCCCAAACCCTATTGGCACGGATGTTCTGTTCTGTTTGAACTAATTCTTTTGTTGGCAATAATGACATTGGCTACGCCCGTAGGATGTGTCTGCTTAGTGCGACGAAAGCGACGAAGTTAACTTGACTGCGTTAGTTTAATCTTGTCAGACCAACCACTTCCATTTGCTATTGCCAGTGACGCTGATGCAGTTACGTTTCGTCACCTAACTAAATCGACGAGCTAAAACTATCATCAACTTCTGCAGGATTAGCATTAGAGAAGGTGATCTGCGTTTTAGCCAATGTCATTATTACAAATGAAAGAATTACCGTAATTTTTGGGTATAATACGCACCCTTGTTTTTTGAGTTTTTGGAAGAAAAAAACAGCATAATTTATGCAATTTATGTAACTAAGATAGCGATTCAGCAACAAGAAGTGCTCCGCCATATTGGTTCAAACGCGCAGTGCATTATGGTCGTCTGATATTTAAAGGATTTAGACTTTTTATATTTCCATAAAATGAAGAAATAAAAAGTATTTAAAATAAATGATTTTATAACAAAATTTATATATTATATTTAAACTTACATTATACAGTATCAGAAATAAATTTATTTAAGTCCTTGAAAAATCGGGATAGTCTGTCTTAAGTTCATTGTTAGACCTAATTATAGTTTCTTCTTCCTAGTCTTCGATTCTCATGATTGAATCATCCACAGGAGGGGTAATTCCTGCTTTCACAAAAGCATCAAGCCGTATTTTCTTGTTCTCTCTGCCATGCAAAATATATCCATTTGATAGATAATTCAAACGTTTTCTCTCCACAACTTTATCGATTAGTAGTAAACATCAGTAAAGTGTGGAATAGCGTCCCCTAACTTCATTAAGACTAGCCATATTCATGTATTGCATTCATGACTATGTTACCTCTAGTTAATGTGTGCAAAACAACCACGCAGGGGGAGGGTTTCAGAACGCGAGACTAGGCTAGAGGCAACTCCCACACAGAGGGGTGCGGGTTTGTTTAGACTTGCAGGAAAAAATGGTAATTAATACGACACTACAATGCTGGGTGAACATCAGGTAGCATATTTATTAAACAATAATTAAAAATTTACAATTTAATCAACATAAATGATAAGGAGTACTGCCAACAACGTTAATCTCTTAATCCTAACAATAGAGACCCCGGGCCACACAAACTCAAAACCCATGGATTCGCCTCCCCTTAACAAGCTTCTAACAGTCTTAATCAAGGTATTCCACAGGTACTTATATATCACCCCTCTTACGTTAAATATTATAATGCTCTTTCATATTTAAAATGGCTTTATTAGACAGGAAGTCTTATTATGCTAGCTTATTGCAAGCACTGCAGGCACTTGTCAAGTGCAGTCTGTATTTACTTTTGCTCAGTGTCATGTGGCACAAGTGGCATGCTTACCACATACGGGTTTCATATGTCTGAGTACGACTGGCCAGAACGCGTCATGCCCTCCTTTTTGTTTTTCAGTCCCCTTGATTGCTAGTTTTTAAGATTTACCGCGTGCAAGGTGAGCCCCGGGGGAAGAAGGCAGGAAAACCCCCCTTAAGTATTCTCTTCAATAAAATAGTCAGTCTCCCGATGCTACGAAGCCAATCGCACCTACGACTCCTCTTAGCAACCCTTGTACATGATAAAGTGTCAGACTAATTACAATTATCTGCGTCTAGTCCTTGCAATACACCTAGCCGGCTAGAAAACTTCAAGTAACGTTATTACAGCTACACATCCATTTAGCATAAATATTCAATTTTAAACACTGACAAACGAGTCTATTAAGAGGGCGGAGCTAAAACTATATCCTTTCACCATTTCTCTTAACGTTCGCGTGGGCAGAGGGCACAGACTCCCGGCAGGTATGCGGAGTTAGAACAACGAGCAGTCACAGACGCATGACCTTTGTATAACCAGTTAATATGGAATTTAATCTGTCCAGGTGCCCAGGAAAAACACGTTAAAGTAAGTTAATTATAACAAGGAACCGTCTCACCCGAGTAGTCATCTCATTGGCGTTGGTTTCCAGTGGCGGCACGTAAGAATTTGTAATGAAGGGGCTAAATTATTCTATATAAACTAACCAAACCTTATTATTATTATTAACTATAGTATAAATTAAAAATTATATGTCAATTCTATGTTTTTTCTTTAATGTTTATTAATCTTTTACTTCTCCTTTTGGTTTTTGTTATGTTTTTTTTTTGTTATTTTTTTCGGTCGTTGTCATCGTTTTACTGTTAGTTATTATTAGATTAGTCTTTTGGGTATTGTTAATTTTTGTTGTTGTCTCTGTGTCCTTTTCTTGGGTTTAATATAATTTTATATGTTGTTAGATTTCTCTGTTTATTGGTAATCATTA
>JAHWFO010038427.1:3306-16772 GCA_023313115.1 Rhysida immarginata | reverse complement strand
TTATTGTCTTCTTAAAAATTAAATAACCTTTTATTATTTAATTATAAACTTTTTTATTATAAACATTTATAATAAACCACCATCTGTATCGTATTAAGGAACTTTTTGAAGAATCGGGCGATAATGAATCAGAATTTGAAGTTTTTTTAATTGTATACACCCAGGTTATTCATTTTTCAAATTGTAAAAAAATGGAGATTTTTTTCTGTACATTCTTGAATATTTTATTTCTCTTAAGTTAGCGACGAATCAAAAAATGGGGATCGCATTATACAAGAGGGTAAAATTTTTACTGTTTTTTTGGCCGCTGGAAACGGGATCGTATTATAGTAAAATACTTACAGTACATAATCTAGTCACCTTAATGTGACCACCCACTACGTTCAACATCAGTAGAAAATGGTTACGTCCAGAAGGTACGTACCAGTATCAGATATGGGGGGGGGGGGGGGTATAGGAAGGGTGTCAGAGGGAAACAGAAATCATTGCAATTGTTGGAATCATGGTCTAAACCTTATTTATTTATTTGGAAAAAAATTACAAAAATTATCTAGCCGGAGCCAGTATGGCCATGGGCCGATGAGTTAGGTCTCCGGAAGGTAAAGTACAAAAACATGGAACTACATAGAATAAGTAAAAATTAGAAAACCAAAATAATGATAAGTAAACAAACATGCCAATAAAAATTAAATGCTAAGCAAAGATCCATAAACAACCAAAAATTAGAATTACAAAAAATAAGTTAAAAAAAAAAAAATTAACAAGGATTAGTAGAAGAACAAGTACCAAACAGGAGTGATTTAACTTTCCTTTTAAAAGAGGCGGGAGTAGGGGAAGCACGAAGAGCAACAGGTACAAACGACCACCTTCTGAAATTTCTTTGGACCAATGGAAGGTGGATCGAGTTCACAGACCGAGTAGTATAGGAATGAAAATCCAAATGATACCAGATCAAAAAAAGTGTCGAGAGCTTTAAGTGACCATTAATTACCTTATAAATGAACGTTACTAATTGTAAAATATAAATTCTATAATGGTCAAGATCCCAAGAGAAGAAAAATAGTGCAAAACAGGCGTAGATTTACGGAGTTTTAGTAAAACTCTAAGACACCATTTTTGGATTCGGTAAAGCCAAGATAGATTGAAGTTAGAGGTTGAACCCCAAAACTGAATGCCATAACAAAGCATTGAATGAATCGGCGCATGGTACAATAATTATAGAATCGTGGGAGGAAGGTAGTGAAGGCGCGAGATTAAACCCAATCTTCTAGAAAGTGACTTAACTAGCTCATTAGTATGCGTATTCCAAGACAAGTCAGGGGATAAATGTATACCCAAGTACTTAAGGGAGCTAGTAGAATGGAGAGGCTTAGAATTATAAAAAATAGGCAATTCAATAGGAACATAACGCTTGTTACGTTGATGAAAGACCATGTACTTGGTTTTATTAAGATTTAACAACAAGTGATTAGTGGAATTCCATTTACTTAGAATAGAGAGAGAATGGTTAATAGTAGTTTGCAAACTCAATACAGTAGATATTTAGTCAGTAGATATTTAATATAATCAATAATACATGTACTTATTTAGTCGTTAGATTTTTCAATTTAATATTAAATGTTTCGTTTTCCTTGGTCATTCACGCTGTCGTTAGCATCAGTTCTACTCTTCGAGTTACCGAGGAATGCAAAGGGGCGTTGGAAGAGAAAAGAAATAAAGGTAGGAGAGAACGGATGCGAGAAGGAGAGCGGAATGAATTTGAATAATTTTTGTTAGATCTTAGTACTTCTCTGTTACCCTGTAACGAATTAAAAGTTTTTTTTATTATTAGACATTTGCCTTGAATGTGTTAGCAAAATTAATACACAGTTGTTCATTGTTTTAAAAATTTTGCGAGTGATTTAATGAGCCGTCGTGGAGAGGGACACGCCCTTGTTTACTCACAGCGGAGCCACGGGAGAGGTTTTCTCTTATAAAGACGCTCTCGAGGATTGTTTTAAAGAACTAACAATCTTTATGGTGCTGAAACCCAGGAACTGGTCAAGTTGTGTAAGTGAAAAACTGTTCAATATAGTAGTGATCATAATAGTAACTATCAAATGCAGCACAAACCACCCACTCCCATCGAATCTTAGTGATAAACCGATTGCGTCGAGAGAAAATATGGCGTCCGCTCAGCTGCGAATCCAGAGATGTTCTGTCGTGGTCAACTGACAAAGCTAGGTAATGAAATTGTAAAAATAATAGACGACAAAAATGTTGAAGCGGCTGAACAGTATATAGAAAAACTTCGCAATCGAAAGGAAAAGCTAGAAGCATGCGATCAAAAGATAATGGATCTTTTGACAGAACAAACTGACATGGATACCGAACTTGCCGATACCGAACAATACGTACATAAAATCATGACTAGATGGTACGGATGAAAAGAATTGTGTTAATCGGATCAACCTTAGGAGCCACCAACCCCCCAGGAACAAGCAGCATCGTCACAGAGCCAGGAGGGCAAAGACCGAATTCTGATTAGCCAAATTCAATCATAGCGGACCGTGATCAAGAACTGACAATCAAACTACCGAAATTCGAAATCCAAAGGTACAATGGCAAAATCCAAAAATGGCCTTCCTTCTGGAGTGCATTTTCATTGGCCGTACATGAACAGAATAATTTGTGTGTAGTGGATAAGTTCAACTATCTATGTTCGGTACTGTGCGACTCGGCATACAGATGCAAAATAGGGTTAGCTGTGACAGAGGCCAACTATGACATTGCAATCAATAGACTGAAAAAACGATTTGGAAGGCCTAAATTAATCATCAACGGAATAATGATTGCATTTACTCAACTGCCTGCACCAAAAAATGACACGGTAAGCCTTAGAAAATTCTTAGATGATGTACAGGTAAAAACGCTAAACTTAAAAGCAGTAGAGGTAGATGTTAATGCGTGTAGCCCAATTTTAGTGTTAAACCTAATTAAGTTATTACCTCGTGAACTGCAATTAGATTGGGTTAAGCAGTGTAAGGAAAATGGTGAATCGGGGTTGGATCAGTTAATAGAGTTCCTTCGTATTCAGATAGAGCTAAGGGAATGTCTCCCACCAGAGCCTAGTAATTCAATTAGAAGGGAACTGGAGACTAAATCAGAAAAAAGGGTTAGCTCGTTGACGGTCGCTCTTAATGTGACTGCAAACAAACCAAAAGGTAACAGCGTTGCATGATCTGTGATGATGAGAGTCACTCAACAATGGCATGAAGTGTGCCAACAGTTAGTGAGCGTGTAACAAAGCTCAAGGAAAGGGGAAAGTGTTTCAACTGTTTCCTCAAAGGACATAACAGTCGTGATTGTTGTAAAGAAAAGGCCGTTTGCAAAACTTGTAAAGGTAACCATCATTCGGCACTTTGTTATAAAGCAGAATCAAATCGTAAAGATGAAGTTCGCAAACCAAGAATTAGTGAGAATAGTGAAAAAGCAGAAATTGTCAATGTTAGTGTTAACCTACTCAACAGTAAACAGCAAACGCTAATGAAGATCAGAAAAGAGCTAGGCTAATGATAGAAGATGGTAGTCAGTGCAGTTTTATTAGTCATAGATTAGCTGATAAGGTCGGCGCAAAGCAGGTTGGTATAGAGGAAATGCGTGTCAAACCGTTCGATGATACACAGCCTCGAAACAAGGTTTTTCGAAAGGTGAAGGTACGCTTGTATGATCGTTTCGGAAACAATAGCATCGATCAGTTGCTTCATGTGTCGCATTCACCATGTTCAGAATATTCATTAGTGCCATCTAAACAAATTATCACCTCAATGAACAAACTTGGATTAATGCTCGCTGACAATGGTGAGAACTGTGATCTTGATGAAGTTGATATCCTTAT
The DNA here is from genome assembly GCA_023313115.1 of Rhysida immarginata. Taxonomy (NCBI): domain Eukaryota; kingdom Metazoa; phylum Arthropoda; class Chilopoda; order Scolopendromorpha; family Scolopendridae; genus Rhysida; species Rhysida immarginata. The sequence continues at coordinate 12,895 of JAHWFO010038427.1, read as the reverse complement.
TGGCAGTGACTTGTATTGGAGTACTGTGACTCACAGAACTCATTGAATATCGAGCCAGCTCGGTGCCATGGAAACATTGTTTGGTTGGGTTGTAAACGGGCTGGACAAGGACAACAAAACAAATTCGAATCTCGTGAATGTAATGCATCTGTCCGTGGAAGGATAGGAATTGCCAAATAATGATAACAGAGAACTGTGCAAAGTCGTCGAAAAATTTTGGCAATTAGAATCGGCAGGAATTAGTGAAGATGATCAAACGGTCGTGAAATCGCCAAATAACATTGATCCTATAGAAGCTGAAGTGAACGATTGTGAACATTGGGAATCACTACCGCGTGCAACTACTGTGGAATGATAGGAAGTTGGATTTGGCCCCCAACTTTGCAGAAGCGATGCGTCGATTTCACACGCTGGTTCGCCATGATAAATTCAACATTATGCTACAATTATATACTCAATGACCTAAAGTCATAGAATAGTGCTCAGTAAGGACAAAGAAAAGTTGAAAAAATACCATTTGGCCATGATGGATTATGTGAATTCCGACCACGCAGAGCTTACCGAAAATCACCATGAAAATAGTGGCACGGTGTATTACATTCCACATCAGCCAGTGTTTCGTTATAGTCATGACACCATATAGTTACGTATAGTATATGGTGCCTCATCTGGTCGCCCGTCATTAAACGAGTGTCTGCACGCAGGACCTCACCTAAACCCTGATGAGAGCCTGTTGAGCATCAAATGAGCATTACTTGTTGGATTTACTTTTAAGATTTCACCAGAATCAGATCGGTATTACTGCTGATATAGAGAAAGCCTTTCTCCAAATTGAAATAGACGATGCAGCTCGTTTTATTTGGTTGGCACCAGAATGAAAATTCGGAGAAAAATCAGTCCAAAAACCTATCGGATGAAGTGGGTTTTATTCGGGCTTAATTGCAGGCCCTTCCTGTTAGTGGCAACATTAAGACATCACCTGGACTCTAGAGAGAGAAACGAACTTGGAGTGGTACAACTATTAGATAAAAGTATCTACGTTGATGATTTGGTAAAATCGGTTGAAAGTAAGGAACAGAGAAACTATACGAAGAAGGTTATATGATCATGGCCGCAGCAGGATTTAACTTAAGAAAATGGGCCACTAACTCAGCAGACTTACGACAATCGATTGCTGACAATAAAAGACGAGATGGCGCTGGGGAGTTTTCGGAGAGGTCGCAAGAGGAGAAAATCAAGGTGCTAGGGATGGTGTGGCATCAGTACCAAGATCGACTGGAATTTGATGTAAGTCAACTTGTAACGTTTCTCGGCGAGACCCTGCCCACTAAACGTTCTGTACTTCGAGCGATGGCTAGAATTTTTTATCCTATAGGACTGGTTTCACCTTTCACCGTTAGACTGAAATGCTCGTTTCAAGAGCTTTGGAAGGAAAAGGCAGAGTGGGATGAAGAACTCGATACCAAATCAGTCAGACAATTGAATGGGTGGATGAAGGAGCTAGAGTTTTTAAAGGACTGCACTGTTCCTCGTTGTGTTTCATCATTTGGAGACGAGCAAGCCATAAAAAGGACGATGCACATCTTCTGTGACGCAAGTGAAAAGCTGTAAGCAGCTGTTGTGTACCTCGTGGAAGAAATTGGGGAAAAGAAAGAGTCGTCTGGTTGCCAGCAAGAACAAGATATCACCAATTAAAGAAACCACAATTCCTCGCTTAGAGCTGATGGCTGCGCTTGTTGGTGCTAGATTGGCTTCCTCAGTGAAAAATGCCATGGACTGGGGATTGATTCCTGTATGCTTTTGGAGCGATTCTATGGTTGTGTTGTGGTGGATCCATACAGATCTAAACATTTAAAAGTATTCGTAGCCAACCGAGTGCATAAAATTTTGAAGTACAAGTCTGAATTACATACGATGAGTGGATAACCCAGCCAACAAAATTACTCGTGGATTAAGAGCTAACATGTTGGCAAGAGAGAAGGAGTGGTGGAATGGACCAACTTGGTTGACATATGGTTCAAAATGTTAAAAATAGAGAATTCGTGTTCGATGAGCCTAAAGAAGCAGTTGCAGAACGAAAGAGACAGAAGGTGGTGATGGCAGTAACAGTAACACGGGTCGACGAGTTGTGGGAAACTGGCAGCTTTAGCAAGTGGAACAGACTGGTTCGAGTGGTAGCATGGGTGAAGAGGTTTATTCTCGACGTATGAAACGAGGAAAAATGGAAGGGGCGTCTCATGGCCTCAGATATCGAGGAAGCTGAAAGGACAATTATTCGACAAGAGCAAAAGATACAGTTTCAAAGAGAGTATGATGCCTTGAAAAGGGCACATCCGTAGAGAAATTCTCAAAATTATGTCGATTTGACCCTCAACTCGGAGATGACGGACTGATTAGGCTTGGAGGAAGGTTACATTTTAGTATGATTGACCATTCTACCAAGCATCCAATTATCATCGATGGAGATAGTGACGTAGCTCGGCTAATTATAGAAGAGTGTCATCAAAGAGTACTTCATGGCAGAGTCCCGGAAACCTTATGTGAACTTCGAGAAAAATATTGGATTCCGGCTGCAAGAGCTAAGATAAACGGACTGTTAAAAAAGTGTCTCATGTGCAAAAAAAGACAAGCAAAACCTGCGGCCATGATAGAAGCTCCACTGCCAAGTGATTGAGTGGAACAATCAAAACCATTCAATATCGTTGGGATGGATTATGCGGGTCCAATATTCGTGAAGAACGGGAAGGATAAGCAACGCAAAACTTAGATTTTACTGGTGACATACGCGGTAACTCGTGCGGTCCATCTTGAATTGGTGAACTCGATGACCGCAGATGAATTCCTGCTTGCCTTCCAAAGGTTTGTGGAAGGTGCTCCATTGTCTGGTCAGATAACGCCAAAACATTTAAAAGGGCTGAAAAAGACTTGGAATTGTGGGCGAAGATGATGAATTTTGCAGACCAAGAAAAAATTGTTTGGAAGTTTATTGTTGATCGGGCCCCATGGTGGGGTGGTCTGTGGGAGCGAATGGTGCGGACCATGAAGGAAAGAATTATGGTGGTATGTGGACGTGCGATGTTAACAACATTTGAAGAACTTAGGACTGTATTGGCAGATGTGGAAGCCATTATAAATTCATAACCCCTTTGCTATGTTGCCGATGAGACTCGTTGAGATCCTGACCCCAACTCATTTCCTCGTGGGAAAGAGGTTGACTACAGTGCCCCCAGTTTTGAAGGAATCAGAGAGTTTGTGTGGATCAGAAGACGATGGAAATATCATCTAATGGTATTGAACAGATTTTGGAAGTCATGGAAAAATGATTATTTACTCTTATTACGAAATTTTCAGGAACGAAAGGGTGTTGGTGAAGACAAAGAACTTAAGGTGGGACAGCTTGTCTTACTCAAAGATGAACTCATCATTCGTCACGCCTTGTGACGGAAGTAATTCATGGATGTGACGGGAAGGTTCGTTCTTGCATAATAAAAATTCCAAATGGTAAATTCATAAAGCGACCAATACAACTACTATACCCGTTGGTACTCAGTGGATAGAATTCGATGATCGAATGTGTAATTGTATTCAACACAGACTTAAAATTTTTAAACTCTTAAAAAAAAAAAAAAAGTGTTTTCCAACTTTTTTGTGGGGGAGTGTGAAGAACAGTCTAAACCTTATTTAGTCAGTAGATATTTAATATAATCAATAATACTTATATAGTCGTTAGATTTTTCAATTTAATATTAAATGTTTCGTTATCCTTGGTCATTCACACTGTCGTTAGCGTCCGTTCTACGCTTCGAGTTACCAAGGAATGCGAATGACCAGTGAATAGACCAACTTCAAGGGGATAAGATTAGGGCTAGTTTTTATCGCTTCTTTAACATCATCACTTAAACTGCGTAAAGGGTTCTTATTAATTATAATAAATGGTCCCTCGGATATAAGAGTCTCTGCTCTCTGGTAATAGTCATCTTTTTTGAGAATGACTGTGCTATTTCCCTTATCACTTTTTAGATAAAAACACTTTTTTCTGTTCAGATTTCTAATTGTGGCGGTAATCTTATTACAATTATCTATGGAATCATATTTCTTCCAGTTATGATCCAAAATTTGGGAACATTGCTCTCTAAGAGCTTTCTTCCGTGATTCTGGTAAGTATTTGATACCGCCTTCCAAACATCCTACTAATTCATGAATATCCTTCCGTTTATTACTGAAGGCGAATTTCAAGCCTTTTGAAAGGAGTTCCAATTCATCGTTGCTAAAGTCTAAGTCTGTATGATTAACCACATTATTTAGAGTGTTCCTATCTGTAGGTTTGACAATGGGTTTTTGATTTTTGATAATCAAATTGAGTTTTTCCCCCAATTTAAACTTTTTTAAGTCCATTTTGGCTTAGTTCACCCAGTTTACTTTCCATAAAAACTTGTCCCAATCTTTTGCACTTATACGGTTACTTAGGAGTAAATGTAAATCATAAGCTTTGGCTCCAGAATCAGGTTGTATTTATCTTATTTCTTAGTGTTGTTGTGGTTAAAGAGTTTTTCATTAATATTAAGATTCACATTACAATTATCCACATTAGTCTTTATCTTCGTTATGCTAAAAAATGTTTACACTGCAAAATTTGGCCTTGGTAAATGCAAGAAGAATTAATTTTATGACATAGTAGGAGGCTTGTGTGAATGTGCTATTTTACCATTTCAATTTCTTTGATAATAAATTTGTAGGATATATAGGGGACCCCTTTTAAAGTTTCCCCTGGCATATCTCAAAAACAACACATGGAATCGAAAAAAGTTCCGAATGAAATTTATTTGCCTCGGAGGGGCAATCAAATGGTACTAAAATAGACCCCTCTCCACAACCTGGACACAACTTTGAAATCTTAAATAGGAACCCCCATCTTTTATTCCATATTCGGATAGTACGTTAAAAAATTTAATGTTGCTCCCTGTCCCACCTCCAGAAGGTGAAGGTCCAGTTTGGTATTATTGGATAACTTTATCACGAATATTGAAAACGTAATTTAATAAGCTTCAATTCAATGCGTCTTATTCGAGAATTACAAAAAAAAAAATATAAATTTGTTGAGATTACTGCAGCATCTGTACTGGGAGTAAGCGCATTCAATAGGGTTCAGTGGCATATGGCACCACTGAACAGTGATTTAGCAGGAGTAATTCTACCTCATGGTAAATTCGGATGTCATTTAGATGCTCATGGCAAAACCATCAATGTAAATCTCAAGAGGACCGATTTTAAGCATGCTGGCAAAACAGTGGCAGATATTTGGCCTAATATAGTTACAGATGGTATCTCAGTTCTCGCAAACAAGAAATGTGGTCTAGTATAGTATCTTTCTTTGCAAACAAGAGATGTGATTTGGCGGTCAAAGCATGTGAATGAAAGCTAATATTTAACTCAAATAACGAAACTGTTTGATCTATCATGCTGCACAATGTCAAGAAGCGATTATATCAAATTAATTCCCCAAGATTTCTGCTAACACCTATTCCTCTGGTTCAGACAGGTAGTGATCTCAAATGTTCCGAGTTTCCCCACCCCAAATCTGACTGTCCAGAATTACTTATTCACATTTTTATAGTGAAACTCCACCTAACCTCTCTCTAACTGCAATTAGTCAGCCTTCTCACATGGCACATGAATACATTGTTACTCGGTTTCCTGTACAATCCACAACATAGACTCTTAAAAAACACTTACAAAAATAAACTTTCAACGTTATATAACGAACAGGATTAAAAATAATTTTGGACATTTAAAAGAACCTGTAAAATTTTCTCTTCTGTCCCCCATGATGCACCAGCAACATCGTCAGTCATTTTTTTTTTCTGTGGCCTGATCTAATTGCAGTTCAGCAGTTTAAAAGGATCATTTTTGTTTCTATCCACCTTTTTACTTTCGATTTCACGGGCATGGCCATCTTTAAGTTTCGAATGCATCCGCCATTACAACATGCCCCTGAGCGTAGCCATCGTATGTTTTTACACATACGGTGGCTACGTTCTGAGCTCTCGTGTCTTCCGATTCCACTCATCCACTCTTAAATTTTAGCATTACTGCCTATAAAGTCGCATCGTTAATTAAAGATACCTAAAAATCGGATATTGTGTACAACATTCCTGCGCTAATTTTAATATTTACGGCAAGTGATGAACATGAGTTACATGTTTATGTCGAATTCCAATTGCATTCTTTAGTCTATTTTCAACACGATTCTATAGGCAGCATGATGGTTAAAAAAAAAATAAATGTAAAAATGTCTTTATTTGCTTACTTTAAAACCTGTTCATAATTATATTTTAGATTATGAACATAAATTAATTTTTCAGAATGTGTGATGTGAAGTGCGCACCTGTTTCATATTTCGACATTTGCAATTATTTTATTGAATTAAAATCATTTGACCATGAACAAATGAAAGCATATATGAACTTAGAGGCATATAATTATTTTCTAAGAGTATTTCTTGAGCCAGTGTATTATCACAAAAGCAACATATTACATATCTTAAACCAAAGGTCATCTCTTCTTAGTGAAGTAAAAATACAAGGTTATATTGTATAAAAACTATTACAAGGCCATTTGTTCTTAGTGTCTTGTATTGTTACAATAAATATGAATGACACAGGTCAAAATTTAAACAATACTAAATTTATTAAACATAGGAGTAAGGTATTTCGAAGCTTTGACTTCATCAACAGATAAAAAGGCGTCTGCTTCGAAACGCGTTTTGGCTAATTTTCAATAACCGCACAATCGCATGATGAATGAATGAAGTCTTATTAATTTAACCATTTCTTCTTAACCATTACTGGGACTAAATAGAAAAAGGGGTATATATCTGTTTGTTAGAGGAGGGATCTGGGGGATGCAGCCTGCTAAATAAAAACTTCACTTCGCTTGGTCGCATTCAATCATTGCGGATAGTGAACATTAACAAGCGCATTTAATAAAGCTCATATTAAATCCATTTAGTATTGTTTAAATTTAGACCTGCCTCATTCATAGTGGATGTCAAGATGCAAGATGGCGGACGGTAGCAAGCACTGACAACTGGCTCTGCAGTTTCGAAGTAGAATTCACCTTTTTTGTTCACCATTGTGGTTAACTCAGTTCCATGTCTGCCTTTATTTAAGTATCCCACTACTTATATTAACTTTTGAATCTACAATTATGCCGAAAGAATTACCGCCTCGTAAAAATACTTCCCGCCCTGCCGTTACGGGTTCTCCTCAACCGCCCGCCATGGATGAATCTATTATCTCTACTATAGAAAAGGGCGTAGTTGATTATTTTTCTAATCCCATTAATATTGATAAATTATTTGATGTTCTGTTCCAACGTCTTTCCTCTAAATTGGATATTCTTTTTACGGACTTTATTAATAGAGTGTCCACGATCGAATCTCGGCTTGAAGCCATAGATGCTCGGCTCACCCAGATTGATGCCGCGATCGACGGCCTCAATTCACAAAATGTTCCATCAAACTCTTTATCTGTTTCTCCATCTCCAGTGCAGATTGGTGAGCTCCAATCGCACATAGATGACCTCGAGCAATGATTAAGGAGAAACAATGTAAGAATATACGGTCTTCCGGAATCGCCCTCCGAGGATACTCCTTCATTATGTTCCGATTTGTTCTCTACGAAACTTGATGTTCAAATAGACTCGTCTGCAATATCATCAGCAAACCGAATCGGCCCCTGTTTGACGACCAGAATTCACCCGATTATCTTACATTTTTTCTCCTCCGCCCATAAAGATTCAATTATCAAAAACAGGAGGAAACTACGTGGACTACCTATATATATCGCCGAGGACTTAACCCCATTGCGATATCGTCTCCTTTGTGCTGCTAAAGCTAAATTTGGACCACGTAACGTTTTGGACGTTCGGTGGCAGAATTTTCATGAAGGATGCATCGGGATCGACATGTGTAATTCAGTCCATCACTGACCTCAATCGATTATGTCCAACGCCAGCTAATCTAACTGAGGAATAATGCGGAGCTTTGTATAATACTTTTTATATTATTTAATTTAAGATTGTTGTAGTTCCCATTTTTCTTTTTTTTTTTTTTTTTTCTCCTTGTTTTTCTTTCTTTTTCTATTCCTTCTCTGTATTTTTGCGGCCTTTAACTTATTCGTCTTTTTACTTTTTCTCTCATGTTTAATTATTGCTTTCTTCTTTTTTTTTTCAATATAAGTTTGTTTTTTTTTTTGTTTTGTTTTTTTTCTCTTACTTTTCTCTACTTCTACTTCGTACTGCCCGCCACCCTCTAGTGGTAGCATGTTCTCCTGCTCTCACCCCATTTCATTAAACGAGTTTAACTCATCTATTTCTAACATTTTTTCCTCCGATCCTTCCCTTTCTTTATTTTTTCTTAACCTTAATATTCGCAGTCTACATGCAAATTTTTCTGCTTTTCAAGCTATTCTTTCTCTTTTTCATCTTCAGCCCCATATTATTTCCTTTACTGAATCTTGGACGAGATATTCTTCTGACATCCCCTCAATAGATAATTACTCCTTTGAAGCATTACATCGCCCAAATAAGAGGGGTGGTGGGATAGTCGTTTATATTTCTAATCTGCTCCATTACTCTATTATGCCTAATTTTACTTCCTCTACCCCTGACTTTGAAGTCTTAACTGTACTCATTAATAAGAAATTCGCGTTTATTTCTCTCTACCGCCCACCATCTGGGCAGTTCTCTTCTTTTCTATCTTTCTTCTCTTCTCTGATCTTTGATCTTAATCTCTCTTCTCATAGAATCGTTATTTCCGGCGATTTCAATCTGGATTTCGCAACTCCTTCTTCTAATGTTAACTCTCTTCTTGATGTATTGAGTCGATCGGGATTATCCCCTCTTATTTCTTCGTTTACCCATTACTCGAGTCATCATAATTCTTATTCATTATTAGATCAGTGCTTTTCCTCTTCTTCTGATAATAAATTTAGTGGAGCTATTGATTGCGCCCTTTCAGATCATTTCCCAACTTTTACATTCCAATCCCCCTCTGTAATATTGCACACCCCACCAACTACAGTCAAATCCCAACTCATAACTACAAACAGATTATCTCTTTTTAATTCCTTCTTGGAAAACACAGACTGGGTCACCATGTTGCCGCCCGAGGAAAATATAAACATTCTTTTTTCTAAATTTCTTACCCATATTCATTTAGGTTTTTCTCGCTACCTTCCATTTTTACCTTTTACCGCCTCATCCCCCAAACCTCTCTTTTTAAAGCCTTGGATGAACTCCAAGGTTTTATCTTTAATTGCGCATAAAAATGCTTTATATCGAAAGTCCAGACGTTTTCCCACTTTATATAATAAGCATACATTTCGTTCTTTCTCTAACTATGTTCGGAAAACTATTAAGGAGACTAAATCTTTATTTTTTGCCCGTTTTTTTAACAAAATAGGCGACAACAAATTAAAATGGAATGCTATCAATAATCTGGTTCGAGGCGCTCCAAAAAAGACCACCCCTTTCCCCGATCCATCTACTCTCGATTCATCTCATCTAACGTCTTTTCTTGAAACGCTAT
>JAHWFO010038425.1:0-23814 GCA_023313115.1 Rhysida immarginata | reverse complement strand
TACTTTATCAGAACAAAACTTCTCTGGTCTGATCAAGTTCTTGTATACGCTGAGGAAGGCAGCTGGGCTGCCGAAATGCGCATACGTTGTAATAAACATCTGATGTGGAATAGTGGTTTCCTGTTGTTCTTGTTAATCTGTGTCCACAGTTTCTGGCTTCATCTCCTTCTATACTCTGAGGTAACACACACCATGTGCCACTTAAAAGAATTAGAGACGTCTATCGTAAGTAAAAGATTTTTTAAGCTTAGCTATTTAGTCAAATCCATTAAAGCCGATATTTGGTTTTTACTAAATTGTAAAAAACGTAGAGTCTTTCCTAAATTCATTGATAATGTAAAATGCCGAGTTCCCCCCAAAGTTGCTGTTAGGATGAAGTTAGCTTATATGAATTACTCAGTCGCTAATCTGTTCTCTAAATTAAGCAATATACAGATTCATTTGTATCATATCCATTGATATTTGGCTGACCATTTGGTCCCCTTAGAGTTTACGTATCTCATGAGAAGGGTACATGTGGTCAATTGCCACAAAGTAAAAGTCAAATATAACAGACTGCACATGAAGCTCTATAAATTGCAGAATCGTTCAAACAGTCTTAGTAATAATTATGCCTCAATTCGTGAGTGTAGTCAAACAGTTAACTTTCCTGCACAAAATGTAGTTATTAATAAATCCAGTGTGGTGCTCACTCCAGAGGAAACACGCATTTTGGAAAAAGGCTTCAAGTTCGCGCAAGAAGACTTCAGAGCTGACTTACTATCGTCCATTTCAGCTACCTTATACTACCATCCCATGTTAGACTCTAAAAAGAACTTAGAATTAAAAAACTCACTCAAAAAACAATTGACAACAAATGTGTCAAACTATAAAGTCAAAAGAAACAATAGTAATTATCAAGCCATCATCAAACAATTGAATGAAAAAGAAGTATTTTATCTAAAAGATGACAAATCGAACCACATTGTAGTTGTTGATAAGGAAAACTATTTTCATAATGTCCAAAAGATGCTTGATGAAGGCCCTTACATAAAACTCAGGAGCAATCCCTTAGTCTACGCTTGCTTTGTGGACCCCGAAAAAGCATACGACAGGGTTCCTCGGCAGAAGCTCTGGCAAGTGTTGCAAGAATATGGAGTGGATGGGCAATTACTGGTTGCTATCATGTCTCTATACGAAAGCTCTGAGATGTGTGTCCGGATGCATTGACCAAAAAGAAAAAACTTTAATGAGATGAAAAATTAGTGAAACTAATGGAGAAATAAATTACATGTAGTTTGTATGGAAATCACAATGATTTTTTAGCATGGGTTAGTGCGAACATTTATCGTAACAGCTCCCTACTTGATAACATCCAACGCGATCAATGTTATACTTGAATTACGGGACATCATTGCGTACGTATTTGTCAAAAAGGAATCACTTTTAACGAGATGAAAAACAATTGAACCTGATGGGGAAACATTTCATGTATCCTAACTGGAAGACATGAAGATTTTTTAGTTTGGGCTACTGCAATCGTTGTTAGTAGAGACTGCCTACAATTTCACACCGAACACGTTAGATCTCCCCCAAACAGTCTGAAAACAGCAACGTACAAAATTGTTAATAGGAACCCACCACATACACCTGTACGTTTTCAGTTGAAATAACAACAGCAACAAAGAAGATAAAAAATTGTAAGCCACGTGTCAAAAGACGTGTCAAAAGTAAAGAAAATAGCTGAATTGAAAAATGAACAACTGTTTTCAATTCATTTTTAACACTGGCAGTTAACCTGTTGCAGTTGAAATGTATACAAAATGTTAGTACAAAGGCACTCGCAATCACAGGGTAACAATGAACTACCATCAACATGATTTTAAGATTTGCTGCATTGAGTACAAATAAAAAGCTTTTCACTCTTCTCTGGCATGCTAACAGCCCCAATGGTTGTTTGAATGAGGATGTGATAATTGAGAACACCATCATTTTAGCACCCCAGAAAACAGTTAATATTAATATTAAAAGGTAAAAATAATGAATGTAATGATATAGACGATTCAGTAACAATTACCGTGAAAACCCTTATTTGACTTTGTCAATGAGAGCATATGTGAAAACACTCCAGGCATCAACCCACTGCTACGTTAGCAGCATTCCATGTCTGCGTGTCATTACCATGACAATAGACACCTTGGCTGTCCTAACATCACGAAACAACTGATAAATAATCCTTAAAGGTCATATTAAAGAGCCTGAAACACTGATAAATAAAAATAAAACTCACAAATTCAGCTACAATTACCCTGAAAAGGTTTATTCAATAACATCAATGAGAACATATGTGAAAACCCTTAGCAATAAGTCCTATCACACATTGGACACCACGAAGGCTATTACCTGTAAAACCTAACAGGGAAAAAGCACGCAAAACGAGCTCTATTCCATGTTTTCTGACAATAACAAAAATCATTGCGATCAATAAACAAGGCGGCCTTAGTAAGTTGTTGATGTACTTTTGATAGTGAAAAAATCACATAATATGCGGAAAATGAAAGGCTTAAAATTCACCTTGTATACGTTGGGATTGTGAAGTTTAGAAAAATCAGAGAGCAGATGCAACCACTGGAAAGCAACAACACAGCGTTGAAACACGTTAAATTTGGTTTAAAGACCTCAACAAATCAGATGTAAAAGAATGAAAAACACTGATAGAGCTCAGTCACCCGAATTCAACCACAAATGATTGAAAAAAAATATCAATCAACGCTGTTGAGGTCAAATGCCCTAGCAACAGACCTTAAACAATGTTGTTTTAAAACAAGTTAAGTGAACTTGGAAGTATTCATTGTATTTGAGAACCCAAATTCATTATTTAAAACAGTCATTTTAACCTGTTTTCTGCGTTGAATTAATTAGAACATCATTGTGCCTAAATGTTTTGACCAGTAAAGAGTTTAACATCAAGAGAGAGAGAGAGAGAGAAAATTAAAATCAGACAAAAACTCATTGACACAAAATAAACCAGATTAGAGAAACCTGTATAGAGTCACGATTGACAGAAAAATGCCAGGAAAAAAAATTGGTCAAACGCAGGACAGGCTGGAAACAAAAGTCGCAAGCAACATTTAATGACCTCAAAAAAAGTAAAAGACGCAGGTGAAAAGAAAAAGGAAATCGAAGATTGACCTTAACACTGTACGTACAAAGGGTTAAAAATGGGCATTGGACGAAAAACGTGGGCACTAGAGTCACAGAGAAATGAACTCAGACCTCCACTCAAGCAGTGAATGAAAACCTGATGTTCAACCCACTGGCCTCTATAGGGTTCACAGTCAAGTAACAGTGAAAAGACGAAGTGATTTTTTTAGACAAATTTAACTTAAAACTCGTAGAGAATGTTAAGAATATTGCGCGAACTTAGCTTGCTCTTAAAAAGAATAGACCTTGAGAGACAAAATTATGTAAACACAAACCTCAAACTGAGCAATCAGAAGACAAAAAATCACGAATAGTAGAAAGAAATTAAACATTCATAGAGAGAAACTGTATTTATAAAAATTTTCGAAGTCAATTGTTAATCCTCTAAAACTTCGGGTCACAGTTGGTAGTATTCAATTGAAACAATGCATTCATTATCAGAAAATTAAAAAACAAACAATGTACCTTGAAACAGAAGTAGTTTATATTTAGAAGAAAGTGTAAAAGAGCATAGAAAAAATTTGGTTGCACGAAAAACAATAGTTAATTAGTAATTAGACAATCAAAATTAGGTGCCTGTATGTCAACCATACCCTGCCAGAAGTCCTTTATAAGCACGCGCAAGAGTTCTATATATTGTGAGACAAAATCACATAAGTGAGTTTTACCCTCTGAGCACAAGGACCCCTTGCCTGTCCCACTGGTGATGATACTCCTCAGGGCAGGACCCAGAATTATGAAATTAATATAATTTTCAGCCTCAGGACATCGGAACATGGTCGCAATAAAGTGATTAATCAAGATATCATCAGCCAGATGAGTGACAACACCCAGGAATTGAACCCGATCAAAAAGTAATCAAACAGAACCCCCACCCCAATGGAGACATCCAAATCAAGGAAATTCAAAGGTAAATAAAGAATTAATTAATTAAAGGTAATTAAAGTTAATTAACAAACCATTGTATACCTGTGATGTCAACAGACAGGTAAACAACAACAGTTGGAAGTCAGGGGGAATGGAGTGTGGAGGGGTAGGGCCAGTGTGAATGGAATATGGTGGCAGCACCTTTGATCTTTTGTACACCTGTGGGTGTGGCCAGGTGTAAAATTGCTGGGACACCCCCTCCACATTCCAGAATGCCGTTATATGGCGACTCGTTCTGCTTTCACGTTTAAGGTGAAATTTGAGTTCCTCATAAAATTATTACACAGTAGAGATTTTTGAAAAATTATTTCAGTTATGAAGTGAGTTTTTGATTTAATGCTGAGCCCCATTCACTGTTCTACTCGGCCGCATGCGCATTGGACACCCAAGAATCCAAAAACTACTTTAATTTTCTAAAGCCTGTAATGCAATCCTTTAACATAATTGTTGATATTTAGGCCAATTTTTTATACTAAGAATGTCTCAGAATAACGCAGGACTGCCTGAATACCTGAAACCCAAATCAACAGAAAATGTCGAATATCTTGCCACACTACATATATCAAATATATTATTTTATATTAAATATTTTCGACTATATTATAAATAATATTTATTATATTTATTAACGTTAATAAAAATATGGTATAGTTTGCAATCGACAAGTTTGACTAGCTGCTACCCAAAATTTTCCGAAAAGTATAAGCATGGAATACGGAACCTACCTTATCTTTTAATTTCCACCATCCCCTTCGAAGTAGTCTCCTTGAACATCTATACATCGTTTACAGCGATGTTCCCACTTATGGAAGCATTCCTAGAAGCCCTGAGGTTAAAATATATTACACACCTGCTGCGATTCCAGTTTAGATTAATTCAATAGAGTCAAATTGCCACTTTTTTAACCCCAATTACAATTTTCGGAAGAGGTAGAAACCGCATGGTGCCAGGGGACAAAGGGCGTCTACTTTTTGTTAAGGAATTCCCACACATCGAGCGATGCCTGCGTGTGTTTCGGAGCAGCTAGTCTTTCTTTTCCCATATCTCTGGCCTTTTGCACCTGACTTTTTCCTTCAGTCGTCTCAAAACATTCCGTATGACCGTCCAAGGCGATAACAAACATCGTTGATGGTCTGCCTCCAGTTCTCTTGAATAACGTGACACACTTTCGTGATCATTTCCGGATTTGTGCTTGTTGATGGTGGACCAGAATGCTTGTCGTCTTTCACAGACTCCCGACTATCTTTGAAATGCTTAAACCGCTCAAATATTCGGGTTTGGCCTAAAGCTTGTTCATTAAAAGCCTCCTTCAACAATCTGTGGGTTTCAGCCGCAGTTTTCTGCAGCCTTAATATCAAGAATCGCAACACGACCAACACAAAGAGTGACAAAAATAGTTCCAACTCAAAATCACGTGGACATTGGATGACCCCACTTGGGACAATTACAGCTGAGACGTAGCCCTAACACCATCTATTGGTAAAACTCCATACCTTTTATGGTTCGGTCAGAATAAAACTGTTTCGGGAAATTTTGGGTAGTGCCTTCGTATAATGGATATTCTTACCAGATATCTGGCATCGCTTTTTGCATGAATCTCTGTGATAAGAACTGGATGGGAACAAAAATTCGCACATCATCATAATATTTTCGCATTCGATGTACATGAACTGCTGTAGAAATGGAGAAGATTTTGACATTGAAATCGTAGTCCCGAATATAGCCAAAAAAGCAATAAATATTTTCTTCCAGCACATAATTCCAAAACCTTTGATCCTAAAAAAAGAATATAAATTTAAAAAAATTACCTAAATATTTTTAAATACGTAAATGAACTTGTCAGCGAATAAGATTTTATAAAATTAAATTCTTAATACATAAATTTTTCCATACTGTAGAACCTGTTTCTAAAGACCGCTCGCTTTAGATTTACAAGCAAAAGTGATCATTGAATGCTCGGATAATTAGATGTAATAAAAATTACTAATCAACAACTTACATAAAAAATGTATTTCTCTATAAAGAATCTAACTTATTTTGTTAAATTTTTCGTCGCTTTCTACGGAGATCTAAGCCCTATTGTTTTTAGAGAAGATCCTGTGATTATACAGCAAGAATTTTTCCTCTTCGTCTAAATGATTGAAATCAGTGCTCAATAACTTTAAGAAATAAACGAATGCTAACGAAACTGTGGATAATGTTAGAATAAATAGAGGGACGCAGAGACCATTAACCCAGAAATTATTAGATTTTATTGCACGCATGTACATTTCAGCTGCTAAGCAGCCTTCTTCAGCGTGTACATTCAGACAACTAAAATATTATTATATGATAAGTATGGAAATGCAGGACTGGACCAATCAGGAACGAAGAAGTTACTCCAACCTTAAGCAGTCACTGATGGCATGGAGCCTGTGTCAGTGTTTAGTAAAATGGTGAGGGAATTCTTCTTCTTACAAACTTCTAACTTCTTACAAGATTCAAGAAAATTTAACATTTTACTATTGGTTGTAGTATGTAAAAATGTAACTAACTTTAAATGATAATCGCGTCTGCAATTCAGGATACGGTTGGCAAAGCTGGTCATATCCAATTTTACGTTTGTGTTGAGTGTATATGTTCCTTTAAACTAATTTTAAAAGATCTCCGCGTCTGACCATAATAGTAGGACCCACACGAGGCGCAAGTAATTTTATATAACCCTGATTTGTTTTTTACCAGTATGCTGACTTTTGCACTGCCAAAAATTTTTTTATGCGAGTCTTGTCTTTTGTAGGCTATTTTAAAACGGAATCTTTTGGCAAGGATTACAATGCCTTTATTAAGTTGCAGGTTATAGTGGAGGATAAAAAAGTTATTATTTGTCAATACTGAAGCTTTTAAGAGTACTGACGCTTTGGATTCTATATTTTTTGAATTTTTTTATAAATATTGTTGACTACTGAATCTTCGTAACCATTGACGACAGCAAAATTTTTGATTCGATCCAAAATTTTAGTTCTATTTTCTAAGCTTAATACTGGTTTTAGTGTATGCATACTTAGATTTTAAAATACGCTTAGGTTTTGTGACATTTGGTGACAAGCTTTGACATTCTTAATGTAATTTGGAATAAAATTATCTTTTCAGTAAATATCAAAGAATAATTTTCCATTACATCTTATCATAATAAACACGAACGGGAGTTGTTATTCGTTTTCAACTTCGAACGTAGAATGAGGCAATGTCCTATGTCAGAGCATTAATTTTACGTGCATCAGAGATAAATAAAATTACTTACGCCTTGTGTGGGTCCTTCTGTTATAATCAGACGCGAAGATCTTTTAAAATTAGATTAAAGAAACATACGTTTGTGAGGCAGTATATACAGGCTGTTTCTAAATTATCTCCTATATTATACATGTTTATTACTTCTTTCACTTAATAATTTTCAATGTGCCCCCCATTTATAGCGTGAAGGATGTCAAAGCGAAACTCGATATCCTGCCATGTTTGGGCTAGCATCTCGGAGGCGATTTCAGCGATTGTTTCAATTATTCTGATCTTGAGAGTTTCAATGTCATCAACATTGGTCTTGTACACTCTGTATTTCACATATCCCCAGAAGAAAAAATCCAAAGGCTTCGCATTGGCCCATCCCTTCCAATCCATTGTCCTTTAAAGTTCGTATCAAGGTACTGCGTAATCTGCAGGCCCCAGTGAGGAGGTGTTCCATCTTGTTGGTAGACTATGTTGGGCTGCAGTTCTTAAACCTGTGGAATCATGTAGTTCTCCAACATGTCTAGGTAGAACACTAAATAACTGGAGCCAGATACTGTGGACAGACGTTAGAATAAAAGAGAGGAAAACACTAATCCACATAAGTTAAGGTAGATTGGAGCGATTTTTTTATTCATGTCTAGGTAGATTGGAGCGAAAATGGTGTCTTCAGCGAAAAAGAAAGGTCCGATTACTTGATCATGCATTAGACCACACCAAACCTTACCCTTTGGGCTGTCGCGTATTTGCTTCCTTAGAAAGTGTGGTTTTGTGAGCCGCAAATGCGGCAGTAGTGTGTTTACTGCTCTGGAAGTATGGAATGTTGCCTCATCAGAAAACAAAATGTCCTCAAGGAAATTGGGATCATTGTCGATTTTTTTGGAGCATATCCTCAGCAAATTTCTTGCGCTTTGGTCCGTCATCTAGCTTCAGTTCATGCATCATCTGCTTTCGTAGGGTGTAAAACAAAGACGGTCCTTCACTATTTTATGCACGTTTGTCATTGGCATATCCAGTTGACGAGCTCCTTGGCGAAGTGATTTACGGGGACTACGATCGAATGCATCCACGACTTTTCTACTCTCCATGGTGTCGCTGAAGGTCTACCAGCACCCGTTTTTGTGTAACTAGCTGCCTGCGTTAAATCTTTTTTCATGCCATAGCCTTATTGACTTATGATTTGGAGGATCCTTTTTAAACTTTCTTTTGAACATTCGCTGAATTGAATTAAATTCCGCAAGCCATATCACGCATTTAACTTTTTCGTGAACATTCGCCATTGCGTCTCGCGAAAAATTGAACAACGCGCCAACAACGGTACCAAGCGCTAAACACGTGTGTCGTTATCAACTCACGCTAGCCTAAGAATCATTTTGAGTTTTTCTTTGTGAATGAAAAAAATCACATTATAATCTGTAACAGTTTTCGAGTAATAAACATGTATAATACGAGAGATAACTTAGAAACACCCTGTATATCCTGCATCACAAACGTAAATTTCGGTGTGTTCAGCTTTGCCGACCTTATCCTCAATTGATTATGATTTAATGTTAGTTAAAATTTTACATAGTACCAGCAATAATAAAATGATAAATTTTCTTGTATCATTAGAAATTTATAAGAAGACAAAATCCCCCACCCTCTTACTAAACAGTGACACAGGTCCAATGCCAGTCTGTAATTTGTTAAGATAGGATGAACCTCTTACTTTCTGATTGGTCCATTCCTATATTTCTTTGTTTATCATGTAACTAGCAGAGTTACCTGGCGTTGCCCGGGATAATTACACTTGTAGGTAAAGAGAACAATCTCGAAAAATAAAATTATAACTCCCAATTGGTTAAATAATAACTCAATCAATACAACACAGAGCAAAGGGATTATCCATTCTATTAAAAATATGAAAAACAGGGAGTCTAGGTGATATACCGGGACTTTATTTAAACTCTTCTGGACTTGCCTCACCCCTGTGGAGCATCACCGGATGCTTTAGACGCAAGTTTTTCTTGCCCTTGACGTAGAAGCTCTTACACGCTGTTGATCTATTCGAAACTGCCATTGTTCAGATGTTTCAAACGCCCGTATAACTTTTTCTGTTTTATTTCAGAGTTTCTCTGACCAATACTCATTCTCTCTCTTTCCTTATCACACAAAAATTTTTGCCAGTCGTCTGAACGTTTGATAGGGAGCTCAAGGGAGACGCATGTGGCTTAAGGGAGACACTTTGCCTTATTAATGTTCTGTCACTGCATCCTCACTTTATGCTCATTATCAATAATTCTTGGAAACGAACGTTCAGTCAACGCATTATCAGCATCTCAGTTTCCAAAATATACAGTTTCCCACAGAATATAGTCAAAATGTATTTTTGGAAATGTTTGGATCTGCTCTGCTACCAAATAAACTAGGTGATAACCCCGGCGTGACTAAGATTTTATTTTTGGAATAAATTTTGAAATACCTTAAAAATAAACACATGAAAACGCTTAGAATTATTACAGTAAAATACTTAATGAAAATTTGAAAAAAAATTTATAAAGGCTCACAATGGATGGACCTCTCCAAGGATGCCACAGCTAGTCTAAATAATTCCTTACTCACGTAATCTGACTTTAAATTTACACTTGATGTTGTTGCAATTCCCTTTCTTCTCACGAAGTCTTGAATCAAAACTTAGCCATTTATCTCTTTGTGTAATCTAGTGACGGCCAATTCTTCTATTGATATGCTTACCATTTGCTCAATACTATACGGAGTTAAAGAAGTGCTTCCTCTGTCGTCTTTTCACTCTTTTTCAATAGTCAGCTAACTCTCCATTATCTCCAGTTAATGCTGGTTTCCATTAGCATCGGTTTGGCGTTTGTTAGGCGTCTGCGTCTTTTTTGGGAATTTTTGTAGAACGTACTCTTTTTGCAAATAGCATCAGTTAAGCATCTGTGTCTGTTCAGCATCTGTCCAATGTCGATCACGCGTCTTTTCAAGATCTGGCATGGCTAAATTTTTAGGCGTCTTTTTCAGGCGTTTTTCTGATCTAGTCAATCATGTGCGATCTACTTCGCTATGGATTCTGGGTAGTTGTCTTCACCGATTCAGAAGGAGAATCGTGGCTGCTGTAGCTGCTGTTCGCTGACACGTGTTCTCGCGAATTTTCCCTTGTGAATTTATTAATAAACAGGTTATAACAATTTCGTGAATCATTTATTTATTAAGTAAAAATGTTATAGTAATAAATTCAAAGCGTGAACGTGATCAGAATGGTTAATATCCTTTTTTTCCATCTCCTTGAGAATGCGACAATTGTTTGCAGTGACTCGACCAATCAGATCAAACCAGAGTGATGATAACGGTTGAATGTCGCTAAATGGAAAACGACTGCACTCGCGTGCTAATCAGGGCGCGTCTCACAGGCGACGATTGCAAAAGAAGACGCCGAAGCAAAATGGACGCCGCACATGACGAGACACCAAACCGACACTAAATGGAAACCAGCCTTAACTGATCATTTTTAAAGATTTTCAAGAAATTGTTAAGTACTAAGAACTCTATAATAACAGGAATTCTATGTATTGTTACAAAATGAAACTTATCTATACTGCAAAAGTTTGCCTTTCATTGCTGGTCTGAGATATATATTGTTGTTCCTTGCATAGTATTGCTGCATTGCGTGTTGACACCATAGTTGATACCTATTTTTGCACAAACTTTTCCTTGTATTGTTGGTCACGAGATATACAGGGAGTTCAATTTATCTGAAGACATTGCAGTATCTCGAGAACCACACATCGGATCAAAAAAAGTATGAAAAGAAAAATGTTCGTCTCGAAGGGGGACATCTAATGATACCAAACTCGACCCCCCATCCCCACTCCCTGGAGGTTGGTGGGGGAGGGAGGAGTTAAAAAATTTAAATGGGAACCCCCATTTTTTTATTGCAGATTCGGATTCTCCAGGAAAAAATTACCCCAATTTGACCTACGATTCGAGTCATTTCGATCACAGAGGGTGGCGCTGTAATCGATAAAAATCAAAGTAGGTAAAAAATCGTTGAAAAATGGCGATATCTCAAGAAATAGGGTGGACAATTATGGTGTCATTAAGTAGCATTTGTAAGAATATCAAAAACATTTAATTTTATTTTGCTGATCTGATACGTATTTCTTGAGATATCGCCATTTTTGGGTAGCATGTTGCGGGTCGAGATGTTATTATTAGATGTCCCCCTTCGAGACGAACATTTTTCAATCCACACTTTTTATGATCCGATGTGTGGTTCTCGAGATATTTCAATGACTTCAGATAAATTGAACACCCTGTATAATGTTGGTCCATGCAGAGTTTTTGTGAATTGCGTGTTGATACCTTTGTTGATACCTATTGTTGCATAAACTTTGACTTGCATTGTTGGTCACGAGATATTTCTCATTATTATGCCCTGCCATAACTATGAATATCGATTTTTATTTTAAAGCATACACTTTCACCTTAAAAACTGCAATAAGAAGTAAAAAATTTAGTTTTAAAAAAGTTAAAAATGTGATGGCCCGTTTAATATTAAATTTTAAAAGTAATATATTATATAATAAGATATACGCGCCACCACACTTTTACCTTTATTTAAAATTAGTTTTTTTACTTTTTACTACACTTTTTAAGGTGATAGTGTGTTTTAAAATTTTTATTTTATATTTTTTATTTATTTGGTGTACACTTCCCATTCAATATGTTAGCAACAACATAGTTTACATTGCATAATTTGGATATTTATAATATCGGATGAAAATGACCATTATTTAAGAAAATTGCAGCCTTTATAAGAAAAAAACCAATAGATCTATTTCTTCCTTGAAGCAAGTTGTTTGGTTCGTTAGATTTTTAGGCACGTCAATATCTCCATCATTTCTGCATTCTTTCACACACACACACACACACACATATATATATATATATATATATTGCTTGATCTGCCCATCATGAAGCAACAATGCATGAGCAACAATATGTGCAGACCAACAATATGCACGGACCAGCAATGTATATCTCATGCAAAAATAGGCCATAATAAAAAATCACTTGCGTTTAATTAAAATGGAATTTACAGACTCGACTGTTGTGATACCCGTCGTACGACGGGCCTTAGTGCTAACAAAAGTTAATGACGCGACAAAAGAAAACAATTAAAATCTCTTATCTTTTTAGCAATATAACAGCAGTTATCTACTTCAATTCTACATGTGGGAGATTCCAAAAATTCGATAATTGTTTGATGCATATAAAAACAATTAGTAAACAGTGTGATTAATGATTCCTAATGAATAAGGTAATAGCGCCGAAGAAGCGAAAACTTCAGACAATCTCGGAAGTCGAAGAACCCTATGCGAATCTAACGAAGTCTGGAAGTCGACAGCATTGATTGCTATGGTATGTCCGTGTCCAAAATCATTTGAGGATCTTCGAAGAGTTGTTGGTTTATTGCAAAATACTTTCCGTCAGACTTCAGAAGCATGCTAAAGGGCAATGAAGAAAGGCATCATTACATGCGATCCGTGAAGCAATTGCTTTCCAGATTTGACAACTCAGACATCTATTTGCAGGCATCCTGGCATACTGTAAGTCCCCAGGAACCTAAGCGAATGTGGAATAGTTGTGCAGACGCATTGCCAGAAGAGCTATCAGTACCAATTCAAATCACAAGCAAGCAATCTTTGAGTGCTGTATCTCACATTAAGAGATTTAGACCAATATCTAACCAACGGTGAACGCTGGCTCAAGGATTATCCAAAGATGCCTCAATTGCATCAGTTCGCTGAACAAGAAGTTGAAGCGTTCCAGGATTGAAATCCACTGGTGTCGCTGGAGACTGAATACCTTCAAGCAAGATTCCAAGAGTTGGTGGATCAAATATCGCTATTAAAATCAGCTGATTGTGTACAATCACATTAAATGCGGTATTAAAAAAAATAAAAAATAAATAATAATTGACAAAATAATTAATAAATAATAAATAAAATCAAAATAAAACTACAAATAAAAAATAAAATAAAAGATATTGATATTGATTAGCCGTTACATTCACAGAACACCTCACGACTTAACATAAACATTTCGCACTTCAATAAATTAGCACACATTCTAAACGATTAGCACCTCTAAACGATTTCACTTTTTACAACACTGTACACTCTCTCCTAGTCACATTTACAAGGATGGGCTACATCTTTCACACAAGGGTTTGGATCTGGTTTCACAAAATATACTTATGAGGGCGTTTTGAATAGTAATGCCTCCATGGCTGTAACCTTTTTATTTGTTAACCGATTTTCAAAATTCTTTTTGTATCTTATACTCACATTCGTCTTCTATGTAATGCACTATTCACTTTTCGACATAATCCCCATCCCTTTCCACGCATTACGCCAACGCGTGACTAGTTGGGTGAACCCATCGGAGAGGATTTCCGGAGTTGTTGTGGACACCAGGATTTATAGTGTTGAAAAGTTACAGTCATGGAGGCATTACTTTTCAAAACGCCCTCGTAGATATAGTCAATCTCTCGTCACACTCAACCTTATCTCCAACACTACATAAGACACTGACAATCATACACCACACAACATCTCCGACAACACCCCATTCACCATCTGATTCACCAGTTCATATTCAGATCTCAACAACTTCTCCTTCAATCCTTCCACACCTTCAGCTAACACGTACATCTACTCCCACCATCTACACAATAACTTCCAATGACACAACCCCACCCAACATTTACGATGTCCCTTCTTCCCCAACACTCTCCCCTAATAACCAAAATCTCACACCTACACCTTCACAGAACATTACACAAATGCCAGACACAATTCCACGCCCACTTTCCACCTCGGACATTTCCGCCAGACCACACACATATAACACACGGAGCTCCACAAAACTACGATCAACACAAAACATATAACTGGCAGCCTACCACCTTCCTGCTTTTTTTTCAGCTCCGAAAGCTTTGCGACAAGTTCTGTACCTACTATGCTCACAAAATCACATTTTCCCATTACTTTACTCTCAGCATAATCCCTAAAGGTTTGGTCTCTGCCCCCAGCATCCAATTAGGTCCCTTACCCTCAAACACTCTGTCGCAAATTCATTCCACTGTTTCTGACTCTACCCGTAGCATCCTTCCTGTCCTTAATAACCATTGCTCTAGCATTTCCACAAGCCTCTTTTAGTCCATCACCCAAAACGACTCTCTCTCCTCTCTTAATCCCCGGATATTGATGATCTTCATACTTTCATTTGCAAAAAACTTGATTTTCTCTATTACAAAAAATGTAATAAATTTCAGAGAGACCGTACATCCTTCCCTAATAAATTCCATTTTCTCTCTAATCCGTTATCCTGCTATTTTCTGAACTCCCTGTCTAAAAATGATCCACCCCCCTCCACCAGCTCCAGCTCCTCTCCTCATGGCACAACCGCGGTTATTAATCTTTGAACCACTAAACTTTCGTCTCTCGAAATCAGAACCCTATCTAAAGGCCTTTCCTTCTGTCCTACCCCCAATACTATTGACACTTTTGATATCATTTCCTCTGTCGATAACTTCAGCCGTGCCCTCAGATCCCGTCTATACTTTTGCATGAATCCTTCCGATTCTACTCCCGCAACCAGCTCAAACTTCCATATTCCCAGCAATTGGACCCCTCCTGATGACATCAATCCTGAGCTTGAAGTTTACATCACCCCATAGAAAACGACATCCTCTCCATCACTTGATGATGAATACTTGATCACTCACCATTTGCTCAGTTTCTCAAGAGTCTGGTACATCTCCTTTATCTCCCAGTTAGTGCTCATTTTTATACGAGGGTTGGGGCATAAGTTATGGCAACTATTTTTTTTCTCATAGGTAAGGGAAGATATCACAAAATGTCATATGTCTCGAGGAAACCGTTCATTCGTAGTATAATTCCACAACACCAGATGGCTCTGTGATTTCCTTTAGTTGCATAGAGAACAATGTTAAATCAGTTCTTAGTCAACCGCCGTGCAGAATGGATGTAATCCGTGTTGAACAACGCTCGTATATCAATATTGCCGTTCTCCGCTGGCTTTGGTAACAATTGGAGCACCCACTATACTCTCCGGACTTTTCTCCATGTGATTTTGACCTTATACGGACGGAAAGGAACCATTATATGGTAGACAGCTTCGGACACGAATGGACATTGCAAATACGCGTATTGTGCAACAGGAGATGATCAGATTTCCACATGGTCAGAGAAATGGTGAAGCAGATGATATGGGCGCCTGTTACATCGTTGGCAGCTTACTGCGAACGTTCAGAGGACTACTTTGAGGCCCTTTAGAACGGGCATGTGTGCTGTAATGATTTTGGAACATGAAAGTTGTAATGTTATATCAACTACCTTAATAAATATGAAGAGCAAAATATTTCCGTGTTGTTAAATGTCCGTATATTTCCTCCAGTCCTTGTCCTTTCATTTCGAATTTTCCACCCACGGTCGAATTCTCAAACAAAACGATGCCCCAACCCTCGTAGAGTTCCAAGAAAATGTCAAGTTCTGATAACTATCATTCTAAAAAAAAAGCCCGAGAAACAGGAATTCTATGCATTGTTAAAAATTGAACCTTATTTATAAAGCACAACTTCGTCCTTACATTGTTGGTCATGAGATGTATATTGTTGGTCCCACCCACAAACAAACACTCTTCTTCATCTCTATACTATCAAAGTTCACCGGCATTGCCCGGGATAATTACAGTTCTAAATAATAACTCAAATTAGTTTTTAGAAATTCTACAATCTTCTGTTGTATACGAAGCTTCTGCTGTACACCTAGACAATTTTTTTTTCTCAGTGCAATACTCGTTCTTTTCTTCAGTGGCATTGCAATGGATATCAATTAACATGAAAGAACGACCACAATATGGCATGCTTGTTGGTATAAAGAGTAGAGTTGATAACTTTTTCTTATCGGTATTGTCGTAAACTGTCGCCCGAGAACATTTGTTCAACAGTTTAAAAACACATTGTTCAAGGACTCCAAACACAAAAATCGTCTGAATATGTGTTAGGGAGCTGAAGAGAACCACATGTGTCTCCTCGAGAGAGACTGCCCTAACTACATTTTGATATTATACTCATTTACTGCTCAATATTAGTAACTCTATGTTCCTTTGACAAGGCAACAGAACATTTTTTCATTCCATTATCTTAAAAATATTGTTGTACTATCACCCCATTGTCACTGATAAATTATTTAAGGATTTGAAGCAAAGTTGTGAACGCGCTGATAACCGTAAATAATGCGACACAGTCATAGATATTCATGGGAAAAGTAATTTTATTCATGAGGGTGCCGTAAAATGTTTTTCGAATAAACAAAAAAAAGAATTAACTTACTGCAAGTGAAATAAAATAAAGGGAAAAACAAGTAAACCCTATTAACTTGATTTAAAGGAAAAAGGATACGCTTGATATCACAAAAACATAAATTAACCGACTAACAATAATAGTAGGGCCTAAGTCTACTAGTAAAGTTCTGTTCCGTGAAGTACTTTACACAAATAAAAACAAACTTGCGGTAAATCAGTTTCTGAATTCCAAATCAACTGCCATGGAGAGCGGCGATGCGTAACGCGTTTAAGGACTGGCTGAGGGCTCATTTTCAAATAGAGAAAATAGAAAAAAAATAACACACAATTAATAAAAGCCAGTATCTTAACCTATCTGTGCATTAGCATAATTTTACAATGCAAGAACTATGAGCGGCGTCGGGAGATGGAAATAGTCTCACAGACATTTTACGAGAGAGAGAGATAAACGAGAGAGAGCTCACCTTATAATATTGGGAAGAGTGCTCCCAAATCCTCCTCGGCCAGTGCTTGAGTTCCCCAGGGCATAACCACGTTGTAACGCCGGCTGGAGAAATGTTTAGTCATCACGTTGACTAGGGCTAGATATAATTCTCTGGGCACCTATGCTGCATAAACCAGGGCGAAGAATGCGCTCGTAGCTAATGGGGTCATTATAGGCAGCTTTGACCCATCCCGCTGGCTGGGAAGAGTTTTATGCTCCTGCTCTTGGCCGGGCTCCGTACTCCTTGCGACAATGCCACATAGTGAATCTGGAAGATGCTGTCTCCTTGCAACAGAGTCCTGGCTTGCTGACAAACAGTTCGGCATGCTGTTGGTGTGGTCAAAGAATGCACCTTCGGCCGCGACGTCACGAAGTCGAACTGGAAGCCGCTGTCTCCTCGACAATAACTCCCGTCTTACTGACGAACCTTTAGGCATGCTGTTCCCTTGGTCGAACGAGGCGTCTTCATTAATTTGTAGCGGCACTCCACTTCTATGAAAGAGACGGAAGAATTAGCGCTGCTGCCTGCGCACTCGTCCGCCTGAGAGAAAAACTTCCTCGCGGAGCCTTTCACACGTCTTCTTCTCCAAACTCTTGTCCGCACTCTATTTCTACAGTTGGGAGAATGCTCATTAACTTCATTTACAGAGCACACACCCTCTCCCTTCGAAAGCTCACTCTCCTCTCCCCTTACTCTCATCACTCCTGCCGCTCTTTCATTTTTCTCTCTCGCGCCATGAGGCCTCGCCTTTTTTCTACGGCGTTTCCATTTACGCCTTTTAGCAGGAGCTTGGATTTCTCTATGCGGCCGCTCTGCCTCAACAGCTGGCGCTGCTCCAAGCTTGCTGCTACTGAATTTCGGTTTCGCGACTCGCAAAGCGCTTATGTTATCACTCGTCACGAAATTTCGTGACGAGCTCCCCCCCCCCCCCCGCCTGTCTCGTTTTTTTTTTTTTTTCGAACTGGAATAACTAGGGAAATACTGCGAATCTCCTGTGGAGGGTTCTGTATAAACAGCATCGACGCCCTCTTCACCTCTTTGGTGCGACCGCCTCTGACCCTGAAAAAACAACGAAATTAGTCCCTTACACCGATGGAGGTGTTGTTCTGGCTCCCAAGTAGGTTTGGGATTGCCTAGCCACTTAAGCAAGAAGAATCTTTTAGGTTTTTTTCCCTTAACGTCTAGTAGCCTCTCTACCTTATACACGTCAGTGAACTGCGGATCCACTATCAGATCTCTCCCTTTTTTATCTGTTAACCTTTTTAAGAAGGACCCGTGCAATACTCGCGTATCTCCCCATTTATTCGGGATCCTCACTCGTGCAGATACTTTGTTGACTACCTTCAAGATAGTGAAAGTACCAATGTATATGGCATATAGCTTTTTGCCTACTCTATGCTGTTTTAAACCAAAAATATTTAAGACTCTGGCATAAAATTGGTCAACTTAGCACCCAGAAATGAGTTCAGGCAATATAAAACCCCTCTATAACTAAGCCCGCCTTAAAACAGGCTGTCCTGCACTGCTAAGAATTAAAAGAGCGAACCGATGCATGAAAATGAGCCTCTTGTGAGCCAGACACCAATCTACGCCACAAAGAAATACTACTACACCTAACAGCGTACAACACTGCGCCCGATGTGAACCCAAATGTTCTGCACCACAAAGAAAACGGCAGGGTAAACTGGAAATGTGTAACTGTGCCCGCTGTAAACCGGAACGTTCTGCACCACAAAGAAAAGCGACAGTAGCAGAATAAATGGAAACGTGTAACTGAGCCCGCCGTAAACCGAAACGCTCTGTACCACACAGAAATATTATAACTGTGTCACGAATAAATTATTTAGGGATTTGAAGCAAAGTAGTGGAAGCGCTAGTAGATGAGGTCCTCAAATACGCGCATATTAATGAGGTGGGCGTGGTCAATTAAACCTTGATTTCCACCAATCAGCGTGCAGCATTCGCACCACGTGACCCCCCACCTCCCCCCTACCCCAGCCTGACGTCACAGGCGTTCAGCCAATCCGCGTACAGAAGGCGACTCACGTGACCAAACACCAACTCTCCCCTCGATTTCGTGTCACATGACCACCCATCTCCCCTTCCTGACGTCACTGACGTTCCGCCAATCAGCGTGCAGAAGGCTTGGGTGTGGGCCTTTTAATTTGGGCGTTGGTTTTTTAATTTGGGCGTTGGCCTTTTAATTTGGGCGTTGGTTATTTAATTTGGGCGTTGGCCTTTTAATTTGGGCGTTGGCTTTTAATTTGGGCGTTGGCCTTTTATTTGGGCGTTGGTCTTTTATTTGGGTGGGGCCTGGAATAAAATTAATTTTATCATCCTCTGATATACACCAGCACCAGGGTGAGAGATTAGAAGGGTCCTGATGCTCTCACCAAAATCCACTTAGGTGATTCTGTCTTACAAGTGAACACCAGTCGATTCGCTTATATTCTACCTAAATCAGCAAGCGGCTTCCGTATTGGCCCCTCAGAGGATTACCTTATTACTAATGCACTACGGATTACCTAATTACTAATTCACTATTGTTTCTAGGGTAACCAAATTTTTCCAAACTCTTTTACAATGTCTTCTACGACTGCTGTTTCAATGTGTATTGTATTGTTTTTAATTTTCAGCTAATGGATACATTGTTTCAATTGATGGGTGTGCAGCTAAGGTGGGGCTAATACTGTCTAAAAGGTTGGGCCTGTACAATCATATACCTGTTTATAAATAAATAAATAAATAAATACAGATGTGTTCTTTACATAACTTAATTTAAATTTTTGTCATGGATGAGGCATTTTCTAACCCCGCTAATGCGGCAGGTTTTGGTGGCGTGAGAGGTTTAGCTAAACAAACAAATCATTCTGAAAAAGAGACAGGTGAATGGTTAAGGGGCGTGAGAGCTTATACGCTGCATAAACCGGTGCGTCATCATTACCCCCGTAATCGAATGCGTGTATATGCGCCATTTGAACAATTTCAAGTGGACTTGGTTGATCTAACCAGTCTGTCAAAACAGAACGATGGTTATAAATTTCTACTTACCTGCATCGACGTTTTCTCGCGCATTATGCGTGGGTCATTCCTCTAAAAACGAAGAGGGAACTCGAGCTTCAGAAAGCCTTTCAAAAAATTTTCACACTCAGCAGTGTTCCTGTAAAAGTGAACAGCGATAAAGGGAAGGAGTTTTTAAACAAACACGTTCAAGATTATTTTAAAGCACTCGACATCGATTTCTTCACCACAGAATCAGATTTGAAAGCCGTTACGATCGAACGATTCAACCGTACGTTAAAAACGAGGATGTTTAAGTTTTTTACATTTACCAACAAACACAGATACATCGACGTCTTACCGGATCTCGTGTTAAGCTACAACCAACGCAATCACAGAGCCCTGGGTATGGCACCAGCTGATGTCAATGAACGAAATGCCCCAGCTCTATGGCTGAAACAACAGAGTTATTATACAGCAGCACCACAAACAAAGCCAAGGTTGCAAGTCGGTGATTACGTACGTATTTCGAAAGTGAAAAACATATTTGATAAAGGTTATCTTCCAAACTGGACAGAGGAGGTGTTTGAGGTTTCAAAAATCATTTATAGAAAACCTGTTGTGTATAAAATTAAAGATTACGATGGTAGCGAGGTCTCAGGTGTATTCTACGACCAGGAGTTACAAAAGGTGAAAAAACCCGCATTTTTAACATTGAACAGATTATTCGCCTGCGTACGAGGCATGGTGTTCGCGAAGCTTTTGTGAAATGGCAAGGTTACCCAGTCAGTATGAACAGCTGGGTGCGAGAGAGTGATCTTTTAAATGCTTGACAAGAGGCGATTGACAGCAGTTGGGGCCGAGTACAGCCATCATGTATGAAGACACGGATTTTTATGTTACGCTACCATCAAATACACCTACGGGTGATCAAATTCATTCCAATACAACAGCTCATTTTATCACAAGACTGCCGAGGACGCTGCGTTTCCAAGGGCGATGGGAGGTTGGTTTATCGGAAACACATTTCCCTGCCCTCTTCAAGAACATTA
Organism: Rhysida immarginata; assembly: GCA_023313115.1. Taxonomy (NCBI): domain Eukaryota; kingdom Metazoa; phylum Arthropoda; class Chilopoda; order Scolopendromorpha; family Scolopendridae; genus Rhysida; species Rhysida immarginata. The sequence continues at coordinate 2,519 of JAHWFO010038425.1, read as the reverse complement.
CGACTGTAAACAACACTTTCGAAGTAGGTTTCAAGACTGATCACATAGATGAACAAATCGATTTCAGCATTGTTTCACCAGTAAGAACTCCGACATTCCAGACTTTCATAATCGAAGTTGAATTGGTGTTACAAGCCTATTTGAAAGATGCTCTCATTTACCATAACCCTTCTTTAGACCTCAATGTCGTCATGAGTTTGCCGTTGAATGTCGGGATCCGCTTTAACACGCCCGAATTCTGTAAGCTGTTCAATGTTTCGCCAAACATTTTCTACGAGGACCGTTTCTCTCTAACTCCGGATTACAACCGGCCGTTTAAGTGGGTATCCGATTTTTCTGTTACGTTTAGGTATCCCAAGTCGGCACCTCTTTATACCCGTTTCACATACCAGACGAGAAGTGATTTATCAGACTTTTCATTCACCCGACTACTTTCCCTTAAGTAAAAACGTCATTGACGCGATTGAAATCGCGGTTCATTCCGACCACGGTGATTTACTCGCGTTTTTAACAGGTAAAACCATAGTGAAATTACATTTTCGTAAGAAACAACTGTAACGCGAGGTTGATTTCTTTTTTCTCTCCTACTCGATTACTTCAAGATGCATATCCCCTATCAGCCGAGCCAGGAAGTAATATCGCGTTACTATTTAAAACAGAGAGGGAATGGTTTACCTGTGTTTAGAGGGTCGGTTTTCCAGAGAGGCAATGGGATTGGTTCAGTGTTTTCAAATCTGTTTCGCTTGGCAACACCTTTACTCAAATCCGTGGGCAAGATTCTCGGTTGGCATGCCCTAAAGGGCGGTGTTTCCGTTTTTAACGATGTGATACATGGTCAAAATTTTAAACAGTCGTTGTCATCACGTATGAAAGAAGCTGGAGGTAATGCCCTGCAGGAAATAGGTGCTAGAGTTCAGAGAGGTAGAGGTCGTGTTAAAAGACGAAATTCGGCATTTCCTACTCATTCACATGTAAAAAGACCCAGAGGCAACAGCGTGGAGAGCTTTCTAAAGAGTGAATACAGACAAAGAAGTCGAGTGCAGCGTTCAAAAAAGCTGAAAAACGGGCAGAAGAAACAGAAGAAGAAGAGGAAGAAACAGAAGAAGTCGACAAAAACACAGACAAAACTACGTTCTAAGCCGATTTTAAACATACGTCCTTTATCATCGGTTTTCGCCTAATAAATACGTAACCATGGCATCAATGATACACCAGCTGAGCACTGAATGTCTCAACAGTGATCTCGACATTTTTTCTATACCTCACATGAGCGGCCAACAGGAAAAGCAGCACGTCACGGGGTACCAGCCAACAGCCATCATCAGCCAAGACGGGCCTATTGAATTCTACGTACCTGGTTTGGCAGATTTTTACACGGATCTCGATCAATCTACATTAAACTTAGAAGTCGTTATCAACAAAGGGGACGGACCGTTACCAGCTTCTGATAAAACAGGACCTGTGAACCTTTTCTTACATTCGCTATTCTCACAAGTCGATTGCTATCTAGGTGATACGTTAGTTAGTCATAGTAATAACTTATATCCGTACAGAGCTTATTTTGAAACTCTTTTGAACTATGGACAGACTTCTAAACAAAGTCAACTCACAACAGCCGGGTATTGTAAAGACACGAGCGGTAAAATGGACAATGCTGACGATGCAAACAATGGGTTTAAGTTACGTAAAAGACTCGCACGAAACGGCGTTTACTACATGGAAGGCCCGCTCCATTTAGACATCTTTCGGCAGGGTCGATTGCTACTAAACTCTACGGATTTTCGTCTGAGGCTTTACAGAAGTAAACCCTCCTTTGCTCTGATGTCTGACGTAGCTAACCCAAATTATCAGATTACAATCCGAAAAGCAACGCTGAATGTCGAGAGAGTTAAAGTTAACACAGCCACGTTATTAGCACATGCAAAGACTCTGCAAACCACTAACGCGTTTTACCCTATCGGACGGGTTGAAATGAGGTCCGTGAGTATTGCTACGGGTACTAGAAATCACGTCATACAGAACTTAATTACGGGTCAGATTCCCTCGCGGTTGATTTTTGCATTTACATCGAGTGAAGCCCAGAATGGTTCTTTTACTTCGAATCCATTCAACTTTCAACATTTCAATCTATCTTTCTTCTCCCTCTCATTGGATACTCATGCAATACCTCTAAACCCTCTGACGCCGAATTTTTCCTCTGGGTCATACTTGAGAGAGTTTGTTCATTCCATGAAAGCACTGGGGATTTGGAAAGAAGACAGAGATGTTGACATCAGTCTGTTCGATTACGGTTCTGGTTACACATTTCTGGCCTTTGATCTTTCGGGGGACAGGAATTATTATACAGATAGATATAACCTTATACGTAACGGTACGTTAAGTGTTGAAGTTCAGTTTTCCGAACCTTTAGCAATTTCGGTGAATCTGATTGCTTATTGTCAATATCAGAATCTCTTGGAAATCAATAAAGACAGAACCGTGAGCTTCGATTTCACAAATTAAGATCGATGGATACGCAA
>JAHWFO010038424.1:0-31602 GCA_023313115.1 Rhysida immarginata | reverse complement strand
TCTTGCATTGTTGGTCATGCGATATTTCTCATTAATATGCCCTGCTATAACCATGAATATCGATTTTTTATCAATAATTATTATTTTTTCGAAATCTGAAGTAGACAGTGACCTTCCTCATGCTTTGAAGGTCATGTATGCGAAATTTCATCAAGATCGGAATAAAACTGTAGATTTGTATAAAAAACGTACAGACCCACCCACAGACAGACCCACAAACATCCTTCTTTATATATATAGATAGATGTCTTTGGCGTGAGCAGAATGATCTTGCAATTATTGCTATCAAATGCTTGGTTGTTACTGTGACATAAAAGACTAATTTTATCGAGTTCTCCCATTCTGATTGTGGAAATGTGCACGTTGCCAAGCCCTGTGTTCGAAATCTTGGCGTAATCATTGATAGCACACTTTCCTATAATTCCCATGTTAACTCTGTTCGTCTGAAGGCTTACAGAGTTCTTGGTACGTTCTGTGCAATGGAGCTAGTTTTCGGTGCCCTTCTAGCTTTGTTCGGCTCTATCGGAGTCTAGTTTTACCTATTTTATCCTACTGTTCTGTTTAATGGAATGGGGTTCATATATGCAGTTTTGTAAACTGGATAGGGTGCACAATGTTTTCTTCCGGTTTCTGAAGCGGAAATTCCTGAATTTTGATATACCTTCAGATCTGTGTGCACTTTCTTAAGAATGTTTTAATTGGGAAGGTGCCATACTACAAGGAAGCCCATGATGAAGCTATGGCCTCCTACTAAACTCAGAGAAGAATTTCGTCGGGATACAATGTTCAGAATTCAAAAACTATACAATCAGAATTCTGATGCCACTGATTTGCTTAATTAATTTTCCTCTTCATGTTACTATCCTGTGTTTGTGATTATGGTTGTATTTATTGTTTATGATTTATTGAATTCATGCTTGTCATTTTGTATTTTTTTGTAAAACATTTTTGGATTTTTATTATTATTTTTTGTTTTGTATATACTCCGTAATATTAATTTTATTTATTTCTTCTTTTCTTCTTCTTGTTTTTTTTTTTTATCTTGTAACACTCATTCCATTTGGTCGATATTGTAATTCCGTGTTGGCTTAAATTAGCTGTGTGAACACAATAAATAAATTGAATTGAATTATTATTAATAATGAATTTTCATCTTTGTAATTATTATTACCCTTATATTATTTTGCTTGTGTGTACGTACGTGCGGTGCTATAGCTAAAACAATTGATAAGCAATAAAACGCGTGATTACTATATTAACGATCACCTAAAACAATGATTAGTGCTTTCTTCTATTGTTGTAGGCTACGAATTATCATGATAATTAACGGGTCTCGTGCGCCGTTTGTGAGGGTGATTAGTTTTAATTTAATTCATATTGTTGCAAAGCTAGGCACGCGCGCATATTTCAGATTCAATTCAAATTGTTGCAAATTTCGCACATTCAAATTATTTGGTGTGACGCACTCACATGTTCTTCCTTATTTATGGACTTCATACGAAGAGACGTCATTTCCTTAGTGATTCGCCATCTTGGTTCCACGCAGCCGTTGCTAGTAAGAGTTTAAATCATTTTCTCCTTTTGAAATTAATTTTGGGTCGTCATAAGAAACGTAGCAATAAGATATAATTTTATTGCAGACATTCTGATCACTTGTGTAGCCAAACTAGCGTCTGAATTAGCATATGTAATGCTTAGCAATGACATGTGTGGAACCAAGATGGCAAGTTGCCAAGGGGTGGAGCTAACTGCTACGTCACTCGTACAAGGTCCATTGAGAAGCGCCATCCACTGACCTGCCATCTGGTGTTTTTTGAGGAAGCTGGGAAAGGGTGATCACGCAGCCATATGCCTATAAGTGAATGAAACTTCATACAGAGTAGTGTTTTTCCCGATGAATGAAATATCGATAATTACAAATATTCGATATATAATCTTCTGAAAATTCGAACATTTACAAAGATGTCGATCACCCTTTCATCCACCATGTTGTCGGTTAGTGACGACATCTATAGGCTATGGCGTTTCTCAATAGTTAGATATTTCAGTTAGTAAATTAGTTTTGTAGGCCTTAACGTAACTAAATATACTGTACATTTAAATGTTTTTTTTAATTTATCTATTCATATTATAGGTAAATTCTATAAACTTTTAAATTTTATTGAAATAATATGTCAATAAATTTTCTATTTCAATAAAAAATATTATCATAAGTAACATCATAAATAAAATTTTGAACATTGTAATTAATTTTCGTAAAACTCTCTCTCTCTCTCTCTCTCTCTCTCTCTAAAAAATGTAATTCTTAATATTGTCATAGATAATTTTAAATTTAAATGTGGGTAGTCTCCTTTTAATGGGGAAAATCGTAAAATTAAAATTTAATAAAAACAAAAAAATGAAGTCACCAATCTTCATCGTTTTTCAATTTTACAATTTTCCCCACTAAAAGGAGACTACCCACATTTAAATTTAAAATTAATCATTTAAATTCCTTAGATCAATAATTGTCATAGATAACTTTTTAGATTACAAAGGTCAACACACATTTTGGTGCCAACCATTTTTCAAGTGTTCTTAGGTAATTTTAGGGTGTAGAATTCAAAAATAACTTCATATTAGTTTTATCGGGTATAGTTTTCGAGATATCGATGTCGCACAATACAGAAATAGCAGTCATCAGTGTTTTTTCTGGGTTCCCTTCAAACCATCAGCACACCAATTTTCAGGCTTCTCCTTTGTCCAATAGTCCATTGCCGTAAGTGTTCCATACAAATTATACATACAAGGTGTTGGCCCACGTTTTGTCTTGGTCACCATGCTTAATGACAAGATATTCAAGACACTAATAACCATGGCGTTTTTTTAGTAAAATTCGTGGCCATCTATCGGGAAAAAAACGCCACGAACTTTTTCCCAGACCTATTATATCAACGTCGCGCCTCTGTACCATAACAAATAGTAAAAGCGCATTAAGTTAGTGGCCCTGTATCTCAAAACCTATAGACCTTGCCCAATAGTAAACAAATCGCCATTTTGAAAATAAGCAGACGAGCACTTCCGTGAGCAACAGTGTTTCCTGTTGCGAGCTTGTCAGCTCTAGACAAGCCTGCTCCTGCATCTGTGTAGTACATAGTGCCGCACAATTTTATCGTTACAGAAGGAGACACGGAATTTACGCTTCAGAGTACTCGATAATTCATTTTATATTTTGTATTTTGGTTTCTAAAAACTTTTTTTACAAATTACCTTGGCAGGGGAAGGCCACTTAATGAATACAGATATGTAGCCATTCAATTATCTAAGCCTTTGTTGTTGGCTTGTGGGACTAAAAAAAGAAAAAAAAATCTCTCTCAAGTTTAAAATGGAAAGCAGAAATTATGAAATTATTCTAAGATGGAATTAACATTTTCATTACATGGAAAATATCATATTACTTTAGAAAAAAATCTTCTCTCTTTTTTTCTTAATTTTTAAAATTTTTATTCCCCCTCTTGAGAGCGAAAAAAATCTTTTTTCTCAAGAGATCTATCTTTCAAGAAGAGGGGGGAGATCGGATTGTGAGGCAAAAAAAAGAATTTGCACCCAGTGTTTTTCATCTACGGCATTGATCCTTCCCTGTTGGCGTTCCGATTCTCGTGGAAATCGAAAGAACCGAATCTCAGAGAGTAAATTTGTACAAGTACTATAACCAGGAGCTCATAAGGGAGAGTGAGACACTAAATAGGATTTCTGGTCTCATCATCGAGCACGTATTGGCGACCTTAAGCGGAGAAATTTTGAACTGCGCTTGAAAAACGGCGCGATCGTCGCGACTAATGCGTTAAAATCGTCACCTATTTTTAGTTTCAGCGCCCTTGAGTGGCAGAATGTAAAGCTCCCTATCCAGAGCTTTAGCAGAATGTGATCCACCGTAGAAACGCTACAAAAAGGAAGCCATCGCTAGTTTGACGAATACGAAATGTTAAAAAACAAAAACTGATATGAGAATAATGCTATCGCCATTATGCATCAAAATTTTCGGAAAACTCATCATTAAATAATAAAAAGAATTTAAACAAGCAGTAAAACAACTGATACAGGTTGAATAATTAAATAATTACAGGCAGATTGGTAATCATTGGAATACATATATATAAATGGACGTATGTATGTATTGTAGGGTGCTAGGAAGAGAGTTATCGGTTCCCGACATGCTCAGCCTTTACCCAAAAGAGAAAACTAGCCAATCCCCAAAAAGGACGGTTCCAGTAATTAGGTAGTCGAACTAAGGATATTAATTAAATCCAAGCCCCACAAAAGGAATTTACCTGTGCGTAACATAATGATAAAAGTTAAATCCTTAAGCATAGGATTTTTGTTTGGTCCCGACGCTGACAGATTAAGTTCGGTCTCGATTAAAAGCATATGGTTAAGAAATTATTTTTTTTCCCCTTGAATTCCCCTTTTTTATTTTATCAACTAAGAAAAGGAATTGACACTATGCTAGTTCCAAACAAAATATTTCTTTTATTACAAAAGACAATGATGACTTTATAAAGAAAATTCCAATCGTAATATACAAAGAGTACTGTTATGACTCCTCGAGGAGGCACTTTGATTGGCTTGAAGGACTCCAGCGAGCGGAAACTATCCGGCAAGAAAGAGGTGGAAATAGACAGGTGACGAAAGACACCCAAGAGTTTGGGGTTTGCGAGGCGAACAAGTTCTACACCACTCGCCACCGAAGCAATGAGGACGATATGTAGTAGGCTATGACAGCAACTACTTGACTGGAAAAGACATCGGATATTTGTTTGGAAACGAAAGAAAAATAAATTTAAAAAAAGATAGACAATTAAAATTTTAGAATGAAAACAAAATAAAATTTGGAATTACTGTTTTACAAACAGACGAAAGTTTTTCTGATACAAAATCCAAAAGGAGATTCCGAGGATTAAGAAGTTCTGGCAAAACGGCGCGGACGGTCCCCGGATAAGTGAGTTATGCAAGAGGCAAAGAAAGGGAACCTGGTTAAGAAATAAATAAAAAACTCAAAAAGCAAAAACTAAAAGGCTAAAGTACGAAAATAATAATAAAAAGAAAAGGAAAAGACATAGAACATGGAAGAAATCAGATAATATATAGGATTCCGGGTACCTAAAAGGGAAACACGCTAAGAAATAAAGATAAACACATCCAAGGTGAGACTAACACAATCAACAAGCAAGGATATAATCATGAACGTAAATCACGAGGTAGAGTTGGAACGTACATTGGAATTGATGACAGAGGGTAAACGATCACCAACATGTAGAGAGGTCCTGTAAAAAAAAAAAGGAACAAAATGGCAAAATAAAAGTACAGAATAAACTACTGGAAAAGTAAAGCAGAAAACAGTGCCAAAATCTCAAGGCAGGTTTCCAATAACGATACATAACTGGACGGAACCGAAGTACCGAAAAAAAAGATTAAGCTTTTTTTGTCAGTTGAAAATTTAAAGGGGCAAATAAGTTGTTTTTTTTTCAGTTTCTCAACTTCGATGTAGACTGTAGACGATATTTGAAGGTAAGATCCATCTTCGGTTCGGTTGGGTCAAGTAAGAACGATCAACACAAAAATTAATGGAATGCTCTGCAACAATCGCTACAGAAGCCACCACCGCAAGCTGCTGACGTAGGAGCTAAGGCAACAGCCATCAAACTAAGATCTTGGATCGTGAGGTTCGAATCATGTTCCATAAGACCTAAGTTAAAGTTACAAAACAAGACGAATATGATAGGGACTAATCTGAAAGCACTCAATCAGCAATATTTACCCTTTGTCAGTAGATAAGTACTCGATTGGGTCCGAATGGAATGTGGAGGGGTGATTTGTCGAAAGATCAAAGGATGCTGACACTTTTTCTTTTGTTCTCAGTCTGCTCTGGAATGCGCTAGGGTCCCCTGGGACCCTGTCCCTTGCTTCCTGCCCCCGGGCTATTCGACTGGGTGTGTCTGCTTTTCTAAGGCATTACCTTATTTGGTCATGCTCTGGCCCTCTGGTGTGGATTTTTGAGGGTTTGTCCTTTTGGGTGTGGTTCTTGTTTTGGGTGTTGCCACTCAGTATGGGTGTTGGCCCACCTGTTTTGGGCGTTGGTCCTTGTTTTGGGTGTGGTCTTTTTTGGGCGTTGGTCCTTTTTTGGGCGTTAGCTCTTGTTTTGGGCGTTGTCATGTTTTGGGTGTGGTCATTTATGGTCTTATGGGTGTGGTATTATTTACCTTTGATTTCATTTTGATCAGGTTTCCAATTGTGGGTGTGGTCACACAGCTGACTGATGATCTTTACTTGATTAATCACGTGATGGCAGCCATGATCAGGTGGCCTAAGGCTGAAATAAAATTAATTTCATAATCCTCTAATGTACCCCTGGTGTTGGTGCTCAGCACCAGCACCAGCGTGGCAGATAAGAGGGGTCCTGATGCTCTCAGCAAACTCCACTTAGGTGATTCTGTCTTACAAGTGAACACCTGTTGACTCTCTTAAATACCCGCCTAAATGGGTAGGGGTTGGTATACTGGCACCTCAAATTGATCAGCTAATTACTAATTCACTATTGTTGCTCGGGTAACCAAATTTTTTCCAAGCTCTTTTACAGTTTCTTCTATGACTGCTGTTTCAAGGTGTATTGTTTTGTTTTTAATTTTCAACTAATGGCTACATTGTTTCAATTGACAAGTGTGCATCTGAGTAGGGACTAATGCTGTCTAAAAGGGTGGGTCTGAACTTTTACTTTGCATTTTTACTTTTAAAGGTTTGTCATGGGGGTGTATGTTCGTTTCACTGCCCTTTTACGATGTGTTGCAAGGTGATAGATGTAGCGCCTGTGTGTACTCAAGCGCAGGTGGTGGTGGTTGCTGCTAGGCCACGGACGCTGGCGCGTTGTTACACAAGGCGTTCGTTAATGGCTGCATTGTTCGCGTGTTTGTGTTTGCTAAAAACACTGTGTCTTCAGCCAAAGATATATGTGAGATATGTTTTTCTGTACTTTGTTAGGGTTATCCTGCTCTTTCATCGTTTTGTTTTTGTTTTTTCTCCTAATTAAATTCTCTCCCGCTAACATATTTGCACACAGTTGATGTCAAAGTGTTCGCACGAAGCCTAATTTGCTTTCGACGCGCAGGCTAATTCAAGCTAAAAATCTACGTATCTGACAATTCAAGGTGTTTGAAATACGTTTGTTTGTGCTGCATTGACGTTTTCACATTAGTTTCAGAGTTTTTTCATCTAATTAAAATCTGTCGTATTAATAAAACAAAAACGTACATACTTGTTATCACACAATTCGGCCGGGCTAGGCTTAGCGTGCCCGTGAGGAGTACAGCACCGTTTGACACTACAGTCAGTGTTCAAGCTATTCCGGGCTAAAATTCCTTGCATTTTCTAGCACAGGTAAGCGATATACGTTTTGCTTATGATGCATTGGTGTTCCCCCATTCGTTTTCGTGCTTTTTTCCCGACTAAATTAAAGCCTGTCCTCTTTATAAAAGTGTACGTAATTCTTATCCCACAGGCCGTAGGAAGCCTAGCGTATCCGAGCCGTGAACAGCGGCGACAACAGATGTATTCAAGGCTCACACTAATCTAAGCTAAAAATACTTGTCTCGTCCGTAGGGTTGCAGCATTTTGCTAATGCAAAATGGAGTGTTTTTAATTTTAATACAATAGCATTATTGTTTCACATGTGCGGTAGGAATTGTTCATTTCTTAGTTCTCGCGGTCATTTGTTACCTTGGAAAATTTATCTCCACATTTCCATATCTCTGTTTTTTCTGTTTTGCATTGATTTCTTATAAAAATAATTACAAATAATATTGATGATGATGGTGAAAAGTATACAGGTTTTTCTGTTTTTAGTTAATATTTACTGATTGTTTTTTTTATTCCCTATAATTCTAACTGACATAATAAAAAAAAAATAAAATAAAATAAAACAAAATTCTGTATTACATAATAGACGTTTAAGTGCAAATTTCGCTTTTAAGGTGTTACAAGTTCACATTTTTGAGAGGCATAGGTCAATATTGTTACTTATTAAAGCAGACTTCTTTACTCTTTGTCTATTGTTTGGTTATTTTGGGCTGTTTTGTTAGAAGGCAAGACAGCGAAATTGTAAGATAGGTGAGAGTTTGAGGTCTTCTCTTTCCTCGTTTGGTTTTAGTGGCTCATAGGTTTATTGTATAAGCAGGTCGCTCAGTCGCTTACACATGCCTCCTTCTAATTTCTGCCCGCACTTGGCATGGCAAACGCATTGTGAACCGACTCAAACAATGCCAGCGTGCAGCTGTGAATGCCGAAGGTTGCTTTTAGCAACACACTGCTTTGTTGACTAAGAAGGGCTAATGTAATGATAGGCTTGCTATTATCTGTCTATTGGTGCTATCTATCCATCGTTGACCCCAATCTGACCAGATGCAGTTGCATTCGTTTTGGGCTTTGTTACGCTTTCGACTGAAATTTTGTTTTAATCAAATTTTTTCGTTTCTCTTTAACATCAATTTATGTTTGTTATTCTTTCGTTTCCGTCCACATGAGACTGTTTGAAAAAAGAAAAATTGTCTTTCAAGGGTTCCTTTGTTAGCCTACAAGCCCTACCTCTTAGTGAGTTGTTGCTTTTATGTGAAATTAAGCTAAAATTGTGTGTTTAAAATTACAAATTTTCCTGTTTTTCAACACTATTGAGGTTATACGGGCTTCTCGTTACTAATATATGTCTGAAACGATTTGCTGTGATCATTAAAAATACGTTATTTTTCACTGTTTCAATTCGATATGGTTAACCTTATCTTCATCTCTCTCTCTCTCTCTCTCTCTCTCTCTCTCTCTCTCTCTCTCAAGATTTCTTGCTCCCTTATCTTTTGTAAATACAAATGCTAAATGACTTCTTTTCCTCGAGTATTTGTCAACGAAGAAAATTATTCAATGTTTATGCTACAATTCCTTTTCTCTTTTGACACAAGTCACACGTATTTTTCTGTTTTTCTTTGCTGATTTCTCACCAGCAACAGGCTCCAGTAAGGGCGACATTGGCAGAGTTGACATTCAAATACTCGTTTTCGGACTAATTTTAGGGTTTGCACTGGTTAAGGCAACCACCCTCACCTCTTCTTTTAAGTTTCTCCGATTTTTATGATGCTTTCGTTTACTCTCAGCGTTGGTAGTTGTTCAAAAACGTTGATGACCGTTGATGTCTGTTACTGTTTTCCCGACGATTGCGAATGCATTTGTACTAACATTGCCTATACATTTCATCACCAGCAGATTAACTGACATTGTTAAAAAGGTTGTGCTCTTGAAATTAATTGACCAAAGTTGTTAATTCTTCAATTCAACTATTCTTTTTTACCTTTGGTATGAAACATAGGTTTTTTTATCTTCTATGCTGTTGTTATTTCAACAGTATACGTACAGGTGTGAGCACTGGGCTCCTATTAAGAAATTTGTACGTTACTAATATCAGCTTCTTGGTTGCTGTGTTCAGTGTTTGGCATGAACAGAATTGCAGATCCCCTAATAACTGCGTTTTGCAGTAATCCGAGCTAAAAAATAGTCGTATCTGTTAGTTAGGGTACGTGAAATATGTTTACTCATTGGTTTCTTGGGTTAATCGGTTAATTAAACTAGGCATCTTGGTAAATTTGTTTGTATATTGTTTCAGTCGACTACTGATAACCCTAAGCCGTTGAATTAGAGGGTTGGCATCGCATATACTTTATAAACACTGTTTCTCACTACGTGTGTTTTATTTTCCTCTACTCTCTGTGATTTCAGCGCTCTGATTGTTCAGTTTTTTTGTTTGTATTTTAAATAATTTTATCTCGCTCACCCAATGTTCACTCCTTTAAGGGCGTACAGGGATAGTGTAGTATAGGTATCATTCTGTACATGCTTTAAGTTAAATTTAGGTTAAAATATCACTTCGACATTTTACTGTTACTTGACTGTCTGCTCCGCACAGTGCTGTGGGTAGAACATCAGGTTATCATTCACTGGTTGAGTGATGGTCTGAGTTCGATTCTATGTGACTGTAGGGCCCACATTTTATTCAGTCAATCTCCGTTTTAACCTGTTAGACACTTAGTGTTAAGGTCAAAACTCGTTTTCCTTTTACCGGAGTTTTTTACAATTTTCGACATCATTAAAAGTTGTTTACGACTTTTAGTTCCAGACTGACTTACGTGTGACAGGCATGAAATATGTTTGTTTGTGGTTCATATGACTTACTCCACTTTTAGTTTCACTGATTTTTCATCCCATTAAAGTTTTTTTTTTCGAGAAATTAGTACGCATTACATAGGCCGCGATGGAGGTCATCTAAGCCAGCATCTGATACGATAAATGTTCGCGCTAAAAAGGCACCGCGTCTTTCAAACCGCGTACGTGAAATACGTTTGTTTGTTTGAGGTTCGTATTAGGTGTGTCATTAAGTTATATAGACCGTGTTAGGTGCTTCATTAAGTCATCAGTTGTTACGTTAAGCGTACGTGCTAGCTGCACTAAAAAGGTATTTGCGTTTTTCTGTCAGGGTACATGAAATACGTTGCTTTGTACACCAGTGAAGTTTATCTGTTAGTTTCATAGCTTTTTTTGTCTCATTAAAGTGTTTCCTTGTCGATAAATATGCGTACGCAATGATTACCTCGTAACTCAAGTATAACATTGACCGCGTTAGATGTCACCAAGTCGGCTGTTGTTATGCTTATCGTACGTGTTAGCCTCACTAAAAAGCCAACGCGTTTTCCAAGCATGGGTGCATGAAATGCATTGCTTTGTACTCCATTGTAGTTTCCCTATTAGTTTCAAGGGTTTTTTTTTTTGTTCTGTTTTTCTACCTCTGTGAACGGTTTATTCCAGACAACTGAGTAGACAAAAACTTCTTCATGGTGACATGAGTTAACGGCATTATTATTATAAATCTTATCTTGAACAGTCATTCCAACACTAAAGTTTTAAATTTGTTTGACACTTTCATTCTCCAATTCACCTTCAGTCACACAAATTCATTAATGGTACGTGAACCACAATCATTCAACTCACACGTACTAATATTAATTTTTGACGAACCGAATTTATACTGATTCTGCACGCGTACATATACTTAATTTTTCAGCCAAAATTTCACCTTAAGCCACCGTGTTCTAAAAAATTAAAGTTTCACTTGGTTGGTCGGCTGGTTGGTTGGGTGGTTGGTTGATTGGTTGGTTTGTTATCTAAAGTTTGAAAACATTACATGCAATTCACTAAATTACCAAACACTGTCACACATTACTATTTATGGTGTTGCAAGGTTGTAATTCTGCAATCAGGTGTCAATCTCTTCACGACGGGATGGTAGTGTTCACTTTGCTACGATCTCTCTAATCCGGCCACGTTATGATGTAGTCAAGTGTGCGTGTATGTGACAAAGTAAATATCTTGTTTTGACAGCCCGGGAACAAACGTTCCCCAAAGTCAAACGGCTCAACATTTTTACACAACAGCATAGTTAAGGTTTAACATCCACTATGTCAGCGATACAGTTGAAAAACATGATTTCGTTCTCAACACCAAACACTAGTGTATGGACAGTAAGAATTACGAGAGGTTTTCATTTTATGGTACATTTCACAATTAAGCTCGAATTAAAAATTCAAACAAAAAAAGGTCCTTTTAACGGGCACACAAAATACTAGCTTCTATGGTTTACATCTTTAGTACAAACTATTCTTAGGGCCGTCATCTTGTGCAATTGTTCAGGCGTAGTGAAGGTTTAAAATGTGATACAGGAAATCCATCCCCCAAATTTATCTAACTTTTATACGCTAAACTCGATAGCAACAATTCAAATCCGACCATGGTCCAATTGGGATTAAGAGTTTCAATATTTAAAAGTTGCAAATTCAATCACTCATCCAAACACCAAACAAACAAACAAATACAACAGGCAACACTTTCATAGACAAATCAAAGTACTTGCGATAATCACGACGTTGTCCAAGTCATTTTTTGTCAACTGTAAGGATGAGAACTCAACAGTCATAAATTATTTCTAAGGGATAAGGCGCCAACATTTGACACACTGTGTAACAGCTCACGATGATAATAAAAATAATCATAATATTCAACAACTCATCTGAACGCAGCGATAGTAACTATGTCATGGTATATAAGATCTGTGGTGACTGGTAAAGGGACAGCGATACAACATGACCTGTGTGTGAAAACAGAGGTTCAGGTGTAATTCTGTGAAAACAAATACTAGCTGAAATGTAAGTCTGCGAATAAAATTTCTTCTCCGTGTCGAGACAGAGAAAATTTTTGCAAGAGTTTACAAAACCTATTTTGAATGTTGACTGAAGCAAATCTATTTTAGTAGGACCTTTAGTTCAAAATCCATAACACACAGTTTTTGTGAATGTGGAATTTCTCCATAGACGGTTTTTGTGTATGCGCAATTTCTCCGCAGACAGTTTTTATAAATGCGGAATTTCTCCGCAGACAGTTTTTGCGATGCAGAATTTCTCCGCAGACAGTTTTTGCGATGCAGAATTTCTCCACAGACAGTTTTTGCGATGCAGAATTTCTCCACAGACAGTTTTGCGAATGCGGAATTTCTCTGCAGACAGTTTTACGAACGTGGAATCTCCCGGTAGACAGTTTTACGATTACGGTGTTTCTCTGTAGATGCTTTAGTGATGTCGATATTTACCGTTGAGTCGTTTTATCTTACGTGAAATAACACCCAAATAAACTTGTCCCCATACCACTTTTTAATCCCCACCACAAATGATTTATTTTGAGGATAATTATCCATTTGTGCGTGGGTTTTATTATCAATGTAATGCATTATTTTTAAAATTTCCTCATATCCGTTCATACAATGCAAGGCAATCAACAACAATAATATACATGCAGTAGAAAGTCGTAGCAAAGATCCTTTCTGTATGTGGGGTGACGATCGCTCCATTATCGTTGTTAAAGAAATTTCAATGAGCAAAAGACTTCGAGATATTTATGGTGATATCGGACAATAGCTTTTTTATTTATGTGTTTACGGGATGAATGTAGGCTCTAAACTGAAACATCAGGGGTTTTTAGAAATTGAGGTCTTTCCATAATTTACCAACACACCAACTCAACAAGGAAGGGAATAAACGCCGCACTCAATTAACCACATGAGGTTATTCATCAAAATTACCGATGGTGCAAACGTGAGAGGTTTCAGTGGGCTTCAATGCATAAAGTACCGGGGTAAACGCGGTGTTGTGTTAGTGTTTCCAAACATTCGAGGTAGAAACCTGATCCGTAGTTTTAGTCTGTGGCCGGTCGCCGTACGCATGGGCTGATCAACCACGCAGTTGTCTGGAATAAACCGTTCACAGAGGTAAAAAAAACAGAACAAAAAAAAAACCCCTTGAAACTAATAGGGAAACTACAATGGAGTACAAAGCAATGCATTTCATGCACCCACGCTTGATAAACGCGTTGGCTTTTTAGTGAGGCTAACACGTACGATAAGCATAACAACAGCCGACTTGGTGACATCTAACGCGGTCAATGTTATACTTGAGTTACGAGGTAATCGTTGCGTACGCATATTTATCGAAAAGGAAACACTTTAATGAGATAAAAAAAGCTGTGAAACTAACAGGAAAACTTCACTGGTGTACAAAGCAACGTATTTCATGTACCCTGACAGAAAAACGCAAATACCTTTTTAGTGCAGCTAGCACGTACGCTTAACGTAACAACTGATGACTTAATGAAGCACCTAACACGGTCTATATAACTTAATGACACACCTAATACGAACCTCAAACAAACAAACGTATTTCACGTACGCGGTTTGAAAGACGCGGTGCCTTTTTAGCGCGAACATTTATCGTATCAGATGCTGGCTTAGATGACCTCCATCGCGGCCTATGTAATGCGTACTAATTTCTCGAAAAAAAAAACTTTAATGGGATGAAAAATCAGTGAAACTAAAAGTGGAGTAAGTCATATGAACCACAAACAAACATATTTCATGCCTGTCACACGTAAGTCAGTCTGGAACTAAAAGTCGTAAACAACTTTTAATGATGTCGAAAATTGTAAAAAACTCCGGTAAAAGGAAAACGAGTTTTGACCTTAACACTAAGTGTCTAACAGGTTAAAACGGAGATTGACTGAATAAAATGTGGGCCCTACAGTCACATAGAATCGAACTCAGACCATCACTCAACCAGTGAATGATAACCTGATGTTCTACCCACAGCACTGTGCGGAGCAGACAGTCAAGTAACAGTAAAATGTCGAAGTGATATTTTAACCTAAATTTAACTTAAAGCATGTACAGAATGATACCTATACTACACTATCCCTGTACGCCCTTAAAGGAGTGAACATTGGGTGAGCGAGATAAAATTATTTAAAATACAAACAAAAAAACTGAACAATCAGAGCGCTGAAATCACAGAGAGTAGAGGAAAATAAAACACACGTAGTGAGAAACAGTGTTTATAAAGTATATGCGATGCCAACCCTCTAATTCAACGGCTTAGGGTTATCAGTAGTCGACTGAAACAATATACAAACAAATTTACCAAGATGCCTAGTTTAATTAACCGATTAACCCAAGAAACCAATGAGTAAACATATTTCACGTACCCTAACTAACAGATACGACTATTTTTTAGCTCGGATTACTGCAAAACGCAGTTATTAGGGGATCTGCAATTCTGTTCATGCCAAACACTGAACACAGCAACCAAGAAGCTGATATTAGTAACGTACAAATTTCTTAATAGGAGCCCAGTGCTCACACCTGTACGTATACTGTTGAAATAACAACAGCATAGAAGATAAAAAAACCTATGTTTCATACCAAAGGTAAAAAAGAATAGTTGAATTGAAGAATTAACAACTTTGGTCAATTAATTTCAAGAGCACAACCTTTTCAACAATGTCAGTTAATCTGCTGGTGATGAAATGTATAGGCAATATTAGTACAAATGCATTCGCAATCGTCGGGAAAACAGTAACAGACATCAACGGTCATCAACGTTTTTGAACAATTACCAAGGCTGAGAGTAAATGAAAGCATCATAAAAATCGGAGAAACTTAAAAGAAGAGGTGAGGGTGGTTGCCTTCACCAGTGCAATTCCTAAAATTAGTCCGAAAACGAGTATTTGAACGTCAACTCTGCCAATGTCGCCCTTACTGGGGCCTGTTGCTGGTGAGAAATCAGCAAAGAAAAACAGAAAAATACGTGTGACTTGTGTCAAAAGAGAAAAGGAATTGTAGCATAAACATTGAATAATTTTCTTTGTTGACAAATACTCGAAGAAAAGAAGTCATTTAGCATTTGTATTTACAAAAGATAAGGGAGCAAGAAATCTTGAGGGAGAGAGAGAGAGAGAGAGAGAGATGAAGATAAGGTTAACCATATCGAATTGAAACAGTGAGAAATGGCGTATTTTTAATGATCACAGCAAATCGTTTCAGACATATATTAGTAACGAGAAGCCCGTATAACATCAATAGTGTTGAAAAACAGGAAAATTTGTAATTTTAAACACACAATTTTAGCTTAATTTCACATAAAAGCAACAACTCACTAAGAGGTAGGGCTTGTCGGCTAACAAAGGAATCATTGAAAGACAATTTTTCTTTTTTCAAACAGACTCACGTGGACGGAAACGAAAGAATAACAAACAGTAAATTGATGTTAAAGAGAAACGAAAAAATTTGATTAAAACAAAATTTCAGTCGAAAGAGTAACAAGGCCCAAAACGAATGCAACTGCATCTAGTCAGATTGGGGTCACCGATGGATAGATAGCTTCAATAGACAGATAATAGCGAACCTATGATTACATTAGCCCTTCTTAGTCAACAAAGCAGTGTGTTGCTAAAAGCAACCTTCGGCTTTCACAGCTGCACGCTGGCATTGTTTGAGTCGGTTCACAATGCGTTTGCCACGCCAAGTTCGGGCAGAAATTAGGAGGAGGCATGTGTAAGCGACTGAGCGACTTGCTCATACTATAGACCTATGAGCCACTAAAAGAGGAAAGAGAAGGCCTCAAACTCCACAATTTCGCTATCTTACAATTTCGCTGTCTTGCCTTCTAACAAAACAGCCCAAAATAACCAAACAATAGAAAAAGAGTAAAGAAGTCTACTTTAATAAGTAACAATATTGACCTATGCCTCTCAAAAATGTGAACTTGTAACACCTTAAAAGCGAAATTTGCACTTAAACGTTTATTATGTAATACAGATTAAGTTAGAAAATTTAACATTTGCACGAGCCTAAATACATTAAAAGTAAAGTCAGAATTTTGTTTTATTTTATTTTATTTTTATTACGTCAGTTAGAATTAAAGGGAATAAAAAAAACAAGCAGTAAATATTAACTAAAAACGGAAAAACCTGTATACTTTTCACCATCATCATCAATATTATTTGTAATTATTTTTATAAGAAAACAATGCAAAACAGAAAAAACAGAGATATGAAAATGTGGAGATAAATTTTCCAAGGTAACGAATGACCGCGAGAACTAAGAAATGAACAAGTCCTACCACACAAGTGAAACAATAATGCTATTGTATTAAAATTAAAAACACCCCATTTTACATTAGCAAAATGCTGCAACCCTACGGAGGAGACAAGTATTTTTAGCATAGATTAGCGTGAGCCTTGAATACATCTTTTGTCGCCGCTGTTCACTGCTCGGATACGCTAGGCTTCCTACCGCCTGTGGGATAAGAATTACGTACACTTTTATAAATAGGACAGGCTTTAATTTAGTCGGGAAAAAAGCACGAAAACGAATGGGGGAACACCAATGCATCATAAGCAAAACGTATATCGCATACCTGTGCTAGAAAATGCAAGGAATTTTAGCCCGGAATAGCTTGAACACTGACTGTAGTGTCAAACGGTGCTGTACTCCTCACGAGCACGCTAAGCCTAGCCCGGCCGAATTGTGTGATAACAAGTATGTACGTTTTTGTTTTGTTAATACGACAGATTTTAATTAGATGAAAAAACTCTGAAAGTAATCTGAAAACGTCAATGCAGCACAAACAAACGTATTTCAAACACCCTGAATTGTCAGATACGTAGATTTTTAGCTTGAATTAGCCTGCGCGTCGAAAGCAAATTAGGCTTCGTGCGAACACTTTGACATCAACTGTGTGCAAATATGTTAGCGGGAGAGAATTTAATTAGGAGAAAAAACAAAAGCAGAACGATGAAAGAGCAGGATAACCCTAACAAAGTACAGAAAAACATATCTCACATATATCTTTGGCTGAAGACACAGTGTTTTTACAAACACAAACACGCGAACAATGCAGCCATGAACAAACGCGTTGAGCAACAACGCCCCAGCATCCGTGGCCTAGAAGCAACCACCACCACCCATGCTTGAGTACACACAGGCGCTACATCTATCACCTTGCAACACATCGTAAAAGGGCAGTGAAACGAACATACATCCCCATGACAAACCTTTAAAAGTAAAAATCAGTGTAATTAGACAGAAAAACAAGCCATCGAGGACACGTCATTGAGAAAGCATGCCCGAGAAGCAACGTGGACATGAGTGCCTACCCCGGAATCACGATGCTCACATACGTGAACGTCATCAGCTCGTGAATTGTAGAGTGACGTAAAACGAAAGCACAGTCCACGTACAGCCTTTATTAAGTAAAATTTATAAAATTGAAACTGTAAAACTAACCAAGAAGTGCGCGACTTTGAGAACTTAACGACTTGTGACGAGTGATGTTAAATCATCGCATGTGACCATAGCCTTAAATTGAATGCAGACTGTTTGCAGTATAAAGAGTACGAAGCATATCACTCTCATATCCTAATACCATAAGTGAACAGAAAAGTTGTATACTGTATGAGAGAGAGAGAGCGAAAACAATTTTTAGAATACAATTTTAAACAACATTTTGCAAACTTGTATTGGTTATGTAGGAGGAGGGAGAGGGGGTGGGTAACTGAATATCGCGAGGTTGGGGAATCAAACAACGCGTTTATCAGCCTCTGTGAGCCAAAGTTGTGCAAATTTGTATAGAGAGAGAGAGAGTCAAGTATGCCTCAGCAGCAGTGAGAAATGTGAAATTTGTATTTTTATATAACATTTCAACCAGGTTCCACCCTGAGAAGAAAAAACAACCCTTCATGCGAGCAAAGGCAATCAGTGAGAGAGGCAAAAATGAAAATAAAACAAATTTCATACAGCCCAGCTTTAAAATAAGCTAAAAAGTTAGTGAATATGACCTTTTCATCAGGTTGTGTGACCTAGTTGTATTTATAAGCAATTATATAAGAGTTCAGACCCACCCTTTTAGATAGCATTAGTCCCTACTCAGATGCACACTTGTCAATTGAAACAATGTAGCCATTAGTTGAAAATTAAAAACAAAACAATACACCTTGAAACAGCAGTCATAGAGGAAACTGTAAAAGAGCTTGGAAAAAATTTGGTTACCCGAGAAACAATAGTGAATTAGTAATTAGGTGATCAATTTGAGGTGCCAGTATTCCAACCCCTACCCATTTAGGTGGGTATTTAAGCGAGTCAACAGGTGTTCACTTGTAAGACAGAATCACCTAAATGGATTTTGCTGAGAGCATCAGGGCCCCTCTTATCTGAGCACCAGCACCAGGGGTACATCAGAGGATTATGAAATTAATTTTATTTCAGCCTTAGGCCACCTGAACATGGCTGCCATCACGTGATTAATCAAGTAAAGATCATCAGTCAGCTGTGTGACCACACCCACAATTGGAAACCTGATCAAAATGAAATCAAAGGTAAATAAAACCACACCCAAAAGACCATAAATGACCACACTTAAAACATGACAACGCCCAAAACAAGAGCTAATGCCCAAAAAAGGACCAACGCCCAAAAAAGACCACACCCAAAACAAGGACCAACGCCCAAAACAGGTGGGCCAACACCCAAACAGAGTGGCAACACCCAAAAGGACAAACCCTCAAAAATCCACACCAGAGGGCCAGAGCATGACCAAATAAGGTAATGCCTTAGAAAAGCAGACACACCCAGTCGAATAGCCCGGGGGCAGGAAGCAAGGGACAGGGTCCCAAGGGACCTTAGCGCATTCCAGAGCAGGCTGAGAACAAAAGAAAAAGTGTCGGCATCCTTTGATCTTTCGAGAAATCACCCCCTCCACATTCCATTCGGACTCGATCGAGTACTTATCTACTTTTGTGAACAAAGGAAGAAATCGCAGACCGGCAACGAGAAGAACCCTGGCTCCATTACCGAAGTCGAAATCAACTTGAATTGTAGTATTCAAAAGGTTGGTTCTCCATTCTTCCGAATTCAAAAACTATGGCAACGATGTGTTGTTTTGTCGTCAAGAGCTTTTAACCATCTAAAAGCGGACAATTCAGGTTAAGAAATTCATTGAACATTCATGGCAGGAAATAAAAACTATGTAGAACAATAACTTGCAAATCCATTGCCAATCTAAAGTGATGGGGCCTTTCTGCTTCCTTTCCTTAGCCGATGTGGTGCCGATACCATCTCGTTTGCAACTGACTAGGAAGGCTGAAGAAAACTGTCCAAATCTAAACGAAAAAAACAGGAGACTAAAAAAGACTCGCGCTAAGGAAAAATAAAATGCGGGCGACGCTCTAACAGAGCAATCTCACATGCATGTCCAAATATATTTGGTTCATGTGGCTAACAAAAGAGCAATTGTCAGCCAACGTCACTCCCAGTGTTAGCCCTGGTGAGGACGACATTATGAATATGGTAATTATATAAAAACGGAGTTGTGGACCGTCCAAACGAGACCGCAAAAGATTTTTGGGCGTTTAATTCAAGACTGTTATCTTTGGCCCATAGATGCACCCATTAGCAATGCCTCATGTAATTCTTTACAAGCGTCCCAGCCATCAACACCATAGTATAATTTAGGAGATATTAATAATAATAATAATAATAATAATAATAATAATAATAATAATAATAATAGAATATTAAACGGATTATTTTTTATGAAAACTAGCATAACTCAAGATTATTTATAAGCAGCCGCCACGTAAGTTGAACGACAGGATGACGTCATTTCTAAAGCCAGCCAATAGACCTTAACGGGAAGTAAATCGCTTAGTTATTCCATGAAAACATCCGCTTTCGTTTTCGAAACATTGTTTTCGTATTCATATTAGTTTCCATTTTCGTTTTTTTTTTAAATAGATAAATGAAATTAATAAATGAAATTAATAAATTAATAAATTAAAAAATGACGCAGAATAGTCGATTCGAAGGCAATTTGTTTTATATTATGACTTTTAATAGGCTTTCCACGTTTCAATGATCTCTCCGCCTTTACTATAGTAGCACAAGTGCATCATGGGTAAAACCCAGACAAAGCAAATTGATGAGAAGACTTACTGCGCATGTCAAAAAGATCGTTCAACTTATGTGGCAGCAGCTATAGGAGAATTGTTCCCTTTTGCATGCCATACCACATGAACAGAGCTATACTTACTAATTGGCACTCAAATTCACACAATTCACCTTTTATCGATGCCAATCTACGACTTGGCCCTTCAAAAGTACCTCATTTATATTAAAATAAATGTTTTTCACGATGTATTGCAATATTTTGTTCATTTTAACAAAAAGCGTCGCCTTAATACACACTCGACCCTATACGGCCAATGCTTTTCAGTATCGAGGCTGGAACCAAAATGGCGGATAGGAATACCTATATCTTTAGAGCCTTAATCCTTCCCGCCCCACTTTAAGAAATACTGATCTAAAATATGATCTGGAAACACCTGAATTTTTTTATGACTCTTTTGAAATATGTGTCTTGTATGAAGTGTAAAGGGAACACCAAAAAACCAGAATATGTTATATTTTAAATTTTTTATTTGAGAGGTTAAAATGCTCTTTCAAATAGCTATATAAAATAAACCTCCATGCTTACATAATTGTTTTAACAATTGTTTAACCAATCATCAATTTTTATTGTTCAAAGTTGATCTAATGGGCAGTTGCACCAACATCAGTCAAAAATAACTATTCGTTAAGGTCCCGATTAAAATTGTTTCTACTGCACCAAGCGTAGTTAGGACTTAACCAGACGTTAGGTATCAGTTTAACTTAACCACTTGAAGGCGACAGTTTAGCTCCACGGTTAGTGAAACAAAATGGTATTATGAACCTAAAAGAATTAAGAAATGTATTTAGTGAACATCATTTTAGTATTTAGAATCACATACTAACAAATAAATATATTTTTAACTAATTGGATAAGCTAATTATCAAACAGCTAATTTTAAAGCAATATGAATTGAAATAATCATTGAATCATGGTATGGTATAAGCTCAATTGAAACATGAAGCTAAAGTTTCTAGTTCTCGATAGGGCGGGAAGTCCAGTAAAAACTGGTACTGAACGAATAATTGTTCTAGAGTGCCTTGATAAAAAACTGGCTGGAAATTGGCCTAACTGTGCATGCAGTTAGAAATTTTAGTTTCATTTTCATTTCAATGGATCCAGAATTGAATTAGGCCAGATTTTGATGAACAGTACGGCCGAAATTAGCAATTCTACAAAATTTTTAAATAAACAATTGATAAACCAACTTGAATGCATTATATAGCTCATTTGGCCTACCACTCTCGTAAGAGTGAAGGCCTTTGTTTTCGTTTCAGAAACTCAAATTTTTTTTTTGCTGAAATAGACTTAAAAACTCAAGATTCGTAAAGATAAGTTGAAATTTTGAATAAAATATTTTCCGTCTGTTTGTATGTATGTACGTATATACACGTATGTATTGTTGCGTACCTCTACACTCCCTGCTGGGCTAATTCTAGTTAATATTTTACTATTAATCTGGGTTTTGCTGTTTATTACTCCTTTTGGTGTTTTCTTAAGGGAAAGTCGGGTTTTTTAGTTCCCTTTGGAGCTCAACGTGTAGGTAAATAAGACCTGTGTTTACTAGCACGTTACAGCTTTCTTTTTTTCCAAATAAATATTTTGTGTTTGTTGTGCTTTCCTGGTCGATAAGTGTATGTTCTTTTAGTTTAGTTTATAGCTATGGGTTGTTTAAGATTTTGGTTTTTCTAATGCTTATTAATCTGACTATTTTTGTTCTTTCCCCTTTCCTTTAGGATGTACCTTTGTTGGAGGACTTCCGGTTTGAGTTTTTTTTTAGCTTCTACTGCGCGTAATGGATCTACTTTTTAATATTACCCCTAGTAGTGGGTGGGTTTTTTTTTGGAGCGCACTTCCTTCGCTGTGAGAAGTTGGCTCTGCCATTCGGATTCTGCGCATGGCTTGTCTTAAGGTCGAGTTTTTGTGTGGCCGGTACAGCATGCAATTATCCGAAAGGTCTTGTTTAAGTCCCGGGACCTGCGCAGGGGGACTACCTGTGAGGTTCTTTAAGGGATAGAGACTTCTTCGTGGGTTGGATAGTGCATTTTGTGTGTTGCTCTATTTCCTATGCCCCTTTCTAAATTTTTTTTTCAGCAGTTATGTCCTTCATTATCCGGTTATGTTCCTTGATAAGGCGTTCGGGCCGGTAGGATGTCGGATTTTGAAGTTCATCACTGTTGTGTGGGTTTTTCGGTGGGTGCTTTTCTACTTGAGATTAATTCTCCTTTTTGTGGGTTGGGCCTCCTTTTTTCGCGTGTTTTTTATGTCTTATTTCTACCCGGTTTCTATCTTGAGCGATTATCTTAATTCTTTCTTCTTTCCCCTAATGGTGGGAGTGTTTTTTTTTTTGAGCTCACTTCCTTCCCTAAGAGGTTGGCTCTACCGTTCGGGTTCTGGGCATGGCTTGTCTTTAAGGTCTGGTTTTCCCAGTGATCGGTACAACATGCGATTACCCAAAAGGTTTTGATATGTCCCGGAACTTGCGCGGGGTTTTCTCTGCGAGGTTTTTTAGGGATAGAAACAACTTCGTGGTTTTGGTAGTGTGTTTTTTCCTTAAGCTCTGTTTTATGTGCCCCTTTTCTAAATTTTGTTTTTCAACAGTTATGTCCTTCATTTTTTCGGTTATGTTCCTTGATAAGGCGTACGAGCCGGTAGGATGTCGGATTTTGAAGTTCATCACTGTTGTGCGGGTTTTTCGATGGGTAAATTTTTTCTCTTTGAGCTAAGTTCTCGTTTTTAAGGGTTGGGTTTCTTTTCGCGTGATAGTCCTGGTTACCTTAGTCTTTCCTCCTTTCTCCCTCCCCAAATTTTTTTTTGACCTTGAAGTTTGCCTGATCACATTTCTACGTCAGACAAAGTATTTTGGCTTTTGTATCTCTTGTCTTAACGTCCATAGTATTTTAATCAGAGATGTATTCCTTCATCTAGGATGATTGTAGGAAAAAATTTTTTGTTTACAAAAATTTTTTTTTTTTTTGCGAGTGGAGGATGTTGCGTACCTCTACACCCCCCCCCCCTATGGTAATAGACTTTTTTTCGTCTAGTACGTTTTATGATATTCTTTTTCTGCTATCATTATCTCTCTTCGCGGACTCTTCCAATGTCGTGTTTCTATCTCGCCACGACTCATCGATATTCCTGGTGCCGGTCACCTGTTATTTACCCTTTGACTATTGCAGCTCCCATGTTTAACGGTGTAGGTAATCCGCTAACTATTGATCTTATGCTTTACTATTTTTTTTTTTCAAACGGAGGTTACCGTAGTCCCCCTCCGCGTTTTTGTTAAAAAGGGATTACTCGACACGTTCGGTTAGCGTCAGTTTATAGGTTAATGATATTTTTAGCCTGGAAAATTAAAATTTTCAATTTTTTTTCGCGTCAATTCTCTTTTTCTTTCTTGGGTTTTAATTTTAAATACCGTTAAAAGGCGAGTTTCCCCATGTCTTACGACTTCGATTGGGACGTCGCTCGTCTTAGGTTATTATTCCCATAGGAAATTCCCATTGATCGCTTGAGGATTTTTTGATTATGTTAATTTTTCCGTCAAGGCTTTTAGTTAAGCGTTTGGAGTTCATCAGTTTACCTAAATCCGTTTATTAAATTTATTTCGTGCGTGAGCTTAATGTCTTCTCTCTTCGTCTTTTAATAATGACGCGTTTCTTAAAAATAATGTCTCCCCGTGTGCTTTTTCAAGCCTCGTTATTTGAAATCATCTCTCTCTTTGTCGCGTCTTATATAATTTTTTTTTTAAGAACGATCTTTCTCAAACTTTTAATTTGAGAAACCTATTCCTTTTGCAGTACAGTTTTGTCGAGTTTTAAAGATTTAATTTCTAGGAGAAGATTTAATTTTTTTTTGGTAAGAAATATGATTTTTCGTTAACTATCTTTCCTTTCTCGAAGGTTCGTCGTCATCTCTATTGTTAAAAGTTGCACGTTTTTCTTTGTTACCATTGTTCACTCGACGTTGTATTAAACAGCTCGTTTTCTTGGAGCAAATGTATCTTTTCCTTTCCAAGAACTCGGAAGTTCTGTCACGCGGGTCGTGGTATTTAAATATTTTTTTATAGTTCTAGTAGGTTTCCTGTTAATTAAAAATGGTATGTTGAGTCAGTTTTCAGCTCGGTCTCTGAATCGGCATCATCAGCCCCTCTCCCATCCATAGTTTGAGAAAGTGTGTAGTGCGTTCGCCTCCCCCTGGTGTCTCCTGGGGGAGGTCTACTTTCTCCTGAAAATCTAAAACTTTCCTGATATCAACCAGGGATCGCATGGTTGATATGATTGCCGACGGCCCCTTCGCCGTCGGCATGTTCATGAAGGAGCTATACGCTAAAACGCGTATACCTCCGGTTCTCCCGTCGGGTCACCCCGCTGTGACTGTTCTGCAGAGGCTTTCTTCGACAGAATCGAAGATGCTCTGCAGGCAACAGAATATCGCAGACCGAATTCTCGATGCGGACTTCATCAAGGTTGGACAAACCACCGTCCACCTGAGCTACGCCGAACCCGGATACGTTCCAGTTCTTATCCGGGGCGCATCGCCACTGATGGCTGAGAAATATCTCCGAGACTACATGTCGGACTATGGGGTGGTGCGTAGAGTTTCGTACCCCCTGTACCCAGATTCTCCTCTTCAGATGACGGGCGACATCGTAGTCTTCATGGAACTCCATAGAGACATTCCTTCGAACCTTGTGATGCGTGGAATAACCGTCTCCGTGTCGTACAAGGGCCAGAGGCAGTGCTGCTGGTACTGTAAAAAGACTTCTCATGTTCGAAAAGACTGTCCTCTCCTTCGGAAATGTGATTTCTGCCACAAGACCGTGCACAAGTTCCACCAGTGCCAGGAGAGGTCAGGTGCCCTATCAGCAGCCCCAACGCCATCGCCTCAAGGAATGTCGTCCCAGCAACCAGGAAAGATGACTTCACCAGCCAAGTCAACTGAGCCGAGCAGAGCAACAGCACCTTGTCCTCTACCAAGGACACCGAAGACGACCCCATCGTTGTCGTCACCTCCTCCTTCATCGGGGAAATCAAAGTTGGCCCCACCATCGATGCCTTCTTCATCACCGAGGAAGTCGAAGGCGACCCCACCATCGTCGCCTCCTCCTTCACCAAGGATTTCGAAGACGACACCACCATCGTCCTACGACTCCTGGGAAGGAGATGCCGACTCCCCTCCTCGGCCTTGTGTGGTGCAAGAGACTGTTTCCTCTCGTGCACCTTCGTCTGATGTTTCCCCAATGTTGGAGGACTGCCACTCTGCTGAAGTCATCTTGGACGATTCGTTGTGCTCCGGGTCGGTGTTTGATGTGGAGGAGTTTTCAACTCTTCCTCCACCTGCTCTCACATCAGCATCGCAGCCTCTTCGAATCGCCTGTGCGCCCACACCTGGTATTATTTCATCCTTTGCTGGGACTACCAAGCCATCAGTGTCTGCTCAGCGGGATCTTCTTGCGACGCCTAAGAGCCCTTGCAAGAAAAAGGCCCGGCGACATCGTAGCAAGAGGGACGGGATTCCCATGTCCTCTTCATCTGAACGAGACAGCTGCGTAGACCGTCATCATCGCAGCCCCTCTTCCTCTTCGGGACGTGCTCGCTCCCCTAGGCGGAAGACATCTGAGCCTCCTCCGTCATCTGTGAGGCTGAAGACTCCTTCAGATACAGGTCAGCCCCGTCAGCCTAAATTCGCAGTGAAGGTCTTTTCCTTAAACGTTCGTTCCCTTAGTTCGTCTTTCAAGCAATCGGTTTTGTCATCGTTCGTTGCCCTGTACAGGCCAGATATCCTACTCCTTCAAGAGGTTAAGCTTGCTGCTTCGCAGCAGCTTGCTAACCTACCTGGCCTTCGCAGTCAATATCCATCTGCGCAGTTCTTCATCAACTCATCTTCGCCACATGGACAGGGGATTGCTACCATCATCTTCAACCCCTCCATTGTGGTGTCGAACTGCGTCTTTGACTGTGAGTGCAGAGTAATTTCTTTTGACCTCCTGCTATCTGGTCTCAAATTCCGATTGCTTAATGTGTACGCCCCGTGTTTATTAGCAGAGAAACGGACATTCTTTGAAGAACTGGATTTCTACCTGTGCTCGTCCTTGCCTGCAGTGGTTGCTGGGGACTTCAATTGCCATCCGGATGAGAACAACATCTTTTCATCTGGGTATGTCTACCAGTTGTGCCAGCGGAATGCACAATTCGATCTGTGGGCGTCTTCTTCCCATTCCAACCAAAGGGGGTCCACCTTTTACCAAGGGCCCTCTGTGTCATCAAGGTTGGACCTTTTCCTAGTAGACGCCACTTTCGCTGGTGCCTCTGGTTCCATGGAGGTCATTCCTTGCTCTTTTTCAGACCACAGTGCCATCAAGTGGTCCTGGAACCCTCCATTCCCTGCCTCCTCTGCAGGTACTACTTCGGACAATTGGTTCCTGAACGTTTCTCTGCTTGACATCGATAAATACAAGGGAATGTTCGTTCGGTTTGTGGAAAGACACCTTCACAACCTGCCTCCGTCGTTAGCTTCGTGGCTTTCCTTTAAATCTAAGCTCCGTCGCTTCTTTAGAAAGATTGGGTGTGATGCTGCTAGACGCAATCGGCGCCATCTCCTCATGCTCCAAGAAATCCTGCGCCTCCTCCGCTGTTCCATCCCGAAGGGGGCATATGCTGATGACATCCGCCAGGTGAAGAGCGAGATCAATGCTCTAATGATCTGCAAGGCCGCCAGCGCAGCTCTCAGGGCCAAACTGTCCTGGGCGTCTGACGTCCGGAATATGTCGTCAGCTGCGTTCGCTGAGGAGAGGCGTCGCGCCAACAAGAAGAGGTGCCATCGTTTGGTGGTGGAGAATGGGACAGTGGAAACCGACGCTGACATCTTGTCAGCTTTTCACTCCCATTTTTCATCATTTTTTGGCCACCCAGTCTTTCCATCCGACGCCACGACGAATTGGATCGAGGCACTTAGACCTTTCACTGCGGATGCTGACCTGTCAATTACCCGTTCCTTTTCCGAAGATGAAGTCAAGAAGTTTCTGTCAATGGATGGCCGTCATCAGTCCAGCCCTGGATTAGACGGCATCCCGTATTCGTTCTACAATGCGACTTGGAAACTTCTTGGGCCTTTCCTGGTGCAAGTTTTCAACTCCATACTTAAGGACCCTTCTTCCATGACGTCGGACTTTACCGCGGGGAGAATCATCTTACTCCCCAAGGTACCGAATCCTGAACTCGTCACCCTGTGGAGGCCTATTACTCTACTCAACACAGATTACAAGGTCTTCACTGGCGTGCTCCAGCAACGGCTAAAATGCTTCGCCGACGAGTTCTTCGATCCGGGACAATCCTGCTCCATTCCATCTCGCAGGATGTCCGACAACATCATCACCATCAAATGTGTTATGGAGGAAGCGTGTGTGCGTCGTCAGACTCTCGCCGTCCTAAGTCTTGACCAGGAAAAGGCCTTTGACAAGGTGAATCACGTGTTTCTTTTCCGAGTGTTTCACCATCTTCATCTTCGGAAATTTGCTACGATTATCTCAGCACTGTATGCTTCTGCCACGTCATGCGTGGCGTTTAATGGCTCCAACTCGCCTTTCTTCGAACTCTCCAAAGGCGTTAGGCAGGGGTGTCCCATTTCTCCCCTCTTATACATTTTTTATTTGGAGCCATTATTACAATTTCTTAATCGCCACCCAGATGTCCGGGGATACGATTTGCCAGCTGCTTCCATCAACATCCGTATGCTGGCATACGTTGATGATGTAGTATTATTTGCATCTGATGCGTATTCCCTGGGCATCTATAAAGAATCTTTCGATCACTTTAGCACTTCGACGGGAAGTTCCATCAATCTCGTCAAGTCTAAAGGCATCGCTATTGGGAAATGGACAGTGGACTATCTTCAAACCTTCCCAATAACGTGGTGTGAGCAAATCACAGTGCTGGGATACGTCTTCTCCTTTCTACCCGACATGGACTCTCGTCACTGGCAGCAAGTTATCGACAAGTGTTTGTCTCGCCTTGGCAAGAACTTTCGTTATTCCACCTCGATGTTTGTCAAGGCGAGGTTCATCAAGACCCACATCTTGTCCCTATTGACATCGAAATGCCTGTTCGCCTTGCCATCTCCTCAACTTTTGAAGAAGGTGCACGGTGCGATTGCAGACTGTATTTGGGGGTATGCAGCAGCCCGTCATCCCCTTCGCCGGGAACTCCTGTATATCCCCTTCGAGGGAGGAGGCCTTGGCCTGCCTAACATCCGGCACTACCTCATTGCGGCCAGAATGGCTGCCTTGATCCGGGTCTTCCTTCTTCCCCCTCCCATCTGGGCCAATTTTCTGTTCCTGCACCTGCGTTTCTTCTTCAAGGTGAATGGGCTTCCAGTTCCCACTTCGCTGCCAGTGACAATCAACCTACGATCTCCTGGGTTCTACAACCGAATCCAGGGAGACTTAGCGACCTTTATTCAAGATCTGCGTCAGGTAGACCCACAAGACTGGGGGAGCCTACGTCTATCTTGGTTCTTCCAGCAGGCCGACCGGGGTGCGTCTTCTGACATCGTGCGCTGGCACCCCGAATATCCATGGTCAGCCATCTTGAAGGCCATCAAGTCCTTCGCCTTCGAGAGGACTGTTTTCAATTTTCAATGGCGTCTGCTGCACCATGGATTCTATACTCTCCAACGTCTACATCAGTGGGGAGTAGTTGGCTCTGCTGGTTGTTTGGTTTGTAGGTCTCCTGAATCCATCGACCATGTCTTTTTCGAGTGCCCGTTCGCACAGTCCATCTGGGATCGCCTTTCAAGACATTTTCATCTGACTGCCTTCTCCATCCAGTCAGTGCGATTTCTGATGGACTACTCCACCGGTGTTGCTTATAAGCTGGACCTGGCCACTTCCATCGCCTTCATGAACAGGGAGCTTTGGCTGGCTCGTCAGCAACGACTTGCTGGTGTGCCTTCGCCAGCCTCAGCCGTCTGGAGGAGAGGTGCCTCCCATCTTAGGTCTTTCCTTCAGCTCGAGTGGCCACGGCTTGGCCCAGCTACGTTTCGGAGACGCTATTCGTCATCTCAGCGTCTCTGTAAGGTCATTGGAGGGGATACGATCAACATCTCGTATCTCTTCACCTTTCCCCTCAACATCGATGACCCACCGGTGAGCGGACGGGCCTCCTTTTGAGGCGTTTATATAGGCGGTGCAGCCCTTGAAGGCTGCTCGTACTCCTATTCGCATGTGCGCCTGGGCACCCTGCCTGTTTTATGATCTAAGGGTGCCCCTCTGGAGCCATACCACCGGCTCCAGTTCCAACAGCGCCCTTCTCCCATCTCTGGGATATCGAGATGGATATGCAGTTTAAAGATTTTAGTAACTTTTATTGTGGAATCTTTGGTTAAGATTTCGTCAGGCCACATCTGAGGAGTCTACGAGTTTTGATTATGTGTAGTTATCCGACATGGTGTCGACCGTCTTTTGTTTGCCATTTTATTTTCGTGCTGATGTAGTGTTTGGCTGATCATCAATTATGGTTCGAGTTGCTTATTGATTTTAGTTTGTTGGACATAGGCATGTTTCGCCCCGTCCAAGATATGATGTATATTTCAAGGTCCTTAGGCTGATCCTTTCTTATGGCTGATTCCTGATTGATGCTTGTGTGCGTTGTTGGACTTAGAATTGTACAGAGACCTTCATTATGCAACGTGAGTAGATAACCCCCTACTATACGCGCATACTAATGAGGAGGGGGTGGGCAATTTGCTCCAATTAAAGTCCTCCCCTCCCTTTTTGCTCCAATTAAAGTCCTCCCCTCCCTTAATTTGCTCCAATTAAAGTCCTCCCCTCCCTTAATGTGGGTGCGGTCATTTAATGTGGGCGTGGTCAATTTTTAATGATATGCGCCTAGATTTCCACCAATCAGCGTGCAGTATTCGCCCCACGTGATCCTCTACCTCCCCCCTACACCTACCTGACGTCACAGACGTTCAACCAATCCGCGCGTAGAAGGCACCTCACGTGACCCACCACCTCATCTCCCCTCTTTTAATTTGGGCGTTGTTCTTTTAATTTGGGCGTTGGCCTTTTAATTTGGGCGTTGTTCTTTTAATTTGGGCGTTGGCCTTTTAATTTGGGCGTTGGTCTTTTATTTGGGTGGGGTCTGGAATAAAATTAATTTTATCATCCTCTGATATACCCCTGGTGCTGGTGCTAAGCACCAGCACCAGGGTGGGGGGTTAGAGGGGTCCTAATGCTCTCAGCAAAAGCCACTTGGGTGATTCTGGCTTACAAGTAAACACCAGTCGATTCCCTTATATACCATACTTTTCGGGTAGCGGCTTTCATGCTGGCGCCCCTCGATTTTTGATTACCTAATTACTAATTCGCTATTGTTTCTAGGGTAACCAAATTTTTTCCAAGCTCTTTTTACAATTTTTCTAAATAATACGACTACTGTTTCAAGTTGTTTTGTTTTTTAATTTTCAACTAATGGATACATTGTTTCAATGGATAGGGGTGCAGCTAAGGTGGGGCTAATACTGTCTAAAAGGGTAGGCCTGTACAACCATATACCTATTTATAAATAAATAAATAAATACAGACGTGTTCTTTACATAACTTAATTTAAATTTTTGTCATGGATGAGGCATTTTCTAACCCCGCTAATGCGGCAGGTTTTGGTGGCCTGAGAGGTTTAGCTAAACAAACAAATCATTCTGAAAAAGAGACAGGTGAATGGTTAAGGGGCGTGAGAGCTTATACGTTGCATAAACCGGTGCGTCATCGTTACCCCCGTAATCGAATGCGTGTATATGCGCCATTTGAACAATTTCAAGTGGACTTGGTTGATCTAACCAGTTTGTCAAAACAGAACGATGGTTATAAATTTCTACTTACCTGCATCGACGTTTTCTCGCGCTATGCGTGGGTCATTCCTCTAAAAACGAAGAGGGGACTCGAGCTTCAGAAAGCATTTCAAAAAATTTTCACACTCGACAGTGTTCCTGTAAAAGTGAACAGCGATAAAGGGAAAGAGTTTTTAAACAAACACGTTCAAGATTATTTTAAAGAACTCAACATCGATTTCTTCACCACAGAATCAGATTTGAAAGCCGTTACGATCGAACGATTCAACCGTACGTTAAAAACGAGGATGTTTAAGTTTTTTACATTTACCAACAAACACAGATACAT
>JAHWFO010038423.1:0-11790 GCA_023313115.1 Rhysida immarginata | reverse complement strand
GTGTTTGGAGAAGATGCGATGGGTGTAACACAAATTAAGGAGTGGTTTAACCGATTCAAAGATGGCCGCACATCAGCTGAGAGTGAGCGGCGTTGTGGCAGCCCCCAAACTGTTCGGAGTGCAGCTGTTATTGAGCGGGTGCGAAATTTGGTGATGGAAGATCGTCGTTTGACAGTGCGGGAGATTGCAGAAGAGGTTGGAGTGAGTAAAGATTCTGCACATGCAATTTTGCGTGATGATTTGAACATGAACCGAGTGTCTGCGAAATTCATACCCAAGTTGTTATCGCCGGAACAAAAAGACCTCAGTTTTGACATTGCGCAGGATCTTCTGGACACCGCCAACACTGATCCTGGGTTTCTGAACACAGTGATAACTGGAGATGACTCATGGGTGTACGGGTACGACCCAGAAACAAAAAGACAGTCGTCGCAATGGAAGCATCCCGATTCTCCATGGCCGAAGAAAGCGCGGCAGGTGCGAAGCAAAATCAAGGTGATGCTGACTGTTTTCTTTGATGTCCGTGGAATTGTGCATCACGAATACGCACCGGAAGGACAAACGGTGACAAAGGAGTACTATCAAGATGTTCTCCGGCGACTCCGTGACGCAGTACGGCGCAAAAGACCAGACATGTGGACAGCGAACAACTGGCACTTGCATCATGACAACGCCCCTGTACATTCATCCCAATTGATCCTCACTTTCTTAGCCAAACATGGAATTACAACCGTTCGCCAACCTCCCTACTCTCCAGACCTGGCTCCTTGCGACTGCTGGTTGTTTCCAAAATTGAAGACGCTATTGAAAGGATCCCGTTTTGAAAGTAGAGAAGAGATAATGCGGAACGCGACGACGGAGCTGTACGCCATTCGAAAAGAAGACTTCCAGAGGTGTTTCCAGCAGTGGAAGGGTCGGTGGGCTAAGTGTGTGCAAGCCCAAAGGGCCTACTTTGAAGGAGATTAGGGTCCCAACTCCGTCCGGTATTCAGAATATTTTTTATGGCCAAAGGTCGGATACTTTTTAGACAGGCCTCGTACCAATAGTTAAATGAATTAGCGAGGATGGAAACTTGTTCTAAGTTGTGTGCAGTTCCAGTTGAATTTTGATACCCAGAAGTCATTTGCACTGAAATTAAAACCACCTGCAGTACCAAAGGTGCAATGCAAATTATTAAACAGACGTTGCTGTAACATCACTGCAACAAGGTGCTTGGAACCTTTACTCGGTGCTTGAACAACAGGCTGGAACGGTCTAAATTCTAAACAACGCACAAGTGGGCAAAAATGACAATCTAGCCTGAAAAAAAATCATTTTGCATACTTTTAATTTTAGACTTTTTACGTGAAAACATCTCTATTAGTAACCGACGTTACTTTATCTTACAAACAACATATCATTCCAACTCATTAGCGTTTTAGAATACCGAATTATACAGAATTGCCACATGGCTATACGCAGTTATATCGCCACAAAATAATCGAAAACATTGTAGAACACAGTGTCCTCATTATTTTGAGCTGATAAGCGATAGTTGTAGATCTTTCAGTTGTTTACATATGCATTTAATACATCCATGTGAGAACTGGCAGTTTATACAGACTTTTAAAACCAGTGTCAAGGGGTGTCACAATAACATCAACTGCTCTGAGTAGAGTGGTTCTACACATCAGACTATGTTAAAACCATAGTGCGGTAAAGTGCGGATAGAACTTTATTGCATTTTTTGTACAATGATGTAGGCCACCGAAATAAAACAGCGACAAAACTCTCGCTACACTCGTTTGTCATCAGGAAATAAGTTTGGAGAATTGTTCTGAAGACATTCTTGCGAGTTTGTAAAACAGTTCGAACTTTTCTTGTAAGTTCTCTTTATTACTACATCAAGTATCGTTTGAATTATTGATCATTGATCATATCTATTATTGAATTAAGAATCATTTTTAAATTTTCAGTTTATACGTTGCAGGTTACATGTTTCGGGGAAAGTTCTGATATTAGAAAGGAAATGCGGTAATGGTATGTGACTGATATTTGCATCACCGTGTGCATACATACTCACAGAGTATGTATATTATATATACGGTACTTAAAATTACATTCTCTGCTCAAGAATTACACGAAAAACATTTTTTTATGGCTAGATTGTCATTTTCGCCCACTGCGCAACGTGCCCTTCATGTGTGAGAGACTAATCACTAATTTGTACAATGTGTGATGGTTTAATAAAAAGTTCACTGTATGGAAAGAGGGTGTAGCGACAAAAATAATGCCAAGTGCCATCCTGCGGTTGTATAAAAATGTCCCGGTTTTGTATAAAATGTCCCGAGTTGTCCCGTTTTTCTTCTTCATCTTATTTTATTATTTTATAAACAGTTTATGTACTCTTTATTACTCACCCTCTTTTCTGATTGGCCATTTTGGAGCAGACCAACATAAAAGAACAGTTAGCTGCTGTTGAAGGTGTGTCCGCTTATCGTAATGTTGCTCATGACAATAGTTTTAGATCAATGGATTGTGCTTCCAGATTACTTCAAAATGTTTTTCGTTTGTAGATTATTTTACTTCTTTTCTTACTTCCAGTTGAATTTTGGTAATCAAAACACGTCACTTACAGTCATTTCCGACTTCAGTTGACGTAACTTCTGGTACACGGCCAATATGCATTCACTTCCGATTCCGGTCATCGCAGAGTGTCCCGGTTTTGCCTTTTGAAACTCTGGTCACCTTAATTCAGGGCTGTCCAAATCGTGTTCGTCGCCCACGTGCAACATAAAAAGCTCACGGGCAAAGCCGAGGAGATAATCCAAAACTCAGGAGGGGATTGAGTATAGTTTTTCCTATGCAGTTTTCCCCAGACTTTAAGGGGCGATTCCATTAAATGAGGCATTATTTCGTTTGTTACTGATACTTGCTTGTTTTTCGTCTCGCATAACATGGTGCATATACTGAAAAAGCATAAAAATCACAGAACCACTATTTGAACCGGAGTGGGAGTATCTTTTTTTTTTTTTTTTCCATTTTTCACGGATCGGATTCTAAATGCTTAATATGTAATCTTGTCCTATCGAGGGGAAAAATACAATTCTACCTAACATCGAGAAAATTGTCACATTAAAACGAAGGAAATAAAATGGTAAACTGCCTGTTTTTTTTTTTATTACAGTGTCGAATTGATATTTAGCAACTCGACTTTAAGGAACTGATCAACGTAATATGCAATAGGAGGGGAAGGAATTTTGCCCGCGAGCACGGGCGCTGCCCGCGGACAGAAATCTTGGACAGCCCTGCCTTAATTAGAAGTTTCCCTTTTTGGTTGCTCCATTCCACAGATTTTGCTTAATTTTTGGGAAGTGATTGCTGCATATAGCCAGAACACACAACAATTCATGTTCTTGTATGAAACGTTAAAAGAAACAAAAAAGGTTTTGAGCTCTATGTTGAAACCTAGAGCATTGCCTCTTAAAAAACTTTGCTTCCACTGGCTAAATGATCCACTGTTTGTATGCTAGAATGATCTTATGGATGTCTTTGGTTGTCTCTATCCATAAATTTTTTACAGATTTTAAATGCGGATAACTTTTACAAACTCATTTTATGCAAGTCTGATCACAGCGTTACTTAAGAAAAAATGACGTAAAACTGCATCATTTCAAAACAGCTGCTTTATTTCTTAAATTTCTTCATGATGACAGAAAACAAATAAACCAAATTCAGGTAACAAACAAAATCCTTTGTTCTACATTGACTTCCAACCAAATCAAGTAAGCAACAAAAGATTTTCAAAGAAAAAGCATCAATGTTTAGTAGCAGTACAACATAATTGAAAAGAAGGCAAGGGGGGTAAAAATGCTTTGTTTTTAGACTAGATTTAACGGATAAGAACAAAATATTTTTCTCTAAATCATAATTCTCGACATTTAAGTAGCAAAAGACAAAAAATAATGATTTCATTAAAATAAAACGGGGAAAAATGGATTTTGTGACATTATTCTTCTCTTCGGTAAACATAAATAGATATATCATTCAAAAAATAAAATTTCAAAGTATAATTGATAATATTTTTAAGTTGTCATCCCTGGAATGCTGTACACTTGCTGTTCCTTCTGCTTTGCATTAACCCTTTGATTACTAAATAAACTTTAAAAAAATAACTATACATAAGTTTTCTTCAAAATAAGTTTACATCTTTCATATATTTAAAAAATAACCTCGAAATTTATATAACACTTTTCATAATTTTTGCATTTCATTATTAAATAAAATATAATACAATTGAAATATTTGAACTTAATACAAACGTTACCCGAAGAGTAACCGCAAATGAATTTGCACGTAGGCAATTACGGTAATAAAAAAAAATTTAATAAATATAGCATAACCATCGGGAGTGGAAAGAAAATGTGAATTTTACTTCAGTTTATCAGTTTCGAACAACCGACAATAAAAAAAAAAATTTTTTTCTTTTTTTTTTTTTTTGGGCGTTGCCATCACGTTTTTTCTTTGCTAAGACAATTGATTAAAAATAAAACTTTTAATTGATATCTACAATTCATGTCTTTTTGGTAATGATTTGTTTCTGAAAGTATCTTAATGTAAAGCTTGCACTGAATAAATGATTGTTAACTTTAGCATCGCTTGCATTCGGCTTTGTAATGATCCACTGAGTTTTAACGTGTAGATCTTAATTGTCAAGAATCAGTTACTAAAACATTAACTCGCCATTTCTTTTGATTAAAACAAATAATCAAAACTTAACTGCTTTTGTTTTTTAAAAATATATTTAAATGGAGAAAAGAATAGTCATGGAAAAAAATTAAAGGTCATATACAAAGAAATTTGCAGTTTGGTGTCCTACCGGTATCTTAAAAAATAAAGGTCATTCCGAGAGAAATTTGGAATTTTGTAACTTTCATAAAATTTCCAGTACGCATATCGCATACGCATGTTTGCCAAACAGAATATCAATCTGGGCTGTCGCTAGCACTCAAGGCATTTCTCAAATTAAAGTAGTCGAGAATGCGTGGTACTGCATTGTCAGAACGATGTTATAAGGGCAAGCCAGTTAAAAAAAATCCAGGGAAATTGCCCGTGTGCACGGACAGAAATCTTGGTCAGCCCTGGGATAGAGCATCAAAAAGTGAGTAAAAGTTGTAATAGGCACATTTGTCCTATCTATTCAAAAACATGGCTAAAGTCAAACGCTTTGGTTCTGACCCAGCTCGATGGACCCAAAATGCTGACTTTAACTGCTATTTTGGCCATATTTCGAATAGAAGGACACGTGTGCCTATTATACTTTTTACTTACTTATTGATGGTCAATCCGAATCTAAAGTCAAAATCAAAAAACAGGTAACGAAGACTAACTTCAAAATCTACCATAAGAACCTGGGGACAAAATATTGTCAAATGTTTACAATTTTTCATCAGACATCGGTAAACTCATAAAATGCTTGATAACATGATTTTAAAAGAAGAAATCACCGTTAATAACTTTAATGAATTTTTCTTATTTATTGTGCTTAGTCAATTAAGTTCAAACTGAAATTTGGTATGATAATTGTGTTCCTTAGCACTTTTAAATTAGATTAACGTTAAAATGAAAAGATTATTCTCAGTGGCAACTGGAACGAAACAAAGACCGGAGTTAATCATGGATTTACAAACGTAATTATCTTCAAATTGCTTGCCATTATGTACAATTTGAAGAAAGCATCCAGGAAGAGCTTAATGAAGAAATTTCCAGATTTCTTACTTTGCAGTTTGGGGAAATGTCTTAACAGTCATGGGTCTTTAATTCCATTATTAAGCAAATTACCATATTTACCTGAATAAATGCAGACATGGAATTTAAGCAAACATGCCCCTCTTTTTTTTTCAAATTTAAACCAACCTCTACTTTTTCAACATATGAAAAATTTTTTAAATCCCCACTATTACGCCAACAATAAGCCATACTGACCCATTACACCATTTTTGCCTAATTACTAATTTTCTTTTGGTTTTTGGACACCCAAAATTTTTTCAACAGTTTTTTACATGTTTTCCTAATTAACTGCTTTGTTCTAGATGCTCAGTTTGCTTCTAATTTTTAAATAATTTTCACATAAGTTTTTTTTCAATGAACAGACTTGGCTACACCATACATACAGTCAATATAATCCAGATACATAGAGACACCGCAACTTAAAGTGCCACTATAATGGTCAAAAATAGAAACTGTTTAGGGATCCCACCGTAACACCCGCTTAAGTGAAGCGCTGCTCTGGTGTTTAAAAATAGAAACCAACTTTAGGGATCGTGCAGTTTATCTTTGGAAAGCGCCGAAAAAAAAAAATTAGGATTATATCCTGTTTTATTGCTGGTACGCAATGAAAACTAGTTTTATTGTTACTTTGTTTTATTGTTGATCGATCCTATGTGGGTTTAACGTTGTAAGATCCTAAACATGTCGAATTTCGCAATGCTAGCGTCAGAAAAGCTTAGTGGTAAGTTGCGCTGAGGATAACATACATTACAAAACTAAATGCCATAAAGAAAAAAAAAAAAAAAAATTAATAAAAAAAATTTTTGTAGCACGCAAATTTAATCCAATATCACTTTTTTCTATCATTTTTTGGGGGAAAAAACCTCTGGATGTGTTCGGATAAATACGGTAAGTACCACAAAAAATGTAGTAGTCATACGTCTCTGCTCGGACTAAAACGACAGCCTTCTTCAAATATGATTTCAAAATAAGTTGAGAAAATCTATTTATTTACGACAATTTTACTTTTGTGGGATGCCTACAATGTGTGGACAATTTGTATATCACCGTGGAAATTTTCTATTTTTTTCATCAACGTTGAGATTTTGAATTCTAAAGAAATTTTGTGTGTGAAATTTTTCATCAACGTGGATGAAGTCCTTATTGTTCAAGTGACTCCATTACTTTAGTTTCTCCTGGACTGGTTTGCTCGGAGAAATTAGCAAAAAAAAAAAATCTATATCTGGGAAGAAGCATCTAATATGTAGTCTTCCCAGGATTAAAATTAATTTATTTGTCAGTTGAGATGAGTTTTTTATTAAAAAAATTTGTTGGATATAAATACTTCAAATATAGTAATGATTTAATTTTTATTTTAAGGAAGCCCCTGAAGACAAAAAGGAAATAAACGAGATTCAACAGCTACTTGCTTCAAATTATACAAATAATGGCAATAGCGCCACCTGCTGTTCAGCAAACATGACGTCCTATTTCTAAACATTTATAAGACTATTAAACATCCTTGCCAAAATAAGTAAAGGAGATAACGATTTCCTTGTTACTGAAAAATTTCAAAAACTTTGTATATGACCTTTAAGTAAAGAAATTTCAAAATTTCAAGAAAAAAATCCGACTGATGTTCAAAATTCTTACCCATTACAAGAAAAAAAAAAAAAAAAAGAAATCATTAAAACTTTATAAATTGATATAAATCGGAGAAAAAAGTAGTATACAAGAGTATTTCCAAATTAATTAATATACCATATTTTCACAAGTACACTCCGCACAGTTTTATCCCTGAAAATTTTGAATTTTATACCACAGAGCGTCTATTACCCAAACCAATTAAAACCAAGATGGTTCGGAAAATCATTTTGTTCAGATAATCAAACGCATATACATCTTTACTAGTTTTCCGTGAAACCATAAGAAATGAGTGTAGGCCTAAAATTTTTCAAAGGCAATCTATAGTAAGAATAGTAAATAAAATATTTGATGGGTAAACAATTTCGTTTTACATATACAGTCATCCATCCCTAAGTCGGTATTCCACAAGTCAGAAAATTCTGCAAGTCTGCTATTTTTTCCTGAAATTCAAAATGGCAGACAGTGATTTCTGGTCGGTGATTTTTTTATACCAACAAAAGTTAATTCGGTGATATAATTCCGTAATGAATACAGGCTGTTTGGGGATTGTGAAAGTTAATTAAGAAAACTAAAAAACTAATTTGAGTTAATATAAGCAGCTCTCCTCAAAATTGGAAATCTCAACCGACTACTGAAATGTTTCCCTCCCTGCCCTCGATAAATCTTAAAATGCCGACTTCTGTCATTGTATTTAGTCTGATTTACATTTTTCTTAAAATTTTCTTTTCTGGTAATTACTGAAGAATACCGTAATTTTGGGTATATAATGTGTTATATAAAAGTTAAACTAATCCTCACTGTACATTATACTAAAGTGCGCATAATATTCTAAGTTTGATGTGAAAATTTCTAGATCAACATGAAAATTCTTAGGTTATCAAATCAAGCTTATTTGGTATGCAAAGCTAAGCCAATGGGCGCTTATTTGTCTACAATAACGTGGGTGCGCATAATACA
Organism: Rhysida immarginata; assembly: GCA_023313115.1. NCBI lineage: Eukaryota > Metazoa > Arthropoda > Chilopoda > Scolopendromorpha > Scolopendridae > Rhysida > Rhysida immarginata. Next base: position 3,438 of record JAHWFO010038423.1, on the reverse strand, counting down.
CAGGATTTTTTTCCAACCCCCCCCCCAAAATGGACATTATTATATATATACATGTACGTGCGCTCGATATAATCTCCCGACAGTTTTGGTTATCTATAAGGTTGCACTGATTTCGGAGTTAACGAGTGCGATCCATGATGAAACTCATCCAGCTGCCTTCGTAAAAGATTGGTTCACGATAGGTAATAGTGTTTGACAAACCAGAGGTTTCAATCAAAATGTCAGTGTTCAAATCCAAACATTTTCCTTACAGTGCTATTGCCCTATGGAACGAACTGCCTTACAATATCCGTAACACGGTCCTGCAGTGTACCTCGAGCCAATGTATGATTTCATGCATTCACTTTAAGCATTGCCTAAATTTGTATTATATAAACTTGAAGGGTTGGTTTCTTTTTTTTTTTTTGACGAATCAGCTTTTATGAGCCCATGGCCGCTTTTCTTTGGTTTTTATCATACATATTTGGTTGATTCCTAAGTCTTCTATGTTTTTATTACTCCTATGCGAGTGCTTATACTAAATAATAATAATATACTGTCGACACGCCACGAGAAGACCGCTCAGTTGTTTAATGTGCTCGTATGAAGTCGTTGCAGATGAATCTATTCAGTATTGGGGGACAAACAGCCAAATTTGAGTCGATCCATGTTTCATCGATGTAGACAATAGGACGACTTTCTTCTCTTATATTTTTCATATTTCTACCTCTCCATGCAAACGTTTTCATTTGTTTCGAAACACGGCCGAACTCATTTTTGTGCTATTCGATCTTAGCGCTTTTCTTCCCTTCATGACTATAGACTATACAGTGACACCATACAAACACATTAATCAACTCGGCGGTCTTCTCGTGGCTTGCGAACAGTACTGAAAATTACGGTACGTAAAACGAACTGAACTCTACAAAGAAGTAGACACAACCAATTCAAGTGAAAAGTGTTCATGCGTTTTGTCGTTTAAAGAAATACTTTTTGAAAAATGAGGACAGGGGAAGGGGTCTTTAATAAGTTTGTGTCCACAATCTTGGAAAACCCAAAAGTCGGTAAGATCTTTGAACCAGCATAACTGACTTAGAGAGAGACAACTGTATAATCTAGTATGCTGAGCAAAATTTTGTGTTATTTTACATGTTCGGATAATCAACGCTCTACTGTATATTAAAAAACAATAAATAAATAAAAAATTTGGAAACCCCACAACCTTTTAGTCTTACAATATACATGTCGCAAAAACTTTTTTTTCTTTTTTAACTAACACTCCTTAGGGTATATTCGTGAAAATATGATAAACAATTTTTTCTCAATTACATAATTATATAAAATACAACCTGCAACAATAAAGTTCGGTGAATGACGTCAAATTGCTAACGGTCGTAAGAGTGCACCATCCTGCCCCAGACAGGTCGAGACATGTTTAAACAAATTTGAGAGAATCAGCGCTGCGAGTGTGTTTATACAGGACATTTTAGAGAGAAGGCGTAGTACGCGCGGTCGAAACCCAAAATGGATCAGCGAACGAAATGATGACAACAGTTTACAAAGAAAGAGCTATTACTTTGTTGTGTGTTTGAGTGGTTTAAACGGTTCCGAGGAGGCCGGAACACCGTAGAAGACGCCCCCCGAAGTGGCCAGACATCCAACGTAATGTTACGACCCAACTGAATGCTATCCCTAAAAACGACTACGCCAGGAGTTTCCAGGACTTGTACAGGCGTTCCCAGAAGTGCATTACCGTCGACGGGGATGACTTTGAAGGATCGTAACTGCTGTTTCATGTAAGCGAGCAATCCACTCTCAATATGCCGTCATTCACCGAACTTTATTGTCACAGGTTGTAAACAGATTTTAAAGTACATCTTAATGCTCTCAAAGCATGTGTTTAAAAACAAAACTGCTTAAAATGGCCTATATGACACCTTCCAACATATTAATGAATCACGAGATTCCAAATAATTTTTCATTAACGCCAGTTACAAGCTTTACAACAGCAAACGAACCAGAATTATTATTTAAAATAAAAATCTTGACGATATATCGCCATTGGCAATGCCCTTCCCTTTATTAACAAAAAAAAAAGACGACATTCAGTCCTTCCAAGTCCCTCCCATTAGCCAAAACTGAATACCTAGGCTAAAGGATAATGAAAATTCAAAAATCCTTTTGATATGCATTGTTATTCCTTAAATTCCCAAAGTGTCTTATGGGCCATAAACGCAATCGAATTACGAGAATAAAGCAGAGGAAAAGGAAGATGAATAAAGCTAAACTTAATCAATCACTTTAAAATTTCATCATGAAATACTCCAGTCCCCGTTTGAAGCTTACATGCGCCAAGATATACAGTACTGAAACTCGCGCATCTCGAACAATCTCAGCACACGGTACGTTAGGTTGCTATTGCATTGAGGACGAGGAAGGCAATAGACGCATTCGTATATTCGAATCATGTGAAACCTACACTAGCCGTTCGGAGTATCTCTACATGCAGTTTGTGCAAGATGTTCGGGAATTGTCGTGCTGATGATGGTCGAAATTTTGGGACGACGAAACTGTATGCAGACTAAAAAAAAAAAAATTCGAAAATCCGAAAAGACTTTAAAAACTCAAAATTTAGACTCTTGGAGGCGATTAAAAAGGAACTGCCGAAAAATTCACCACATTTTTTACGCAAGTCAAAACGCATGAATGCGTAATTAAATTGCATTTTCATTCCTGACAAGATGAAATTACTGTAAATATTCTACTATAACGCGAATTTTTTTGGCCTAAAAAAGCATCTAAATTTGCTGGGTCGCGTTATACTAGAGGATAAAAATCAGCCCTCCGACGACTGCGGCCGATCGTCGATAATAACTTCTCCCAAGACACAGATGAATCAGATTTTGAAGGTTTTTGAATATTAAATATCCAGACTATTTAAAAATAAAGATTTTTTTTTCTGTAAAAGTATGCGAGGAGTCAAAAATGGGGGTCGTGTTATACAAGAGGATAGGATTTTTGCCGATTTTTTGGGCCCAAAAAGTGGAGTCGCGTTATACAAGAGGTCGCGTTATAGTAGAATATTTACGGTATCCGCTTTTAACAAAGTGACGAAAAGATTTTCAAAGACCACGGAACGAATCTGGTTTCCGCAGGTAAAGGCAATTCAATTTTGTGCGGATAAATCCGCTTTACGCAGCAAAACGGTTAAAGATCGTTCCCAGACTCTGAACGATAACTACACGAGGCTAACGTTATCATCTTCACGAACGTAATACGAATAAACGAATGCGCCTGATACTCTTACTGTCAAACAAGACCACTGTCGTGCAAGAAGCCTTCACGCAAACAGCAACATTATCAACAAGACGATGATGCTACGGGGAAATTTCCAGGACTATTTTATATGTCCCATTCCCTCTTCAGCACTATACATTTCGGCACATAGCTTAATGGAAC
>JAHWFO010038413.1:0-18788 GCA_023313115.1 Rhysida immarginata | reverse complement strand
TGGGCTATTCCATCAGGGTGTTGCGATTTTTATAAACACTAGTGTATGAACGTGGGTCGAAATGTGAACGATAACTGAGATATGAACAGAAATATAAATGCCGCCACCAAGATGAACAAGTTCATATAATTCAGTTCCATAACACTTAAGATAATGAAATTTGGGGGGAAAATAGGGCACATAAAACTGTGTATACCTTTAAAATTTGATCGAATTCCAACGAGTAGTTGATTGACAATGTAGGAGAGAAGGACTAGACACACGAATCCCGGAATACAATATTTATATTTAATAAAAAATAAAATAAATAAAATAAAATAAAATGGGTGTGCTTAAGACCACACGACCGAAGTGAAAACTTTTATGGCGATTGTGATCCATTATAAAACCAGTTATTTCCATTAGATCTTCATTTATACAGGGTGCTTTTGAAAAGGATGTCGTGAGATACCTAGCGATGTTCTGCACGTTAAAATAAACACAAGTTTCCTCATACGTTTTGTCGAAATTCCACTCCTTAAATGAATAAAGAGCTCGTGAAGTTTGGTTAAGCTCCGCCCATAACGTAAGTAAAAGCGCATGAATGACGTTAGTAAGTCATACAGATCGTTGAAGAGTCGCTAGTATGAATGTCCGTCGTACCGCAAAAAACAATTCAGCCAACAATAAATGTAAACTTGTTTAGGGAGACTTTAATATCCGCTTGCAGATCTTTCCTAATTTGTGGACAAGTTCATTTCTGAGGTCTAGAAATAACGAATCTTTCAGTGGGTTGTGAGAATGGTCGAGATTAGGGCCAAGAAATTAGTGGACAGGTATTTCGCAGAAACCTATTAATGGAACCCGTGGTGTTTAATTTTTTTTCATGCGCTTTCGTTTACGTTATGGGCGGAGTTTAACCAAACTTCAAAAGCTGTTTACTATTTTAAGTAATGCAATTTTGACAAATAGAAAGTGGAGATGTGGGTTTTTTTTAAGATGCAGAACATCGGTAAATATCTCACTACATCCTTTTCAAAAGCATCCCGTAGATCACTTAAAGATTACATGCAATATATTAGCATTGAAAATCCCAAAGATACAGTAATGAAACCATTAATGATACTATTCCAAAACGTACAATTAAGCCAATATGGAGTATCATAAATTAATCGTTATATTCATTCATGACACGCCGTGACGAGCTGTGTGATATATTACGTGACATATACAGGGTGGTCCATAAGTCTGTCCCCCCCCCCTTTTATTTTTTGAACCGAAGCAGATATGTCAATTTTGATGAATCTAATGAATAGGAAGTTGTGGGTGGCCTATCCCATGGTGCACTTTTCATCATCCCAAATATGCAAATTAGGACACATTCAAAATTTATCTCAAAGACCGTAAGGGATAGAGAAAAATACCCAATTGCAAACTTGTTCAGCATAAAAAAACAAACAAAACAAAAAAAAATCATCCAAATCGGACCAATCAATCACCCACAATCACGTGTACCTTTTGACCATTTCTGGAACAGTGTAGCTTGCCATCCTGGAATTGTTCTGTCTTCTGTGTGCTGAAACATGCCTTTTATTTGCTTTTCCGCTTGAAAGTGAATGTGGGTATGGTAATTTATGTTAAGTTTTTGATTTGCATGCTTTACATGGTGGAAATATCAACATTTAGTTTTCCTTGTGCAGTGTGACTGTTTGTAACCTCTTTTACGTTCTTTGGCTACCACGCTACTGGCACGAGGCGGACCTGTCCGGCTGGCATATGATACCAGCGGCTATTTCTTGAATTCCTCCGACCAATCAGAAGCGTCAAAAGGAAAAACAGGTTTCAGTTTCAGATTTCCATTCCAATTTGAGAGAAACGTCGAGGAGCCAACATGGCGAACTCGCTTTGCATCGTATAGAAATGCTACACGTTAAGCATTTTTATCTTCGCATCGAGCAGCTAATATGAGATGGGATGAATATTACGAATGACGCCGACAATTTGCAATTCAAGAAACGCCACATTTCATTCCTTTAAATATATCTGACTATATATCCGACTATAATAGATCACATGCGTGATGCGTTTCGATGCCTCCATCCTCCCCTTCTCCCCAAGCAATTTTACTCATTCTGTACTGCTCGCGTCGCTCTTTTTTAGTTTATTTCATGTAATCATATCGCAGAATTTACAATTAGTGCTACAAACTTGGGAAAATTACATTTTATTACAAATAATAAAACTGCTGTAATAATAATGGCTTTGAACAAAATATTAATAATAAATAAACATAATCAATGTTTATAATAATAATGAAGTATAAAGCCAATATATGAGGAAAATATTAGCTATAAAGTCGTGTAAATTCATAAGAAAATCCAATGAAGTTAAAATTAATACAAATGTTGCACAAATTTTATAAATTTTGAAATTTTATATAGCATTTATAATAAAACGTACTTAATTTATAGCCTGTGTTAGTTTTTATTTTGAATAAACGTCTAAATGAAACGCTAAGTAATTAAAAGTTCTGTTTATTTTTTAATAACGATTTTACTTGTAATTCGACGATTTTTAAGCAAGTTGAGCTTTCTGTTATTTTAAATAGGAGGAAAAAAAAAAGAAATTTTTATTACTTAATTTTTCATATTTTGACCTGTCAGATTTAATAATTTTTGCATAATTAGTTGTTCCATAAATTCATATTATCCATAAAATTAGACAATTTAGGTAATGTTAGATCTAATTATAATTAATATAAATGATACCGTTGACTACATTATAGAACATTTATCTAACCATATATAAACAATATCATTTTCTTATTTAGTTAAGTAAATGACTTTCATTTTATATTAAAAAATATATATATATAAATTTTAAGATGCTTTCATTTGAATTTAATTTCCAAAAAACCGAGATTTTTAAGCAATTGTAAATAAGACATTTATTTGGCAGCAGTGAGCAGTCATATTCGGTGACAATGTTTAAAAGAATATATTAGTAGCTGGAAACTTTCGATTGATTCAGTACGTTGTTTTTAGGTGGCTTTGTAGATTTAAAGAATATATTGATTAAGTCATTTATATAATCATTGAAGAAGTTCGTTTAAGTCAGTCACTTATAATTTTCTCATAGACAGCTCACCATTTTTGACCATACCCTGAAACTCACCTCTGTCATCATGTCCCGAGGACGCGGGTTCGATCCCGGCCGAGGACGACGAGGATTTTTTCAGGGGGAAAATCCTGAGATCACGCACTTCCTTCGGAAGGGAAGTAAAGCCGTTGGTCCCGTGTAGTCGTTTGCCGGCTGGACGTTAAAGAACCCTTGCGAGGCAAAATTTGCGGCCCCTATAACGCCGTCCTGAAATGACCATGGCAGTTGAAAAGGACGTTAATACCAAACAAGCCAAACCAAACCAACCAATCTGTCATCATGTTTTGGTTTACCTGAGTATAATTCTAAATTTATGATTTCTTCTCCTGTAATAATAACTTTATATTACTACTGAACATGTGTATAATTTTAAATATCAAAATAAATAATTTTTATATCACTTGTATAGGGATATGCAAAAAAAGATGATAAAAATTTTATCTACAATTTTAAGATATTAGAATCGATTTTTTTTGTCACCTAACCGATAATGAATGAAATCTAAACTATAATTAGGAATTGTCTTTGATGATTTTTATCTTGAAAAAAAAAATAAATAAAACGCTTCTTTTCATTTACGTAGTGCAAGAAAACAAGTGTTAACAAATCGAAAACAAATTTCCACTACACAAAAAAAATTACACAAAGTGCAAAGTTGCACTAAACAAGATAAAAATGAAATACTAAAAATTAGACCAATAAAACTGAAAGAGAAATTCATTTTAGTAAAATTATTTTATTAAATTACGTAATGTTGTAAATTCGTCATTGAATGATTTTTTTTTTCACTTTATTCTTGTTTTTGAAAGTTTCAATCAAAAAAATCAAGCTAGCCAGATTACGCTATGGTTAGGTATGGCAGAAACTGATTAATACTAGTAATATTAAATGGCAAAACTCATGTCCTCTAGCATTAGTAGTGGTTTATACTAGAGATGCAAGAGATTACATTTTTTTAAACATCGATGTAATTGTTACGATGTATCTATGTTTTCTTTCCGATGTTATCGAAGATTTTATTCCGATGTTTCTGAAATAACTTCACTGAGTCCGCCAGTAGCAATTGAAATTATCGTTCTTGCAATTGAAACTATTTTGTTTTGTGTTGCAATTGAAACTATATTCATTTAACGTTGTTTTTGCAATTGAATAATCTACTGAAAATACTACTACAGAAAACATCGATGTTTTGATTCGATGTTGCATCCCTATATCCTTATAGTTTAAACTTTTCACTCAGGTCATCAGAAAATACGCTTTGAATCGCTGCTTATCTTAAATCATGGCCTTTACTATCTCGCAGGCCGTGTTGAGATATTAAGCCTCTGCAAAGACCGACAAAAGAGGGCGCAACACGTACGTTTGTTTCTGATTGGTCGGAGGAATTCGAGAATTAGCTGCTAGTCATATGATTGAACGTCATAGATCTGTTACGCATGCGCAATTGATACGGCTAATTACGTTTACTTTAAATAGGAAAACATCGGGAAACTTACTTTCTGGATGCGCCTCGTATATTCTCGTTTAGAATATTTAAACATCAACGCAGACGAAGTCGCGGACAACAGCTAGTAATAAATAAGTTTACTTAATTGTAAAACTTCCAAACATTTTAAAAATTGTTTTATTAAACGATTGGAAAAATTTTTGGAACGGATCGTATCGTTGAAATTATCCTCTTCCTTGATTATTTCACGATATATTCCCTGGCATCAGAAAGGGAAAAATATTAATAAAAAAATATACGACTACGTGAGCTATTAAATATAGTATAAAAATAGGGAAATAGGTTATGATAACTGTAATCATCACTTTAAGGTCCCATGAATTATTTTCCCATTATATCGAATTAATCATTGGGAAACTCACAAAAGATTTCACGACCAAACTCTTTCATTTCCTTCTTCCCCAAAATTCGAATATGTCATTCAAGATAAATTGCACGTTCGACTGACAGAAAATTTCATAGTCTCATTTTCCGTTAACTCCGTTAATATTGCAAAACATCACTCTCTCTTCTCCGAAATTGGTTAATTTGGAGCAAATCATAATACTTGCCCTTGTTTGTTCGCATGATTTAATGAAAAATATTAGTTTTCCTTTAATATCATGTACCGTAGTTAGACAATGTTGACCAATTATAGCTGTCAAATATCTACGGGGAAATAAAGATAAATTGCATATCACGTGAATTATTTCCCCTTTCAGCGACGAATGTTAGTAACGTTAAATGCCGATAAACGGCTGAAATAAATAGAGTTGATTTTTTTTCACATTACTTTGAAACTCTCAGAAAACAAATATGAGAAGCGCTGCAGTAAGTTTACTTCCAAATAGAAATTTTTTTTTTTAATATTATTGCAATTGTTAATCGAAAATAAGAAAAACTGTAGAATGGAGTGAATTGTAAGGAACGTGAAAACTTCTAATCTTATCATTTGTCTTTGTAAATTAGAAATTTTCATTTTCTTTATAAATAATGAAATCATTATCATGTTATGAGTATTGTAATTAATTTGGGTTTAATCATATCAAAGACAATTGTATGCGATTAAGATTTTGATTTAACTTATTCACGTTATTCAGATTCTCACGCTCTTCGTGGTGCTGCTGGCTGTTGTGTATATCCAAAAAGGTTTCGTCTCGGCCTGCACAGGTGGGAGTCCCAAAGGTGGCGGCGGCGGACAAGTAGCGGGCACAGGCGGAGAGTCTGGAACTGTTGGTGGCGGAGGCGGAGGCGGTGGGATCATTGGCGGAGGAGGTGGATCAGGAGGGCAAGGAGTCAATTCCAGTAATCGGACTCGTCGTTCCCAGGAATAAACTTGAACCAAACTGAAAAGTAGAAATGGCGAGGAGGGATGAATATAAATTCTTAATTGAAATTTTTGTGTAATAAAAATTGTTAAGCAAAATTTAAAGTCGAAATTACTCTTTGATTTTTAATTTGATCAGTCGTTTTAATAATTTTTTATAATAATTCTAAATAAAGCTTTAGATTGCAGTTTACTTCATCATTTGGGGATGGGGACATTTTTTCCTGAAAATCTCCGAAATTAGCAAAAATAAATTTATTTCGAATAAATGACTGTTTAGTTTCTATATCAGTTAGCGACAACTAACGTATAACAGTTTTTTTGGAAGTTTTGAATCAATAGCTGAGAGTGGAGTTTTTTCACTTGAAGCATTTAGATTATTAATTTTCAAGAGACAATAAAAGCTAATATTTTCATTTACATTTTAGTAGATATGAATAAAAATTAATTGGTTAATTCTTTATATTCGATTTTCATGGTAATCGAATGAGAAATATCAGCGTTATAATAAGTGAATTTAAAACTTGCAAAACTGTGAATGCAATCGTAGTTATATTCAGGGTTGCCAACTCTCCAATTTTGTCCAGATTTTAATACAAATATCTGGATCCGTCCATAATTCCATCTATCCAACCAACTAATCAACCAAACGGACTCCGTTTTACTAGAAGTATCTCCGGGTTGGTAGGAAAAATGAGTTTATAAAAATGCGCAGTTTATGTCGTTCTCCAGACCAGCGAGTAGCGGGTTCGAACCCCACCAAGGGATGGAAGTTTGTGTGTTTTCCTTTATTAACAAACTTGGAAGACCAACAAAGGCTCATTAGACTGATTCTCTGCTGGGTTAAATTTCAAATCAATGATTACTTAACATCTTTGACATCTAAAATGTAAAAGAGGAATATAAAAGATAGATTTAAACCTGATTCAAATTAGGATGGTTTCTATGACAAATTGCTTCAGTGATAAGGAGACGGATAAAGGAATATCAGGCGGAAAACAAGATAGAACCCAACTCAAGTTATGCGTTTTTACCCGAAGACAAGCAACAGTGGAGCCACTCATCGAAGTGGGCGAAGTTTTACCGTAGTTCACATGATTATCGTCCAGCTGACGTCGCCCGGTTGACTATTGTTCAGATGTGACGTACCCGAATTCAGGATTTACTTCAACACTACGCAATGCCAATGATCTTGAAGTTTGATAAAGTAAAAGTTTAACTGCTTAGAGAAAATAGAATTCCGTAAAGGAAAGGAAAAATTCCGTAACCCTGATCTGCTGATTTGACATGATCCCAGGTTGCGAAATATTCCCCTTCCTTTTCTAATAAACCATCAATAAATTACATAACCAAGTACCGAAAGGATAAACTAAACTATTCGCGGAACCTATTTTTCAACTACCCTGTGTTAACATTGAAAGTTTCTAATTGACCATAATGATACCATTAAACCACGTAGCTTTGAACCAATTTAGATTATCATTAATTCTACGTTATATTCATTCATGACATATTATTCCAAATTGTTTGATATATTACATGCTATATTTTAGCATTGAAAGTTCCAATGAACCATAAAGGTTCCACTAAACCAGGTTCCAAGAGAATCAGGCACATTGTTATCAATAAGTCCGATAAGAGCATCGACCTCTGGTAGCATGACTCTACTCAAATAATTTCTGTGGGCAATATCTTCTTGCTTGAAAATGCCCTCCAGGTCGACTGGAAATTCTTCTCGTGTGTAGGCGAAGCCAGCCATCCGCTTTCTTCCAGGTGGCTCATCTCCAGACCTTCGCGAGCATAGCTTCAAATGGACGGTCTCTCTTTTCCACTGTCGAGATGGACAGTTTCTTCTTGCTCCCTTTAGCCTTCAGCTCGCTCATTAGGCATTTAGTACAATATCTATGCGAGCTCCCGTTGTCGATGAACGCGTGATGAAGTCGTGACGAATTGCCTTGTAGCTTTGACTCGAAATCTGACGGGTATTATTGCCATGGTCGTCTTGAGTCTTTTACATGAGTCATTGCCCTTCGTCTCGACAAATCCATTCTTAAGAGAGGCCTCTTGACTCTCTTTCTTCTCTTTCCCTTTGATGAAGAACCGTCACATGACCCTTATGGCAATGCTGACATTTAACCTCTTTAGCCCAGATCTTGGCTCGATGTGCCTTGGACATACACTTGAAGCAGAGACCATGTTTTCCCTTCTTTCATCCGAGCTGATCCCTTGGAAACGGCTGGAGTCTTCTATAAACGGAGTGAAATTCTTGAACAGGAGTACTCGAGTATCTTTCTTTTATGATTAAGATTGGTGGTGAAACTGGATCCATGGGATGTTATTTTATGGAAGGTCATTAACTTTAATCGGTCATGAGCTTTTCATGTTTTTGATTGGTGATCTGTTTCCACACTTTAATCGGTTCTTTAAGCATTAACTTAAAATCTTCCGATCATCGTTAGATATTGCTCCTGAATTATTTAAAATCTACCACCCGTACATCATACCTATATTAGCGGTCGGTAGATTCTAGAAGGCAGATTCTAGAAGGCGACATTAATAGTGTTTTAAAAACTTTCCAAGAGGGTGGATGGTGATAGACGTGTTTGAACTGCTCTCCTAAGCGGAGTTTCTATTTATTACTATTAGTCATGCTGTTAACCATTCTAAACTCATTTTTTTTATGCTAAAAGCTTATTTACGCCAACTAATATGCAGCTATTATCTACAATATCTGGATTATATGTACTCGTCTCCTAATTTCACACCATTATGCCGAGAGATGATAAGATTCAATCTGTCGCTAGAAAACCCACCCGGACTACAGCGTTCGACTCTCCCTCCAAGTCTGTTTCAGAGGTTTCTACACAGATTAAGAATACACAGATGCGTCAATCCAGGTTAAGCTGAGGGAAACTCGATGAGTCATTCAACTGGCCTCATTACTGCAGCGCCCCAAGCGTCCGTCAGGGTCACAATCTAATCAGCAGAGCAGATTACATACTATAAGTGGGGATACATGCTTATTAATTATACACTTATAAAGCCTGTATCACGGATTAAAAATGCGGATTAAGATCTGTAATTTAATATGTGATCTGTACACATCGAGTGACTTTTTTAACAAAGAAGAGAGGAGAGGATTAAGAAGATTTAAATTCCCAATGCACGCTGCAAAATGCGCATACACCTTTGTTTTATTTTATTTTATTTTTTTGGAATCTGTATACTAAAAAATAAACAGTTATTAAAATAAAAAACCCAGAAAATTGTCTGATCCAGTTTCTTTTCGAAAATTTTCGTAAAGAGTCAAAGATTTCAAGCCTGGTAATCTAATATGTGGATCATTTATTTATTTACGATTAATTTATTAAAAGAAATTTAAAAAAGCAAAACAATAAAAAACAAAATTTTAAAAATGGAAGATCGTTTAGTTTGAATAAACCTCGTATTTAATTTTTTTGTACGAGGCCTGTGAGAAAAGTATCCGACCTTCGGCCGGGAAAAAAAAAAAATACACACCTGGAGCATTGGCAACCTAAGCAACCTCAAAGTAGTCTCCTTGGGACTCCACACACTGCTCCCAGCGGTGCCGCCATTTTGGAAGCATTCCTGGAAAACGTCTTTCGGAATGGAGTTTAGCTCGGCTGTCGTTGCAGCCATAATGTCCTCTCTTGTCTGAAATCGCGTTCCTTTCAATGGCCTCTTGAGTTTGGGGAACAGTCAAAAGTCGCAGGGGGCCAGGTCAGGAGAGTAAGGAGCCTGTTGTACCACGGGAGTCTGGTTTTTCGCCAAAACAGTCTGAATCAAGTTTGGTTTTTGAGGCGCCAATTGCCTGTTGACCACAACTGCGGTCTCTTGCGCCGCACTGCATTACGTAGGCGACGGAGGACATCCCTGTAGTACTCTTTGGTGATTGTTTGACCCTGTGGTGCGTACTCGTGGTGTACCACACCGCGAGAGTCAAAGAAAGCAGTCAGCATCACTTTCAGATTGCTGCGCACTTGGCGGGCCTTCTTTGGTCCTGGTGACGAGGAATGCTTCCACTGATGGTTTCCACCTGGCTGTCGCCCAGTTTCTGGCAAAATTTGATGCAGTAACGCTGCTCCAGTCGTTCCGTCATTTTCCTTCAAATCAAAAACCGACGAGAGCACAACACACTACCTCCCTCTAATGCTGATTGCCAGCAATTTTTAAAGTCACTTTTTTCAAATTGTTGTAAATTTAAGTGATTTAATGTTTTATTGCTGTAAGTTAAAGTAATTAAATGTATTTTTATTTTTTTAAAAATCGAATTGCGATTGGAATAAAATAATAAATAAAAGAAATAAATTCCACGATCTGGATCTAAATTGAAAAATAACTTCTGGATCTAATATTTTTTTATTGCTATCTAATATATGTACGAAACCTATTATAAATTAATTTAGCGTATATGAATTTCTCATTATTTTTTATTGTTATTCTCTCTTAAAACCGAGTGAGCATTCAAATTATTAGAATGATGTAGATGAATTTTTATTAGGTTTGGCCGAGATAGAAAAACTAAAATCAAAATCCACAATGCTGGATGCATTGCCTCAATCAATGCATTTTGCTGAGGATTTAAATTCAGTGATAATTTCCAAGCCAGAAGAAAACGCCCTTGCTTATTTTGCTGATTATATTTCCCAAAAAATAATTTTACGTCATGATTGCTTAAATTGGAGAAATATGTTTCTCAAGGATAATAAAGAACTATCTCATGATAATCAAACTTTTCTGCTGTTGAAAAATTATAAGGGAGATTCAAGAAATGTTCATTCTTTAACTGTGCCTGCTGATATTGGGTTTCTTTTCTATTGACATGTGAAAAAATTACTGAGGAAATAATTCCTCATTTGTTGCATTTGCCTGGCGTTAAAACAAGGCTGGTAGAATATTTTTCCAATTATGCATCAAACAGCTGCTTCACAGGATGTAAGGAACAGTTGAAGAATTGTTTGCTATACAAAGGAATCAAGCCAAAACCTGTGATCACAATTATACAAAGAAGAATAACTCCAAAAACACTATTCCACATAATAAATTTTAAAATTTTATTTTATGTAGTCAAATGGCAAAGGGCTCGATGGTATTCATGTCAGGGCTCCAGGCTGGCCAGCTCAGTCGTTGGACCTCTCCTGCATGTTCCTCGAACCATTCGCGGACGACATTGGAGCGATGTGGTGGAGCATTGTCATCTTGAAAGACTGCTATGTCGTCAGGGTGTTGAAATGTCAAAAACGGGTGCAGATGGTCTCCGATGAGTTGACGATACCGTGGACCATTCAACGTTTGGTCCAGGATAACCAGAGGGCCCATTCCAAACCAGGAAAATGCACCCCAGACCATCACTGACGCCCCACCACCCTGCACCACCACCTGTTGGCATGCGGGATCCATCGTTTCGTGAGATCTGCGCCACACACGGTGCCTCCCATCAGCGTGGTACAGTTGATATCGTGAATCATCTGACCATATGACGTTACGCCACTGTTGCAGAGTCCAGCCAAGATGGTTGGTGGCAAATGCACGCCGGAGTGTCCGATGACGCTGGGTAAGCATTGGCACCCGTGTAGGGCGACGGCTGCCAAACCCGAGGGCATGCAGATTCCGACGGATTGTCCACCGAGAGACGTTTCTAGTGCGGCCAGTATTGAACTGGTCTGTGATTTGCTGCACTGTTGCGCTCCTGTCTCTCTGAATCATTCGTCCCAGGTGTCGTCGGTCACGATCATTCAGGGCAGCTGGACGCCCGGTATGGTGCCTGTTGTGGACTGTGATGCCTTCATCCAGCCATTCCCGATACACCCTGGAGACAGTTGAGCGGGGAAAGCCAAATTCCTGCACCACTGCCGAAATGGAACATCCCATGCGTCGGGCACCTACTATCATACCCCGTTCAAAAGACGTCAACTCGCGACGTGCCATTTCTGATTAATCACTTATACAAGCTCTTCCCACAACATCTAATGGTCCATTCCCAGAATCCATTACCCTTGTGAATTCGTGAGCCATGCCCATCAATCAATGTGCTTGCTATCCCATGAGTTTTGCTAACTCAGTGTACTTTATTACATTCTGTAAATGAGATGAGGGACCTCATATTTATTATTTTAACAGATTGTAATGAGTCAGTATAAAATAAAACATTAACTACAACGTCAAGCTAAAAATATCAAAATTAACATTAGTTATATATAACAAATAAAAATTCATCACTTTTAAGGCCGTAATTGAGTTAATTTGATAAATTAATAAAACAATTCTTAATAAGTTGTTGGTTAATAATTATTTAAAATACGATTTTCTTTTACTGTACTGGAATTATTAAAATATTTAATAGTAGTTATTTGAATATAAATTACAGGATAGTCGGAATAAAATCAATATTTATATGTAAACTTTTGTGTTCAGTATTTTAAAATATTTGATGCTTTACATTTTTTTTAACTTTTACAAAACTAATAGTTATTGTTAGTTCAACATTGTTATTGTTAGTTCCAACTACTTTTGGAACAATTTAAGAGGAAATTTCACCTTTAATTGTAATTTAAAAGTGAAATACGATTCCATGAACTTAAGTGTTTTTCCGTAGACTTCCATGCCATTTTTTATTATGACCCTGACGGCCGCTTGGTAGGGTATGAATCGCAATCACGTGACCGGTTTCCTTTTCTCCCGTAGAGAATCGGAGAAACGTCGCATCTGTGGTTTCTATTTCATCACTGATTGAAAGTGGTCTACACAAATATTTTTCTGACTCTGCAACTCTAAATCATTCAGCTGATCTAATCCTCGCCAAATTCTCTGAAAAGATAGAACGGTCGCTGAACTCTCTGATCTTACGTAGTGTGAAGCCGATATCGCAGGTGTAAACCTAGTTTAGACGAATATGAGCCCATTTGTACACGATTTAAGACTAATTGGACGAGTTGGAGAAATATACTCGTCGTTCCAATATCCGCATCTTAATGTATCCGAAGAGCCTACAAGAAATTTGACATCGAAAATTGTAATCTGTTCTACTAGATCCTCTGAACATCACTGCTATTCATAGACTTGGTTCAAGATCCAACTCCAGGCTTAGGCCTATCATTGCTGAACTTGTATCTGCGACCATCAAAGACCTTATTTAAAAAATAAAAACAGACGCAAACTGCGTGGTTCTTCTATTGCGATTGTCGAGGACCTAGAGGTATAATTATTATTTAATAGGAAAGTTATAGTAAATTTAGTTACATTATTTTGGTAAAACATGAAATTGTTGTATTAAATACTTCACGAGTTTATGAAACTAAAATATTTTCAAATAGTTGCAATCATATATTGAGTATTTGAGATGGTGAAAAAAAAATGTATATGATTGTGATTAGTGGGGAGATGAGTAAATGATCGAGTGAAGGAAAGGTTATAAATTTCTTTTAAAAGAGGCAGAGGTTGGAGCTTACCGTAGATGTTCAAGTAGGCGGGCCCACCAATTTGCAATGCAATTGTTTTGATAATTTCGACGGGCTAATGGGCGCCTTATTGAGGATGCTAATCGAGTGGAATAAAAATGAAAATCATGTTGATATTGTATTACTGGGGGATTAATGTATATCACATGAAAATATCACTAAACCAACCTCGAAAATTATGGTATTAATTTTTATTATGCATTGGATATTGATATATGATCGCATTTCGCAGGTAATGACGAATAGAAAAATAGATACGATTAATTGACCATTAGATAATTTTAAATGTAAATGTTAATAATTGTTGGATATACAGGGTGTTTCAAAAGTACTTTTACAAACTTTGAGGACAGGTACAGTTCACTCCAAAAGCGTTTTCACTTACAGGAATGATGTTCGGCATCCTTGTAATACAATCAATGAATTCGCCTCTTGCAAGTTAGATCGAAGCACCACCTGGCGGGAATGTGAGTAAACTATTTGTGGATACATTGTGCTTGTCTTCTATGGGGGCTCGCAAATTTATCTCATTTTTAACGATTTTTATTTTGTGTATAAATTTTCTGAATTGACTCAAATATGCCCTGTATGATGTACTGCGTAATAGAATGTTCAAATTCATATAATAGACGCCCAGAAGTAACAAAATATTATTCATTTCCATCTGAAAACAGGTTTCGTCAGCAAAGACAGCTATGGACAAAGCGATTAAAGGAAAGAAGTATTTCGAGTCTTGTGAAATTAAAATTAACACACTGGAAACCGTATTTAATAAGGAAAGAACATTTTCATTTCATTCAGCTCCCAGTTTCATGACCACAAATACTTTGAGAAACTTCACGATGGTGGCGCTCGTGCAGCTTGCAAGAGGCGAATATTGTGTTTCAATATTATTTTAGTACAAATGCAGTATAATAACGTGAAAACTACACGAGGAAGTAAGCGATAAGTTGGCAAAGCACGCTCAACATTATAATGGCGAATACACGAATTAAATCATTACATGTTTTTCATGAAATAATCAATAGTAGAAAATTAACTTTAAGATTGCTGCACATTTAACAAAATAATAATATATAATGTATAATTCTATTATGGTATTTCTTAGGGAAAGCTACCATCTTTCGAAATGAAATACAGTATCTTCTGGGTTTATGCTTAAAAAAAAGAGTAATGTATTCTCATCCATGACGGGAAAACATAAAGTATAATACAGTATCTTATATATGAAGAAAGCATATATTTATGCAGTATACAAAATGCTGTTTACTATACGTATTGGCTTTCGTTTTCTTATAAAAATAAGCATAATATACGGCGGCATGAACAATGTTGGTAACAAACTATACATTTAAAAAGTAATAAATAACAAGATAAGAGGAAAAAAGGGTTTTTTCAAAACAAGACGAAACCTCACATTGATATTGTAATTTCAGTCTCCGGTTCAAATTTACTTGAGTCCTTCAAAGAGGCAAGTATTTTTCTCAGAAACTTATTAAAAATTGGAACGATTAACGGGCTGCGTGCTCCCAGGGAACCATCCAGGTTTTGATCATGCGCAGTTTGTGCATAGCGAGAACACCCGGCCAAAAATCCGCCATCTTAATTCTCTCGCTTAGTTGAGTGCCTGTTTGTGCCTTGTTATCCGCCAACATGAGCTAGTTATCACCCTCAATGATCTATTTATGGAAAATGGAATTCCTTTGAGTACTTTTTACTCCGCCTAGAGTAATACAGTACTTCGTAACGTAAAAAAACTTCCCTTTCTGACACTAGATGGCGTTACTCGTACCCTAGTATTATACAAGGACTTTATAATTAAAGTTCCATTTTGACATAAAAAGAAAACTACTGGACCAAAAGCTATAATACTTGGTAATATTATACAAGAGGGCATGGGAAGTTCATATTTACTTACTTTTCAAACCCGCTTATCCGTTAGGGTCGCGGGGGCAGCAGCCCTATGGAGGATCTCCAGCGATCGCGATCTTCCACCATCAGGCGCATGTCCACCCTGGTAATATCCAAGCGACTCGAACCCAGATTCTCCATGTAGTCTAGCCACCTGGTTCTAGGCCGACCCCTTGCTTACCCTTGGTCCCTTGGTCTCTTACCCACTGGCTTGGAAAATAACAACTGCCTAGGAAGACTAGTTTGCGGCATCCGTATCACGTGGCCATACCAGTGCAACTGAGATCTCTCAATGCGGAGAAGTAGCGGCTCAACACCTAAAGATTCCTTTATTGTGCTGCAGTACACTCTATCTAGTAGGGTAACACCTGCCACACCTCTCAGAAATCTCATTTCGGCCGCTTGTACCCGCGATCGCACTCTTTCGGTCATTACCCAAGCCTCATGACCATAGGTGAGAATGGGGACAAAGATAGATTTGAAGACGGAGAGCTTGGCTTAGTTACCCAGCTCGCGTTTCGTTACCACGGATCGCCACCCACCAAAAAAAAAAAAATTAGTTCCAAAGGTCACCACCAGCATGGAATGGCGCTCTATGCAATATTCGTATACGAAATTAGACACGAAGACACAGGTTAACAATGTGGTTTATGCACATGCGCTTTACTAGTCATTTGGTTTTCAGAAATAAGAAAGGGAGCCTCGTTGTCAGTACGCCTCATTTGTTACCAGTCGATGATGCCTGTTACCATGCAAGACCGTGCGTTTCTGGTTAAATGTTATTATGAATGCAATAGCAAAGTACGGCAGGGTTTGCAACATTATCGTACCGTTCGACGAATACGTGTACGTCGGGGGCCAATGACACCACAGAGTTTGAAGATGATGACAAGTTTGAAGCCACAGGTTTGATATCGGTAGCACCTGGCCGAGGAAGGAAACCCGTCTCTATTTCAGTAGCCGTAGAGGAAGCAAAAATGGAAACCTCACAAGGGGCGTGTAGCGTAAGTGCTGTTGCACGTCGAATGGACTTACCACTGAGTACGGGGTACAAGATCGTACGTAAAGTGCTGCGGTACTAACCATACAAAATCCACCTTGTCCAATAACTCGAACCTAACGATCTCCCTCATAGAGAAACCTTCGCATTGGAATTCCTTGCACGGATGGAGGTGGACTAGCATTGGTCATGGAACATTTTGTGGACGGACGAGGCCCATTTTTACCAGAATGGGGATGTCAACACCCATAACTGCAGGATTTTGGCCACCAGTTCCCCTCATGTTCTCCACCAAATTCCATTGCATTCTCCTAAAGTTACCGTGACAGCAAATGTTATAATTGGACCGTATTTTTTTGAAGAGCAGTCGAGAGATGGATTCGTGACATGCACTGTGACTGCTGCTCGCATGGCGTCAATGCTAAGAAGTTTTGTGATACCAGAACTTCAACAACGTGGCATTTTAGACACAACGATTTTTATGCAGGATGGGGCTCCACCTCATGTTGGTACATGTGTCAAACAGTTACTTCAGCAACATTTCACAGATGAACGGATTACAGGCCGAAACTTCCCCCTTTCTTGGCCACCCCAGTCACCAGATATCAACCCTTGTGACTTCTGGCTCTGGGGTTACCTCAAAGTCACTGTTTATGGTGATAACGTCAGGAATTTGGCGGAACTGAAAGATGCGATACGCCGACAGGTGCGCAACATTCCTCCTGATATGCTACGAGCTACAGTTGAGAACGCAGTAATCCGGTGTAACCTGCTTTCAGTAAATGGTGGAGGCCAGATTCAACATGTAACTAATTTTAATAACGATTAAAGACTTGTTAACCTGTGTCTTCGTGTCTAATTTCGTATACGAGTATTGCATAGAGCGCCATTCTATGCTGGTGGTAACCTTTTGAACTATTTTTTTTTTTGGTGGGTATGAACTTCCCATGCCCTCTTGTATAATATTACTAAGTATTATAGTATTGCTTTTGGTCCAGTATTTTTTTTTATGGCCATGTCAAAATGGAACTTTAATTATAAAGACCTTGTATATCTCGTAACTGAATTCTCGTAACGAAAAAAAACTAACTCTCTATTATATCTCTTCAAGTCGGCATCAACAATTGGAAAAACTAATTATGTAGTCGAAACAATTAAGCAGTTCGTATAACAATCGTTCCTCCGACTTATGGAGAGACGACTGAAATGAATTGGTGCCCTAGAACGAACCAGTGAACCAATTTGAAAAATGTTTCCTTTAACATGCATTGTCATCGTTCTTGTGTAGGTGTATCAAATTTCAGCTCTCTAGCTTGTCGGAAAGTTGGTCTAATATTGGTTACAAGATTAGACGGATACACAAACCTACAGAAAAACAAGTTGAATAAAAGCGTATAATAATAATAATAATAATAATAATAATAATAATAATAATAATATCAATGTTCGAAATACAGAAAAATAAATAAAATAAATAAATAAATATTTATTGATGAAAATAGGAAAAAAAATTCCAAAGCTTCGAATTCCCGATTCGAATTCAGCCTGTTCCTATTTTCCTCAATATTTTAAACATCTTAGGTTTTACCTAGGATAAACCCTCATGGAACATTTTTGAGACATTTTTTAAATATTTATTGCTTTGTTTTTAATAAGTGTGTTAAATATTTCATCTGCAAAGTCTATCTTACTGAAATAACAAGCAGCGATTAACCTTTTCACTTAAAACTACTCAAAAACCTCATCCCTATTTCCACTCTGAACGGCCAAGTCCATTTTAAATTTCTACGATCTTCGTTCAAACTATGTACTAGACTTCATAACCGATCAACATCGCTTAACTCAACTCTTGCCAAGCAAGTGAAAACGCTTTTGGAATGAACTGTACTTTACACCAAAACAAGAAAAAAAGTTCACATAAACTTATGTCCGAAAATCCTTCATTTTTGAGTTATTAATTAAAATTTACAACGTAGGAGATTGGAGCTCATTCACACAAACTCATAATAAATGCTCGAAATATTCTCCACTTACTTCTAAACGCGCATGCACTCGTCGAAATATCCACATTCCCAGGGCCGTAGCCAGGACGGTATGTTCGGAGGGTCGATTTTCAAAAATTCCGGACCTTTTTTCAAAAATTTCACTGAGTCGGACCTTTTTCCATAATAGGCGTGAGAGAGAGAGAGAGAGAGAGAGAGAGAGAGAGGGATTAGAATTTCGTAGGCATTGATATGGGACGAATGAGCCGAGGGATTCCTCTAATAAGGCGATGAATGAGCAGGGAGCTATGAAAACGATCGTAGTGGCACTGGTTTCCTTCTGCACTCCGCAGGGCTGCAAGTGCCGTACGGCTGCCTAGTGGCACTTGGCAGAGACTTCCATTACGAAGGTGAGCACACGAACAATGGGTACCGTCACTGGCAATTTGTAGAGCACTAACTTGTC
>JAHWFO010038411.1:330571-343847 GCA_023313115.1 Rhysida immarginata | reverse complement strand
GCAAAACTGGTTGGGGTCCAACATGACCTTCTGGTCGAAGGGCTTTTGGCCTCCGCAGTCGCCAGACCTCAATCCACTTGACTACAGCGTGTGGGCGCATGTCGAGGGGAAGGCCTGCAAGGTCCGTCACAGCTACGTCGACGAGCTGAAAACATCTGTCAACCGTGTGTGGCCCAGATTGAAGAAGGACTACATTCGCAAAGTTTGCAAGGCTTTTCGGCCTCGTCTGGAGCGGGTTCTTGATGCAGATGGTGGCTACATTGATTAAATGACTAATTACAATGTTATTCTACATGATGGCACAATAAAAACATGTCTAACTGCATCGTGAACATCGTCGTGTCCATTTCTTTGAGGGTTATCACGAGTGTAACAGAACTTTTGCAAAGCCCGGTATATAGATAATGTTTAGGCTGTTGCCATTATCATTTATGAAAAGAAAATGTTTATTTACTCTAAACGATAAGTTATTTATCCATAACCCACAAGAATTGGTAAAAACATTACTATTATTACCCAGTGTAACTTTTCTTCAAAATTGTCTTCATAAATTGGATATAACAATTGGGTTTTCAGAACAATTATTTTCAATGTTATAAGAAAAAACAAACTGCATGAGTGAACATAAAAATTTGTGTGTTCATAATTTTGATGAAATGAGAATGGAATTATTGCTATGTTATGATGAAAAGAAAGACGAGATAAAAGGACTTGTATACTTTGGAAATTATTTAAGAGTGAAAGATATTGCAGATGAGGTTAATATTTATTTTACCAGCCATCTGAATAAGAATGACTTCGGAATTTTTTTTCATTAATCAGATAAAAAGGTGGAGGAACTATCTATCCTAGAATGAACCAATTCAAATGTGTGTTTAAGCACCTGCTAATTACAAACATTACAAAAATCACTAAATTGCGAAGAAGATAAAAGATATATTCTAAATGAAATGCATCAAATAAGAAGTATTTCTTCACTGCCAAACATTGGCTCATTTTTATTGAACCCACATTCCTCCATTCATTGTCTTTTAATGAAAGTTTATCATAAATTTATAGTATAAATTGACAGAGGACAATGCTATCTATTATGTATCTGGCTTTTTCTGAAACCATTTTTTTAAATTAACCATATCTATTCCATATGTCAAACCAAATTGGTTATGATGAAAAAATTTTGCAAATGCTATATTAATTGTTAACACATTTCAAAGCAGAGTAATTGTTAACACATTGACAATAGAGAAAGTGAATTTGGATATGTAATCTTGCATTCCTTGTCAATCTTCTCAAAGTGAATCTTTAAAAAATAAAAAGTTTAACTTCAACAGAATATATTCCCTAGAAATAAATATTTAATGTTTGCTATTTTGAACTTTAATCAGCATCTTTTGAAAATCGCATATTAAAAAGAAATATTCAGATAGATAATGTTGGATATTATTAATTTTTGTGGGTTTTTCATACTTCGAATTTTAACTTTTGTCAACTTTTTTAATATATAATGTCTTTGAACAAAAGAATGTGGTTTTGTTTCCATATTATTGGTAGTGAAAGTTAATGGGTATGGATTTTCTAATTGTTGTACTGTTGTTATCATTGAATTATTGATGATGTTATAATGTCGTCTATATATCTTAATCAAATTTTGATATTTTGTTTGTATTGTGAATAATTTAAAAGTTGATATTCCATATAGTTTATGTAAATATTGGCAATGATAAGTGATAAAGGATTACCCATAGGTAACCTTCTGTTCATGTATATATTTTGTTGTTTTTAAATTTAAATTGATTATTATTGAGATTTAAGTCTATAGCTGGTATGATTTTTAATATTATATGGTCGATGTTTTGTTTTTTTAAACATGGTGGTGTTGGTTTTTTTTTCTTTTTTTATATTTACTGTTGACATAATTGGAATATTTTCATGCATGGCATTTACAGATCTTTTTAGAGAACATATTGTCCCCCAGGAGTTGTCCGCCATTACACACGGTCTTTTTGACTCCTAGGCGTCGTATTGATCCATAGCGAAGTTGCAGAAATAACTATAGGTTTGCTATATTTTCGTTCTAACACAATTTCTTGTTTTGAATCGGTGTAGCTCACGTCTTCTACTTTTTATTTTTTTCGCACGACCGTAATGACGGCGCCCATGAGATGACGTAATGAAAAGGTCTGTATGTATTGTAAAAATTTAGTTTGATTGTTCAAAATATTTTTTTAACTGAAGTTAGTTTTTTCGGATATAATTTATTATTTAGAAAATTCTCTAGAAATTATTTTATGTAATTATTTATTTAGAAAATATTAATTATTCACAGATATAGAAATAATTATATCACTTAAGTTAAGTAATGTTTGCGTAAATTTGTATACATTTAAAATGTTGTGTAGAATATACCATTTGTAAAAATAAATTGATTGAATAAAATTTTGGCTACTTTTGTTAATTGAAGTCTTTAATTGTATACTTTGTTCAATATTTAGCAAATTACAAAAGAGAAATCATAAAAGTAATGAATATAAACATTGAAATAATTAAAATTAATAAAATTAATAAAAAAAGGAGGGAAAGGGGGAGGGGACCCGGAATAGACTACTGACATCATTCAGTAATGAACCTTCATTTTGACGCAATTTGTTAGCAGCCGCTTAGAGTAACTGGCATCCCAGCTACCAGAGGGCCCCATTGTCGCTGGGTAAGGGATTTTGTAGCACTGAATCAGTTAGAGTTGACGCCGCAGGTCTATTACTCCATGGAGAGAACAGCGGAAACCTTCGAGCTGTTAAGATGTGAAAAATGTATACTGCATAGAACTTAAGCATTAGGCTTAAGAGAACAAAAGGGAGGCAACGAATGCATGGACACAATAATGCATGTGCAACTTCGGAAAGCCAGCAATCGAATAGACAATGTTATTTCTCTATGAACTATCTATTCCAGTGGCTTGGTAATGCGAATAGGGCATATTTGCATTGGCTAAGAGTGGCAGACTCTTTCGTGCATACAGTGGGGATGCAAGACCCATTGCAGTGAATAGCGATAGTCAACCAGTTGCAAAGACTACAACGGTTGTAGCACAACTCGAGCAAGCATCGTGAAGAAAAGCTCCATCAGCATAAGGACAACGAGTGCTGCAAGTATACAATACCATAAGTGTGGGCAACATAAGAAACAACATTCAGTGCTTCACAAGTTATGTGTAAGAAAGATTCGACTGTGACGGAAGAATTAAGAGCTGCAGAAAATCGTGAGTACTCACTCTATGCACAGATACGCAAGTCATGTGAGGTTAGACTTGAAAGGTTTCTAAAGGTCATTATTCATTTTACACTTCTAATATTGTCGGGTTGATTTTTCTAAATGAACACTGAACTGAATTTGTAGAGGCTTGAATTATTTCCATTTAAAGATCCGTTTCTTTATCGTTCTGAATTTTAATCATTTGTTTGAATAAATATTAGAATTTAATTGATTGAATGCTTAGATAAGAGCTCGAGCATCAATGTCTTTTAACTCGTAATTATTCCATTTCTAATAAGTAATTAGAAATTTTATTATTGATTTTCATTTATGTTAATAAAGCAATACTATCTCTATCATAAATGAAGTAGTTTCTTTGCTTGACTTAAATATAGAAATAAGTGCATTTTTCTTTAATGTTAAAATTCAAAGGGAATTTGGGAAGCAAAGGGTGCATTTCATATAAAAGGTTCATATTGCATGGTCTCTCAGATTTTTGAACAGGGAGGAAGTAGTGCGATTTATATTACTGTTCAAAAAGGGGTAATATTTCTAACTTCATTTGTTGTCAGTCATGGAGGGTTGTGAAACGGGAATATTGAGTAATTATTCAAAGTGGGATTGCACTTTGGTAGAGACATTTTATTTCTAACGTTTAGTTTCACATGTGGGATGACAACAGGTGTCGTTACATGAAATGATGGATAGGATGGCTGGGGTATGGTGGGATTAATAAAGTCATTAATCACATTGTTTATAAATAGTCTTCTGAAAGCGGGTGGTATATCTCCACTGTGGGATATAATCGGGGACATAGTTAAGAAAAGCATTTAATATACACTGTACTTGACATTAGTTAGATTAAGAATTTGTAGTAACAAAGGAGAGACCACTATTAAGTATTTATGTTGGGTCTATTAAGTTAATTATGGTGCCCGGCACAAAAGAAAAAGGAAACTGGTGCTTGCATAAATGAAAAAAACCTCGTTCAACCACTCAAAAAGGGAAAAGAAACGGGGCATGACTTATTACTGATGCCAGGAATAATAATACCCCGTTTCTTGTTCGTTTCTGATTGGTTGAACGAGATTTTTTCACTTACGAATGACCCAGTTTCCTTTTTCTTTCGTGCCGGGCACTATAAGAAACATAAAGAATTAATAGATAATAGATCAAATAAATAAGTACATCCGCCTCCCGTTTCCGTCACATTGGTACATCAGCCGGGAATAAAACTTCTGGTAGAGGAAGTAGCCGTAAAATAAAACTTCCGATAGAGGAAGTAGGAAAAAAATTTTTGGGGTTTAAAAGTCGTGGCGGGATGTTTATTCATCATTTAGGATGAGGGAAGCAGTAGAGACTAAGCTAGATGGGACATGCAGCAAGTCTGATTTTGCAGAGATAATTCCTTGCTTTTCTGGCGAGGAAGGCAGTCTTGATATTACAGATTTTATTAATGTTGCGATGGCTGTGAAGAGAGTGACTCGATGGGATGATGAGATACCTTGCATTGTGATTAGATCTCAGGTGATCGGGAGGGTTCTAATAAGATTGAGGGAGTTCGATGGGCTTTAAATCAACACTGTGCTTAAGCTATCTGAGTGTGTGATTCGGCTTTTTCATTTGCCAAGTGGGAATGAGGACACAAAGGTTAAGGAATTTGTAAATGCAATACAAGAGGGAAATGAGACGATAAAAGAGTATGGGGAGCGCATTCGAACAATGCTTATGAATGCATCAGAGGGGCTCCGAAATCTTGGAACGATTCATTCTGAGGCGTTATTTAGTCGCTTTACCAGGGGATTACTCCCCAAGTTTCGGATTCCCATCCTCTGCATCCGGTCCAAAACACTCGACGAGGCTATCACTCACTTGATGAGGACAGAAGAGGTGGAGAACTGAGAGAAATGGATATTGGTGCCGTGCAGCAAGAACAGGAGGGGGGTTCTGCAGATTAAACAGAAATTAGAGGAACTCGAGTAACAAATGAGTAAGCTTAAGACAAAAATGAATTCAAATGGATCTGTAGTGAGAGGCAGACGAATATGTGCCTTTGACAATGACAATGTTGGCATAATGGAATCCTGTTATGCAGAACTACGTCCTGTTGTTCCCACTGAGCCATATAAAAAATCAGTTAAGGGAAATTTTGGACGATTTTCTTGAATTTCAGGGGATTGTAGGTTTTGAAGCAAAATACAAGATTGATTCTAGTAGGCCCGTATTTACGAGACAGTATCCGATACCGCGTGTGTATATGTCAGAGTATGAGGAGCTTATTAATGCTTATCAGAAGGCCGAATTATTGAACCCTCTAGAAGCCAGTGGAATTCACCAGTCCACATCATAAGAAAATCTGATGGGAGCTTAAGAATCACACTGGAATTACGTAAAGTGAATATGGTGACTGAGAAAATAGATTTCCCAACACTACTAATATCAGACATTCTGCAAAACTTGAATGGAAGTAAGATATTACTGTATTAGATTTATACTCTGGTTATTTCCAGATTCCTTTGGACAAAAGCATAAGAAAATGCTATACAATCCAAACGCCTTGGGGTAAGTTCCAACTTATCCGGATACCCAAGGGTGGTCGGAATTCGGCTCAACTGTTTAAGGAGTTTACGTCGACGATATTACTTGAAAAAATAGGGAGAGGGGTCCATGTGTTCCAGGATGACATTCTTATCTTTTCTAAGGATGGGAAGGAACAGTTAGAATTACTTTGGTGTGTCGATTGAATAATTTTGTGTACAAGAGTTGTTAACTTATTTATTATGTCACTTTCCACAGTAGTTCAACGATTTTCAATACTACGTTTTTCACTTAACTGACTGCAAGAGCATAGTGAAACTTAGAGGGGAAAAATGTAATTCTTAGGCCAGAAGTAAGGTATCTTGGACACATTACTCAAGAGGGAATGTTACCAGACCCTGGAAATGTGGATGCAATTTTGAATTTTGAGACCCCCTTCTATGGTTAAACACATTCGAAGCTTTGTTGGTGCGACAAATTTTTTAAGGCAGTTTTTTCCAAATCTGTCCGATATCCTTACACCCATAACGAAACTCACAAAGAAGAAGGCTAAGATGATCAGGATTCACAAATGTCAAGAAGCATTTGACCGAGTGAAGGCACTACATGCTTTGCCTCCATTGTTAGCCTCTCCAGACAATTCAAAGCCATTTTATATAAACACACATGCGTCAGCATACTCAATAGGAGCAGTGTTGCAGCAGGAGGGGGAGAAAGGAATGCACCCCATTGCCTACTTCAGTGCTAAGCTGCATGGAGCACAGATTAATTACTGTGTGATTGAAAAAGAAGCCCTCGCAATAGCGAGTACCCTCAGACATTTCAGGTATATTTTGCTGGGATATACTACGCATATATCATCAGATCACAAGTCTCTATCCTTTCTAAAGAGTATGAAAGGGGTAAACCAGCGAGTTTTGAGATGGGCTTTGGAACTGGAGGAGTATGACCTCTCAGTTACCGAATTACTTGGCACCCAGAATCATGTTGCAGACTTATTGTCACATGTGCCCGAGGTGAATATGGCAACCGTGACAGAACCAGATAGGCAAGACAGGTTCCAAGAGTTGATGTCAGCTCAGCGGTCAGATGACTGGTGCAGATCTAGAATAGAGAAGGTAGAAGAATCCAATGAAGTAACGGTACAAATTGGAAGGAGGAGATTCAAGTTAAAACATGGTTTGCTCTCGAATGTCTTCCATGATAGACATGGAAATATGGGGTGCAGAATCTATGTGGGGAAGGCAGTGCAAGAAATGCACAGTGGCAAATTATCAGGACATTGTGGGTTTACTAAGACCTTATGGGAAATTAAACGAAAGTGTTATTGGCCTGGAATGGTAAGGGAATTGAGACGGCATATAGGGGACTGTGTGGTTTGGCAAGAAAAGGCTCCATTACAAGAGGGAACAGAGCATTTCATCCATTCGAAAAGATTGCCATAGATATCATTGGCTCGATGGAAACATCGTCACAAGGGTATTGTTATATCCTTGTGATGGTGTACATCTTTACTGGATTTCCTGAAGCAGTACCTCTTACAGCAAATCATCACAATCTGTTGCAGCTGCGTTTGTTCATTGCATGGTATGTAGATATGGTATTCCTAGTGAGATAATATCAGATAGAGATCAGAACTTCATGTTTGGAATCATGAAACATGTCTGTTTTGACCTAGGTATTACTCACAGGCCTACTACCTCATATAGGCCAACATCGATTGGTCTCTGTGAGCGAACAAACAAGACACTTGTAGATACACTCAGAGCAACATGTCAAAATATTACAGGAAATTGGCATGAGCTGATCGATTTTGCCTTATTAGGAGCTTTAGCATAAAAGCTACTTATAAGAATGCGCCCTTGGTCTATACGTTTATCCGGCCATCCGTCCGGCCGTCTGTCGTTTGCACGATAACTTGATGTTTTCAGAAATATGACCATCAAAGTCTTAGCTCGGCCGTATCAACTTTTCAGAATTTTTCGTGGACCCCTTCAAGTCGAATTCACGTGCTAAAACAGTGAGTGTAAAGAATTCACAGATACTGGCTTGTCATATAACAATCGATTTGTCAAGAAAGAATACATTGTTACTTTCTGTTCATCTTTGAAGCATTATTGACATCGGCGCGCGCACGTGAAATCGCTTTGTCGACGCACGATTGCTCAAGTGCTCATAATCTATAAGCTTATTAAGTAGCGGAAAAATGGAGCTACTTATTGGTTTTATTTTACACCCTTCATCATTTCTACATTTTTTGAGGTAGAAGGTTGAAATTCGGAATGTAGTTTACTATGGGCATGTGCACCTTCACTATTTAGTTTGGTTTTGAATAGCCCACTAATGTCGGAGTTTTGGGGGTGAAAATTAGACGGGACCTAAGTTCTACGTATATTTATCCATATAAATGAGTGAAATTCGGTATGCAGATTCCTATATGGAAGATATCTATTATATGATTTTTTTTTCCCGAGGTATCCATGCCTTCCCGAAAAGATGGGTACTACATCGAAAAATGGTGTACCAACTCTGTCTGTAATAAAGGAGCTTAAAAAAATATTTCCGGTTTTCATTTGAGTGACCCTCGTAAGTAGAATAAGAATGGAGATACTTATTGATTTTATAATATCAGTCCGTCCCCTTCATAATTTCTACATTTTTTTGAGGTAGAAGGTTGAAATTCGGAATGTAGCTTACTATGGGCATGTCCATCTGTACTATTTAGTTTGGTTTTGATTGGTATACGGGGGTCGGAATTACGGGGGTGGGATTCAGAGAGGGCAACATATCTATGTGCTATTTAGGTATGTAAAGGCGTAAAATCCAGTATCCAGATTCCTCTAGGCAAGATCTACATTACTATGAAGTTTAGGCCCAATTGTTCCAGTGGGATCGGATTTGTGGGGGTGGCAGTCACTTCGTCCTTAGAACTATGGCAACTTATGGCATGTGATATATCATACGTTCGGAAATGATGAGAAAGGTAAGAAGATACGAGATTTTTTTTTACATATTTTACATATTACATTGGAGAAAATCAATTTATTGATTAAAAAAAACTTGGGGAGAGGTAAAAAGTGCAGATGAGAGGGTAAAAATAGATGACTTACCTTATTCTACTCAGGAGGCGGGGGGGGGGGAGGGATTAATTTCTTTTTAATAAACGTATAAATGTATTTCTGCTTCACGGCTAAAGCTCCTCCTTGGAATGTTTATAAGATTTAATTTGCCATGCGATCATCTATACATGAAGCAGTAGAGGAGACACACAGGTAATGCATGTAGATCGAATGAAGATCTGGCCTGCCAGGCCCTCCAGAAAGAGAAGGGAAGCGGCAAGTCGTAAGGTAGTCAAGGAGGTAGATCCAGAGGTAGAGGGGGAGGAATTCTATGATCATTCAGACTGTACAGGAACAGGAAGAACGGATATATAAAATAAGCATCTCCGACGAGTATCCAACTATCGGGATCTCCATCTCAGGCGATAAAACATTTGGGTCTCGGAATTTTTTTTTGTGCCTGGGAATTTTGTAGGCTGCCTTAGACTTGATATTCATTCTCTTTGCTTCCTACAATCCCTAGTGTTTCTAGTTTCAATATACAGTGTATGTGTTTATTTAAAATGTTTAAGGATTTTAAATGACCAGGGTGTTTGGAGGTATGTTATCTTGTTTACTTAGTTCACCTCTCGGCATTTAAAAAGATTATTTTATTTTGTACTTTTTATTTTATTCCTAGTCCGGACCTCTGAAGCTCTCTTAAAAAGTTCGTTTTCCATGGCAACCTCTGAGTTATTTTTAGAAACCATTGTTGGAAGCTAGACAGTGGAGCGTTGCCATGGAAACAAAGAGTTCACATCTTCAGCTCTCGGGATGTGAGGCAGGGAAGGACTAGGAATGCAAGCCTCTGATTGGCTTATTAATCTTGGGCGGGAAATCAAGACAAAGAGAGAACAGCGGGAACCTTCGAGCTGTTAAAGATTGAAAAATGTATGCTCCATAGAACTTAAGCACTAGGCTTAAGAGAACAAAAGGGAGGCAAGGAATGCATAGACACAATAGTGTATGTGTAACTTCGGAAAGCCAGCAATTGAATAGAGAATGTGATTTCTCTATGAAAGATCTATTCCAGTGGCTTGGTAATGCGAATAGGGCATTTTTGCATTAGCTAAGAGTGGCAGACTGTTTCTTGTGCACAGTGGGGATGCAAGATCCATTGCAGTTCCAAGACGGAAGCAAGATTCAAAAGAATTATCAAATGACCGGGAAGACTCTGTTGGGTTTATTGGGCTAAGGAGGGATAGACCAGAAATAAGCGGGCGAAGCTCATCCCTAGTCAATAACGGTAAAACTTTTAGACAGAGGAGTCACGTGAATAGCGATAGTCAACCAGTTGCAAATGGGAAAACGGTTGGAGCACAACTCGAGCAAGCACTGTGAAGAAAAGCTCCATCAGCAAAAGGACATGAGTGCGTGCTGCAAGTATACAACATCGTAAGTGTGGGCAACTTGAGAAACAACATTCAGTGCTTCACAAGTTATGTGTGTAAGAAAGATTCGAGTGTGATGGAAGAATCAAGACCTGCAGAAAATCGTGAGTACTCACTCTATGCACAGATACGCAAGTCATGTGAGGTTAGACTTGAAAGGTTTCTAAAGGTCATTATTCATTTTACACTTCTAATATTGTCGGGTTGATTTTTCTAAATGAACACTGAACTGAATTTGTAGAGGCTTGAATTATTTCCATTTAAAGATCCGTTTCTTTATCGTTCTGAATTTTAATCATTTGTTTGAATAAATATTAGAATTTAATTGATTGCATGCTTAGATAAGAGCTTGAGCATCAATGTAATTATTTAACACGTAATTATTCCATATCTAATTATTAATTAGAAATTTTATTATTGATTTTCATTTATGTTAATAAAGTAATATTATCTTGATCATAAATGAAGTAGTTTCTTTGCTTGACTTAAATAAAGAATTAAGTGCCTTTTTCTTTAATGTTAAAATTCAAAG
Source organism: Rhysida immarginata (assembly GCA_023313115.1). NCBI lineage: Eukaryota > Metazoa > Arthropoda > Chilopoda > Scolopendromorpha > Scolopendridae > Rhysida > Rhysida immarginata. Next base: position 333,039 of record JAHWFO010038411.1, on the reverse strand, counting down.
GGAATTTGGGAAGCAAAGGGTGCATTGTTATAAAAGGTTTATATTGCATGATCTCTCAGACTTTTGAACAGGGAGGAAATAGTGGAATTTATATTACTGTTCAAAAAGGGTAACATTTTTAACTTCATTTATTATCAGTCTTGCAGGGTTGTGAAACGGGAGTATTGAGTAATTATTCAAAGTGGGATTGCACTTTCATACAGACATTTTATTTCTAATGTTTTTGTTTCACATGCGGGATGACAACAGGTGTCGTTACATGGAATGATGGATAGGATGGCTGGTGTATGGTAGGATTAATAAAGTCATTAATCATATTGTTTATAAATAGTCTTCTGAAAGCGGGTGGTATATCTCTACTGTGGGATATAATCGGGGACATAGTTAAGAAAAGCATTTAATAAACACTGAACTTGGCATAAGTTACATTAAGAATTTGTAGAAACAAAGGAGAGACCACTATTAAGTATTTATGTTGGGCCTGTTATGTTAATTATGTAACAAAGAATTAATAGCTAATAGATAAAATAAATAAGTACACCCCTCCCCCCCCCCCGTTTCAGTCACACCTGATTCTAGGGATATAAATGGGTCAAATAAGGCTTACCAGGGAACCCTCATGGAGTGACATTAAAATTCCGTACTGAAACTAATATAGTGACACGAAAAAAGAATGAAATACTCGTACGAAAGTATTTTATTCAAATGAAATTACTTCGAAAGCTCGCGCCGAGCATAAAAACAACGCAAAAAAAGCCAGACCGACTTTGAGGTCAGTCAGGAAGTCGCAATCAAGCGCTACGTTTCATTCGAGCTACGCTGCGAAGCCTCCTTGACAGAGGTAATGCCGAGTCAGTTCTCTTGGAGGAAAGCTGCCATGCCGAGGAACAAGGAGGTAAATGCTTTAAGTGAGATAATTAGTATTTATTGTAGTCAAGATGATTATTAATAATTCTATGGTCTTTACTCTTTACTTTACTCTTCTTAATTGCCTGGCTTCAAGCAGTTGGCAACTAGTTTTATTTGAATAAGCGGCGACGAACGATTTCAAAGAGAATTTCTTTTCAATGGAAGATGATGGACAATAGAAGTCTTTTTAGAACATGGATATATATATTGGATAATTAAGAAGATATAAGTATTTCTCTTTGAAACTTAAATTGCATTTTGTTGGATTTTAATTGATCGGGTATTGATTTATTATTAAGTAGCGGAGGAATGGAGCTACTTATTGGTTTCAAAATGTCCGTCTGTCCCCTTCATAATTCACGCATTTTTTAAGGTAAAAGGTTGAAATTCGGCATGTAGCTTATTATGGGCCTTTACAACTTCACTATTTGGTTTGGTTTTGATTAGTTCACTGGGATCGGAGTTTTGGGAGTGGAAATTAGAGGGCACCAAAATTATGCATGTGTAGATTCGGTATGCAGATTCCTCTAAGATCCCCATTACTATGAAGTTTGGAGCAAATTGTCCCGATAGGGTCGGAGTTGTGGGAATGGCAGTTACTTGGTCTTTAGAATTATGGCAACATATGGTATGTGATATATCATACGTTCGGAAATGATGAGAAACGAAATAATATCGAGCTCTTTTACACTTTCTAATACTACGTTCGAGAAAATCAATTTTTTGTTTTAAAAAATTGGGGAGGGGGGTTAAAAAGTGAGCTAAATGGGTAAAAATCGATAATTTCAGGGCTTCCGCTACTTTCCTATACCTTCCTCGGGAGGATTAATTTCTTATTGTTAATATACTTGAGCTTAAAAGGATTAGTTATTCTCGTCTACAAAGTTTAACACTCAACAATTTATGTCTGTGTATGTTTGACTTATTTCTCTAAAGGATCTCACCATAAAGGCAGCGTGATGGGTCCTGTGCCATTCGTCCAGTCTGTGCAATTGTATGAAGCCGTTTATTCCCTCACTGCTGCTTCCGAGAAATTAAAAGCACGGAAAGAATTCTCACTGTAACCAACATACAAAATGATATGAACACCTTTGATTTTAGATGTTTTGTAGAAAAATACTTGCAAAAAGCAAAATTGTGTGTGTGATATTATTTTTGGACACTCTTTACAGAGTCAATTTTCTTCTCAGATTCAGGACCATGTTTTCAATATGCATGTTTTAGAGCGAATATCCTAAAGAACAGCCGACTTTTTTGTACAGCTCTTTAATTTCGCTTTGATAGGGATTTAAGACATTATAATTTTTCTCAAAAATAAAAATTTATTAGATATGCGTGGTTTAAAAATGACTTAGGTTTTGACCATTTCTACACTTTTTACCATTATTGTAAAGATTTTAAATAATGAAGTTTGTATCGGAAATCACCAGAAAAATTGATGGGCTGGAGGGAATGATCCGAGTGGTATTTTGTCACGGAATAGTAATGATTCCGTGGGCATAGAAGATCGTCTGCGCTCCAGGGTATTTGTCAACTCTCAACGTAGGCGAAATCGTACT
>JAHWFO010038411.1:270968-330561 GCA_023313115.1 Rhysida immarginata | reverse complement strand
TTTATTTAATTCAATTTTGTGTGCTGTTGCATGTTATTAAAATTTCCTAAATATAGTATTAATACATGTGACATATTTAGTGTTTTGTTTAATTTTATTCAATCTATCACTAAGGTAAGTATTAAATAGAAGCAATTTCGTGCGTTTATTGTTCTACGCATGAATATTCCAACATATAGTTTTTACTGGTGTTATGCTTTAGTTTTCTTTATGCAAAGAGTGGATTTCTACTAAAACCTTGATGCTCTAGATTCTTGATGATCTTTGGAGTTGAAATTTTTTTCCTCTATCTATCATGATTTAAAAATTAGTTTTCTAACTTCCCAGTGCTTACATTAAGGTCGCTGGAAATGGTTTCATTCGATCGGGCATGGCCACTTTTCTATAGATAGACCGGGCTTGTATGGTTCTAGTACGTTTGGTTCTAAAGTTACGTATACCTGTATTAGATTCGGTTCGGAATTTTATTATCACTCCGTGAGGCTCCTTAGTTAGCAGAGGAGTCACACTAATGCTCACAACGTCCAGGGAATCGGTGCTCCCACAGGAGGCTTCTTAAGTCTCCAGAATCACCATTGCGTCCATTCGTGTTTTTGTTGTGCGCGATGACCCGACTTCGGGGGAATGAGTCCTGGTGATTGAGAGAAGGCTTTTGCCGGAGCACCACCACTTTCGCCCCTGCTTCTCTGAAGGATGGACATTCTGAAACGGATAGTTGGCTCCTTGGGAGTTGGCTGTAGTGTTAGACTATGTCTGTGTCTCCACATATCTCTGATGCCAATGCGCATTCCATTGTTGGGCTCGGTCGTAGTTGGGGGAGTGAGAGGGCTAACGTTAAATCATATGAATAATAATAACGAAAGCAAAAAGACAAATAGCAGACAGAAGAGAAAGGTGGGAAGGAATATTCTGGAAAATCAAGGATCCCAGGGTGTACATAAACGATAGTTACAAATAATCTTTATTTACTATCATTGCTAAATTTATAAACTGCTGAAATCAAGGTAATCATTTGTGGTCACCCTGTATATAATGATGCAGAAGGCAGATAAGGTATAAGTAGGAAGGGTTCTTATTGGAAGGGATTAATTGGGTATCCCATCCCAAGTGTGTTATCATTTTGAATAATTAGATAGGCTACTAGTTTATTTCTTATATAGTGTTTTGATGATTTCTATATATGTAAAATATAAAAATATAAAAATTAACATTACATTTAAAAGATGGTATGCATAGTGTGATTACGTAAACTTATTCAGCGTTAATTAAAATTGGAAAAACTCACTTGTTGAAGCTCATTTCCGGTTAGAGAGAATGGAAATAAGAAGGGACAGAAGAACAAACCAAGGAAATTTATTGAACAACCAAACTTTTTTAGAAATCGACACAATAATGGATTTTCTAATTGGTATCCCTAATTCCGACAACCGGAAACGAACCCCATAATGGAACGGGTTTCCATTTCCTGACTTGATTGTACTAACCGGAAATGAGGTCTCTAACAGGTCTGCCTTTTAGATGTTATTTCCCTATATTGTAAACCAACGATATGAAATGAGTAGATCGCTCATGAGCTGCTTTCAGCGCCACCAACGCGTCCCTATTTGAAAGCCTGTCGGCCATTGCTTTGGTTGGCAAAAAATAGCCTTCATCTTTTGTTTACGTTTGAAGTTTGCGTAGACAAACACAGTAAAACTCAATGACGATTTCTTGTCCAGCTTTAAATTGTAGTAATAGATATATTAAAGGTTCACCACTGACCTTTCACAGATGTGTTTTTATCTTTCTGCGTCTTAGAATGTTTTTCTCATGTAAAAATCCTGATCGTCTTTTATATCGTGGTTGTTGATACATAAAAGATGTCGATATTCAACCATGTTACCGTCGTTTCAATGATAGGCTACCAGAATGATTGTTCAGAGGTATTTATGAAATTATATACCGCATTTATTAAAAAGCATCTAAATTTGGGAGAGGTCGCTTAAGAAATTTCAGGCTACAAGCACGATGTTGGTGGTGGTTCGTGCTTTCTCAGCTGGCGACAAAGCGGATATATAGTAATGGCGCTTTGGCTGGCGTGTTGTTCTGCCAACCATAGTGATGGCGCCTACACTAACAATAGAGATTAGTTCCACTTTTCGCTGCCTTCAAATTGCCCCAAAGATGGCGGCCACATAAGTGATCTACTCATTTCATATCGTTGTTGTAAACCCACCAATCAGGGAAACAGCGCGTTATTGTTTTTTACCTGATCAATGGACAAAACGGTCCTGTACACTATATAAAGCATTGTCAACCAATTTTTCACTTCATAGAATCGAGATAATCCAGCAGTTCGGGATTCAGAACTAAGGGAAGGACCAGATCACTCATCACGCTCAGGAGGTTCAGGACGGACTAGCTCTTCAAGGTGTCATCTCTACTCTCATTTCAGTCATCTCATTGCGCTCAATTCACAATGCGCCCTTTTCAGGGCGATATTCACCATTTGTTACGTCTTATGTGCTGGTCCCTGGCATTGGAATTAATATTCCCGTAAACCAGTACAACAAGACACTCACTATCCTTCTAGGATCCTGGTGTTGGGTTTAATTTCCCTTGCAAATCTGACTAAGGACATTTCTCATATCATCTATTATCATCCTAATTATTCATAAGTGGGTCCCTGACGTAGAATGAATTTTCCTGAAAACCTTACTTGTTCTTTGTTCCTAAAGTTAAGTGCATCCTTCTTAGGTTGGCTTCTTTTACACAAACATAGCAGCGAGGTTATCCCCCCCCCCCCGGTTCTGTACATGTCTCATTTAGGAATATGATGGCTTCGTCCAAATTAACTACGTTGAAGTCGTCTAAAGAGTCCTTGCAAGTGGCAGATGGCAAAACTGCGTCCTGCGAAAAGACCTACCAGATGCCTGCTTGGATGCTAGATTGGCTGCTTTCGACCTAGTATTCAACGAAATGCTAGAGCTCTCCTAGATGAAATAATCTCAAAGTATAATACACTGGAGGCCAAGGTGGATGCCCTAGGTAAAGGTATAAAAGATAACTTGGATGGGATCAAATTGGAAATTAAGAACGAGATAAGTGGCCTTCAAACGTTATTTCAGCAATGTTTAACTGCACCGAAGGCAGGAGACTCCACGGATGATAAACCGGTGATAACAGCAAAGTAAGTAATGTTTTAAAACTATTTCCTGTGCTAAAAATGTGGAGTCTACGCAGGGTTCTTCCCAGGCCCTTTTGAACGGGCGCACCGCTCGGCTGATTTTGGTGACCGCCCGGCTGAATATGTGAAAAACTGATATTTTATTTGTTTTTAATTTTTGTCCGCCCGGCTATTTTTATCCTTCCACCCACCTGATAAAATTTTCTGAGGCGAACACTGTCTATGGATATAATAGATAACAGCGACTGTTTAACAAACGGTGGCTATATGTCACCTCGCAAAAAGCAAGTGAACGGCAGGTCACGTGAGGTGACATCGTCAATTGAAGAAAATAGAAGCCGTGAGTCCCGCGGTCTCACCCCCGTGGATGGCAATCGCTTCGACCCACGAGCGACGAGTGAGCAAGCTTCTCCATTCGTTAAGAAACGGGGGATGCAAATGGGCAGTGGGAAATTTCGAAATAAAAGAGTTCGTGGATAATGGGAGACTGAATGGTTCTTCCATGCTGAAGGATAATGGTTCTGCCAGATTCCCGACGACGTAGTGACGACCGTTCGACGCAACAAGGCGGTGAGCAATGTTTTACGAACTTTATGAATCTATTTCAAAGAGACTTTGATTATGTTGCTTCACCTCAGTATGACACAAGTGAAGGCAACGAGTGGAATCATCAAATCTCATCGATCATAAAGAGTCACAAAACGAAAATAGTCAAGAATCGACTAGGCTCATGTCGCAGGCAATATGCTGGTCGACGGAAGCATGCGCCGGTGAAAACGGAACAAGCAGACAGGATACTCTTGCATTCGTCTCGGAAAACAGCGGCTGTAGAAGGAGAGTATAAGGAAGATTGCCCGCCTATCTCTCATGCAAGTAACTTAGCCGCTAAATTACCTATAGATATTAATAGCATTAATGAAACCGACTTTAATAAGGTTCTGACGTCCTCTCCTGGTTTTAATGAAATTAATGGTGATTATCATGACTGTTTTGTGAGAGCACGAAAGCTCTCGACTGATTCTTTTTCCTCAGACTTTGCCAAGGTGTTTCCAGTGGGTAGCAGGAGCTCGGATTTATCAACGCTTGATATTTCAGCGACGAATCTCCAAAGCGAATTCAACAGGGAAGACTCGCGGACACTTTACCTCTACAATTTTCATTCCGGATGGAATAAAGGAACCTCATCGTCACATGTGCGTATTTCTCTCACCTGGTAATGTCGCCTGGGCCCAGGTAGGCTTGCCACGCTTGGTGAGCGGCGTCGCGACATATGTTAGTCACATATCATTCTTCAAAGTAGACTTTAAAGATTATTCGTGTTTGGAGTGTTGTGATATTTTTACTAATGTTTCTGTAATTTTGTATCTGTTGCAGTTACCCCCATCCGGTCGACAAACCCTTCAGTGGTGGCCGTTTTCTGACGGTCGGGGACGAACCTTTCATCCCACTTCAATTGCAGCGGTAGCGTCCGGCAAGCCATGCAGTATTGCGTCGAGCGCATTTAGGAAAGAGAAGAAATTCATCCTGAACGCTTCCACGTATATTGAATATTAACTTTAATGATTTTGATATCAGCTTTATGATTTATAATTCAATAACAAATTGTTTAGTTGAATTGTGTAAAACAAAAAAGAAAGCATTTTGTTTTGTAATGTGATTAGTAGTCTTTCATTAAAAGACTATTTATACATCTCGTCTCCCGTCCCATCTCTGTCATCGTATTTAAGCGCACTTTGCTATTTTTCAATTAAAATACATGACACTGTAAAAGAATTCAGTCTGATGGAACCATTGGAGAAGTGTAAGACAGTCCCTGGATTGTTGTTCGTAATAAAAAATTCAGAAAGGGCACGAGGATCGATAACCGGAAGACCATCTCCAGAGTAAACGAAGAAGAAGCGCGTCTAGAAAGAAGAATCCGAAGAATGGACAGAGTCTCTCAGCTAATGAAGACCAAAGGATCACTAAGAGGTATGTCCTGCTGATTATCGTGCGATTTTAACTGAGCTCGAGAAGCATGTTCCAGTTGAAAAGAAGCATGGTCAGAGCTGAAACCGTCAAAGGTAAATGTGAAGACGAAGAAACTCGCAATAGGTTTGTTTCTGAAACTAAATCTGACAATATTTTAAAAATTTAACATCATCAACTGAAATCTGAGGTCTTGAAATACGTGATTCGTAATGTGGATGTAATGTATGATCAGGGTGTCTTCCAAGAAGACCTAAGAACAGCCAACTACTTCCCGGAAAAGGTAATCAGACTCAGGAGAGCCAAACGATCCATTGATATGCCAACTTGAAGAACATCGCCCGTATTGGGCCGCTGGCAGTGTTAATAGAGGTCTTTCGAGGGAACAAGAAGCCACTACAATACTACAACTGCCTGCGATTTGGAAACGTATCCCTGAGCTGCACAGAAGATCCTTGTTGCAACAAATGCGTAGAGGGGCACCAGTCAAGAGATTGCCCCAAGATTAAAGGACAAGACCTCCCCAAAGTGCATCAGATGTGGCGGACAGCACGCTTCAAGCTACACGAAATGTCCAAAATACCCCCAAGTTAAAAGGATGCTTAGTTCCAAAGTGACAGCAGACATCCTTTGCAGCTGCTGTGTCTAAGCCAGAGGAAAAAGGCCTCAACATTAACGACCTACCAGGTATGTATAAACAATTAGGACGTATCTTTCATCTGTTTTCCAATCTAGGCAAAAGTTACCCACAGTTTAGTGGGCTCCTTCCGACCAACTAATCTATACTATGGCTGCTTCAGCAATGCATGCAAAAGATAGTTCTGTAGAAGAGGCATCGCACGTTTTTGTACTAGACTCAGCAGCTACGCACCATATATGTGTGAATAGAGACTGGTTTTCAACATATACTCCAGTTCATGATGGAACATTAGACATGTGTGAAGGTTCATCGAAGATTGCTGGAAAGGGGAATGTCCAATTCAAAACTTCTGTTGGATATGATCTGACCTTTAGAAATATTTACCATGCTCCCAACATGCGTCGGAATCTTTTATCAGCACGACTTGTCTTAGAAGCAGGTTATAAAATTAATTCCAAAGGAATCGATCTTCTTGTGTACGAACGAATGGTGAACTCGCCTTCAAAGTACCTTTAAAGAGCAATTTTTTCGTCATTCAAGGCCATGTTGACATATCGAAAAAGGACTGTATTAGAAGAAATAAAGACTATACTAAAAAGAAGAAGCCCGAAGCGAGTCTAGCAGAACATGGAACCTTGACTTCTTGGTATGAACACTTTGGACATGCAAATGTTAACACAATTAAGAAAATGGCCAAAAATTAAGCTGTTCGAGTTGGGCCAACCAGTAGGAGATTTTTTCGATATGTGTGGATTGTCGCATTGCAAAATCAACTGAGGCCAGTCATCCACATTTGGAAAAGAGGAGATCGACTAGGCCCTTAAAATTAGTACACAGCAATGTGTGGGGCCTGGCGCCAACAAAGTCTCAAGGTGGAGGTTCTTATTTCGTCTCGTTCGTAGATGATTTTAGCCACCATATATTAGTGTACACCATGGAAAAGAAGAGCGACGTGTTGAAATGGTTTTAGCAATATCGAATCTACAGCAAACGCCAACTTGGTTTATCGATCGTCTGCCTTCGAACAGATAATGGTCTAGAGTTTTTCTCCAAACAATTTGAAGAGAAATTGAGAAAACTTGGTATCAAACATGAACGAACTAACACATATTCACCGCAGATGAACGGCGTTGCCGACCGTCTCAACCGGACGCTTTTGGAAGGAGTTAGAACATTGTTGCCGGCTTCCAGAGTAACTCGTTATTGGGGAGAGTTGCTGAAAACGGATGCGTACTTAAGAAAACGTACAGCGAGTAAGGGAATTGGAGGCAGCATTCCAGAAGAGCTGTGGTCTGCATGGAAACCAACAGTAGTTCATTTGAAGCGGATTGGATGCCTAGCTTTCTGTCATCTAGAAAAACAGAAGCGCAGCAAATTGGAGATAAGAGCTCGGCTCGGCGTTCTTCTTGGCTACGCTTTCCATACGAGAGGTTACCAAATTTGGTTTCCAGATGACAATAGTGTCAAGGAATCGAAACATGTCAAATTTGATGAGAGCAGACTTGGAATGGAAGTGCTTCGCAATGAAAAGAAGCAGTACGTAGAAAATAATTGGAATCCGATTTCAGATTACTGAGATGAATCAGAAGCTTCTTCGGATGTTGATAGCAATTTCGAGGAAGATGTCCAGAAAAAGGATCCCACTGAGACTGTTATCAAGGAGAAGGAGTCACCAACTCCATCCATATCAGCCTTGCCTCCAACGGTGAAGATCAGCAATTCTTCACATTCCAAATCTGATCATAGTTCAAATAAAAATCCAATTGATGAATGGGAAAGAATTGTTGTTGAACGGAAGTCTGATGCATCTGCAGGATGCCATGACATTTATTTTGTTTGCTGATCCAGAGAGAGGTTACGATCGAAATGGGAAGTTGAAAACTACTGCCGATCCAACAACATATGTTATGATCCATCGCAGTTTGACTTCAGAACTTGAACTGGAACTGTTGTGTTCAGTCGAGGTAGAAGAGTGATTGGCCCCAAGAATTGATCAGATAATTTATGACCAGAAGTAAATTGTGTAGAAGTTAAAATACCGTCTTCTTATAGGGATGCTCTTGAATCTCCACAGTCTTCTTCCTGGCAGTCAGCCATGAGTTTAGAAATTGAAGCTTTGAAACAGCAGGGAGTCTTTGAAGAAGTCGCGCAACCAGAAGATGTGAAACTAGTTGGATCTCGCTGGGTGTTTGCTTTGACATACTTCAGTGATCAGCCAAAGAAAATTGCAAGACATCGAGCGCGTCTGGTGGTACAAGGTTTCAGTAAACGACCAGGAATAAATTTCTACGATACCTACAGCCCTATAGTCAATTTCACCTTGATGGTTGTATTCTTCATCGTCCTAGTAGTCCTGAAGGGGTGATGCCACATGCATCTGGATGTCAAATGTGCATATTTGTACGGTGACTTGGATGTTGATTCTATTTGCAGGCAGCCCCTAGATATATTCCACAACAATCCTCTACTGTGTGGAAATTGAAGAAAGCACCTTATGGTCTCCGTAAGTCTGGTCGTCAATGGTACAGAGAACTGGATTCAACTTTTAGAAAGTTAGGCTTCAAGACACTACAAACTACAATTTCCTATCTGTTGAGTTTATAGGAGATGAAGATGGTGATTACTGGATGCACCAACATCAATACATTGAGAAACTCTTAAATAAGTTCCCGTCAGCGAAAGGGATTCCAGTCTACATCCCATTGAAGGTTGGAATGGAGTTTAGTCGGATTGATTGTCCAACAGATTGTCCAACAGATGATTCCATTAAGATGATTCCAGCACTAGTAAGATGAATCAGGTACCCTATCGTTCATTAATAGGTTCCCTGATGTATTCGGCTCAATGGACAAGATCAGACATTCTGCATTCAATTATACTACTGTCCCAATTCAACAGTAGTCCAGGAATCAATCATTGGAACTGTTTACAGCAGGTCCTGGATTATGTTGCCACTACAAAGAATCTACATATAAGACTAACGCCGAACAGCAAGAACATCTTACAGTTCTATACGGACTCGAACAGGGCAGCAGATTTGGATGATCGCAAGCCAATTAGTGGTTTTATTGGTTTCGTTTTTGGAGTTCCAGTAGCCTGGCAAACATCGAAGCAGAAAAGTGTCGCACTGCTGAAAATGGAAGCCGAGTTCCTAGCTATGTCCGACACAGTTAAGGAACTCCAATGGCTTCGTCGAATTCTAGAAGAATGTGAAGGACTGTTTCCACTTCTGGGGACTGTGAAACTGTTTTGCGACAACGAGTCAGCTATCCAATTTGCCCGTAATGGAACTGAACGTTTCCAATCTAAGCATATTGATCTCCGCTATCGTTTTGTGCAAGAGGAACTAGAAAATAGAAATTTCGTCCTAGATCGAGTTGATAGTAAGAACAACATTGCGGACTTCTCCACGAAAATTCTACTTAAATAAAACTTTGAATTTTTTTGTAATAAGTTATTATTGTAAATAGTTTAAGTATAGCACAGAAAGGGGTTGAATTGTAGAATTATAGTAAAATAATTTTCTATGTTAACCTTATTAAACATTTATATTACTTTAGTTTATAATGCAATCAATAGATGGCGTCAATTATTGTGATAATGAAAATTACATCTATTGTTCAAAACAATGTATTAGTAAGATTGTTGCATGCATAATTGAAATAAGCCTTCCTCCTTGTGCATACGAATTTTTTCTCTTCCAGTAAAGTTGACGTTTTACTTATATTAAATCGTTGCAACTTATTGTCTTACCTAATTCACATTCTTGGAAAATCAAGCTAACAAGGTTTCCTGATAAAATACTGCCAACATCTGTAGAAGTAAATCTTATGAAAGAAAACTTTCGTAAATTTTCCAACAAGATATGCTTCTGGGGGCGCTGTCATCATCATTAAGAAGGGAATTCAACACCAAGAATTAGTCTCCAAGTCTTATGCAGGTTTGGAATCGGCTTATATCATTATCAATGACGTCTCCCTTGGTGAAGTGAAGTTCGTGGCGCTCTACAACTCACCTAAACATTCTCTTGACGTTAGCGACCTTGATAAACCCTTCAATGGTGACACTCCAGTTGTCCTGGCTGGTGACCTAAATGCCAAACACCCAAGCTAGAACTTCAGAACGCAGAACTACAATGGTATGATTCTGTATAGGCATATACAAGGTAAAGATGACATCATCGCTGCTGGACCTGTGGAGGACACCTAGTACTGTGACCTTTCCCCTACTAGTGACGTTCTTGACATTTCAATAATAAAGGGTTTCTTTAAGGATTCCTCATGAACCATGACTGGCATCTGCATGGAGCAAATAGTATGGATGACATCGATCAACATGTTGAAGACATCATCGAATAAACAGTGCCAATGAAGCTAGTGCCTATCCATTGGTAAAAAAGCCTGTTCATCGAATTATGCTCACTCCAGGAATCCAACACTTGATTGCAGAGAGAAACAAGACCCGTAGGCTTTGGCAGCGCTATCGTTTGCCTTGGCTAAAAACCAAATACAACAGGTTAGTGCGAAGAGTTCAAGAAGTAAAAGAGCTTCGAGACGTTAGCTGGAATGACAAACTTAAAAGCTTGCCGGCTCGCGACAGTTCCATTAGGAATATGGTTAGAGCTCTTCAGAAGAACAAAAATGATACGCTTCCTCCACTTCGCATCTCTCAAGGTAATTACTTCCAAACTAATCAGGATAAAGCTCAAATAATTGCAGATTCCCTAGAGATGCAGTTTGTTACTCCTGATAACAATAATCCCGAGAGTTCAGCTCATTTTCCAGACTGTGGGAGATGGTGTTGCCAACTTTTATGAAGTCCCACAGCCTACAATTAAGATCATCATCAAGGCCGGAGAAATCGCTACCATCATAAGAAATTTGAAAAAGAGGAAGGCTCAAGGAAGAGACAAGGTAAATAATAATGTTTTAAAGAATCTCCCAAAGAACATCATTAATGACATCTCGAATATCATAAGCGACTGTTGGAAGTTTTTCTATTTCCCGACTTCTTGGAAGCAGTCTATTGTGTTAAGTATCCTCAAGCAGGGGCAAAATCCTGCAATTCCCGCGAACTACCGACCTATCAGCCTACTCCCGTCGATGTCTAAAGTCTTGGAGAAAACGATCCCGACCAGATTCAAATCCTACTACCTTACCAATGGTTTAGTGCGGGAAAAAAAAGTTTGGCTTTCGAGATGCAGATATGGAGGCTCATTGAAGATCTGAGCACCCCACTAAAGCTTTCCAGGCACTGCGGCATGGTATTTCTTGATGTCATTAAAGCTTTCGATCAGGTGTGGCACGAATCTACAAGATGATTAGAGACGGGTTCCCTTCTGATTTGATTATGATGGTTAGATCCTTGCTCAGCGACATGTTCTATCAAGCCCAAGTTGGTGAAAACTTCTCCACGCCCCGCAAGGTAAAGGCCGATGTCCCACAGGGTTCTGTCCTCGGGCCTGCTCTCTTCAATTATTTTGTGCACGATTTCCCAAAACCCAAGAAATTTATTTTATATTTCTATGTTGATGATACTGCCATCTTGGCATGGGTGCACCAGCCATCTCACGTTATCACTTCGCTGCAGAACGCCTTGAAGAAATTTGAAGACTGACTTAATTGTTGAAAATTGAATCTTAACGTCGGAAAATGCAAAGCCATGTACTTCAACAAAATGTTTAAGTGTTTTATGGATTCCATGGTTCTATTCAATAAGAAACTCGAATGGGTTGACAACTCCAAGTACCTTGGCGTTATCATCGACTGAAGACTCTCCTGGAATTGTCACGTAACTTTTGCTCTGAACAAAGTAAAGAGGGCTAAGTCCAGTCTTATAGCTCTCCTGGGTAGAAACAGCGCCCTCAGCATCGACAATAATTACTATTGTACAAGACATTGATTCGGACCATCCTCCTTTATGGTATGCCTGCGTGGGCGACTATGTGTAGAAGCAGATGGAGTGAACTCCAGTCGTTCCAGAATGTTACCCTGAGGACCATTGCCCAGCTTGGAAAAAGGACCGTAAAGAATCATTACATCCACTCGGATCTGAACATGACTCATATTGGAAAGTGTATGAAAGATCTCCTGATGAACATGGTGCAGATGATGAAGAGCCATGACAATGCCTGGTAGCTGGAATACTGAATAACCAGATGGACATGAAGTGCAAAATGTAGTAAATGGTATCACAATAACTGTGTTAATTTAACTGAAAAGGATGTGTCGCTTATCAAATCGGAAAATAAATCCTGGAAATGTAAATCCTGTATATCTCAAATGAGAAATAGTTTGTCCACGAGGAGCGAATTATTAAATGTTACGCCTTCAATCGAAGAAATGTGTGAACTGATTAAGTCATTAAGTTCAGAAATTAAAGATATTGGAAAGTCACTGGATTTAGCTCATGAAAAATTAGATGATAATAAAGAAATTTTAAAGAAGCAAGAAGCAATAATTAATAAATGTATGAAGTCTATTGAAGATTTAAAAGCTGAAAATATTAATTTAAAGAAACAAAATTCTGATCTGACGATGAGACTTGTGGATTCTGAGCAGTATTCCAGAATAAACATGTTGGAGATTCATGGAGTACCTGTTCAACCATCAGAAAATTCATATTCAATAATTAAAGAAATTGGACATATGTTACAGGTTGATATTAGAGATGAAGATATTGATGCGTGTCACCGATTACGAATTCACTCAGAAGCACAAATCCCTCCATTAATTGTAAAATTCACAAGAAGATGTTTTAAAGAGGAACTGTTGCGTAGAAGGAGAATTAAAAGAAATTTTAATACTCTTGATCTAGGGTATTCTTATAACAATCCGATTTACATTAATGAAAGCTTATGTCCTGAACGGAAGAAATTATTCTCCAAAGCAAGAGAAATCAAGCGGATGAAGAAGATTAAACATTTGTGGACTCGCAATGGAAAAATATTCATGAGGAAAGATGACCAGTCACATATATTTCAAATAATCAATATGGAAGACTTTAATAAAATAAAATAATTTTGATATGTTTTCTTCTCACAAAGAACTTGATATTTACTATCAAAATGTTCGTGGGCTGCGTACCAAAACTCAACTGTTGTATTTAAATATATTATCAAATAACTATGACATCATATGCTTATCTGAAACTTCACTTAACGATGGTATATTTAATTCTGAAATGTTTGATGATAGGTATGTAGTTTACAGAAAAGACAGAAATGATAATACGAAAAAATCTGGTGGTGGTGTGCTAATTGCTATTAAAAAATCATTAAATTCTCAAAGATTATTATTTTTAGAGAGCAATATAGAATCTCTATGGGTTAAATTAATTTATAATAATAAAAAGTATATTTTTAACACAGTCTATATTCCTCCAAATCATAATCTGAGATATTATCAAGAACTGTTTAATAAAGTTGAAGACTATATTGATATATTTCATGATAGCGCAATAATTATACTTGGTGATTTTAATCTTCCAGAGATCACAGATAATTCCTTCGATTTAATAAATGGATCCAATAAAGCTAGAGAGTTACATAGATTTATTAATTTATTTAATCTTAAAATGTTTAATAATGTAAAAAATTTTAACAATAGAACGCTTGATTTAGTTATTTCAAACATTGATAATATAATTGTTGACGAGGTGATTGATTCCCTAGTTTCAAAAGATCTTCATCATCCTGCATTGAATATTTTAATTCAGTCGTATAAATCTGTAATGGTGAAGGATATTTCTGAATCCCGTTACAATTATAAAAAAGCCGATTTTTTAAAATTATACCAATTATTAAAAAATTACAGTTGGGATGATTTAATCGTTTGTGAAAATGTAAATACTGCGGTTGATCTATTTTATAATAAGATTTTTTCAGCACTTGATGAATGTGTTCCAAAAGTTAAATCTTATAAACGAAAATATCCTATTTGGTTTAATAATTCAATAATTAAAAATCTAAAGGTTAAAGAAAAAATTAGGAAGAAAAAACATGAATCAGAATATTGGTTAGATAAATTTAAGGAAATTAGAAAACAGATTAAAAAAGATATTAAGTTGGCATTTGACTCATATGTAACTTGTATAGAATCAAATATAACTGAAAATAGTACTAACTTCTGGAATTTTATAAAGGCCAAGAAGAAACAAAACACATTAGGAACGCAAATGAATTTTAACAATGCAACTCTGTGTAAGTCTCAAGATATTGCCAATTGTTTTGCGGATTACTTTAGATCAGTTTACTCACAAAATCCTGCTCAGTATTGTATTGATCGTAATGCCGCAGCCTACCCCCCTATGATCTCAAATGATTTATGTATTAAAGAAATCTCCAAGGCCGATATTAAACTTGCTATTAAAACATTGAAGCCCAAGAGATCATCTGGGCCTGACGGAATACCACCGTATCTGTTTAAGGGTTGCAAAGATCTTTTCACAGAACCATTATATATAATTTATAACCTTATTATTAAAACTAGTACTTTCCCCGACAAATGGAGGTTAACAAAAGTAACTCCAATTTTTAAATCTGGTGATTCCAATCTAATTAGCAATTACAGACCGGTGGCCATTTTATCAACTCCATCAAAAATATTTGAAATCATACTTTACAAATTTATATTTAAACATGTTCAAGATAGTATTTGTATCAATCAACATGGATTTATGCCTAATAGATCAACTGTAACAAACTTATGTAACTTTGTTCATTATGTTTCTAGTGAGTTGGATAACAGACTTCAAGTTGATGTTATATACACTGATTTTCAGAAAGCATTCGATAAAGTTGATCACGATAAATTAATTGCAAAATTATCCTTATACAGTTTTTCTGAATCTATGTTATCTTTGATAGCATCTTATTTAAAACAGAGATCTCAACTTGTACTGTACAAAAATTGTTCATCATATAAATTCCCTGTATATTCTGGAGTACCACAAGGATCAAACTTAGGTCCTTTATTATTTCTTTTATTCATTAATGACGTTTCGGCTACTATCCAGTTTTCTAAAATTTTGTTATTTGCGGATGATCTTAAAATTTTTAGTTCTATTAAATCTACCTCCGATTGTGTTAATCTTCAAAATGATTTGTATGCCTTAAATAAATGGAGTAAGGAAAATAATCTCCCATTTAATACATCTAAATGTGAAGTAATGACCTTTTCTAGGCTCAAGAAAAACATTGTTTTTAATTACAGGATTGATGGAACAGTATTACAATATGTTAACAAAAAAACTGATCTTGGTGTTACTTTTAGTAAAGATTTACATTTTGCAAACCATATTAATAACGTTGTTAGCATTGCGCATAGAAATCTTGGATTTGTAATTCGTAACTCATATCAATTTAATAATTTAAGAGTGTTACTTATTTTATATAACGCATTTGTAAGATCTAAGCTTGAATATGCATCAATTATATGGAGTCCATATACTACCAAATATATTAAACTTGTTGAAGCTGTTCAAGCTAAATTCCTAAGATATTTATTTTATAGAATTTTTCGATATTTCCCTACATTTATTTCTTATGAATCATTGCTTCACTCATTTCAAATCCATACTCTTTCACATAGAAGGAATTGTCAGTTGGTCGTATTTTTATACAAACTATTACATAATGAAATTGACGATCCCAATATAAGAGAAAAAATAAGTTTTTATGTTCCTAATATTTCTCCGAACAGGTTTCGTAATTTATTCTTTATTCCAAGGGTTAATACGGACTCGCACAAAAATTCGCCAATACTTAGAATGTTGTCTTTTTACAATAAAATACACCCTCTACCGATTGATATTTTTAGTATGAGTCAAAATCAATTTGTAACTTCTTGTAATAACTTCTTACCACTTGTGTGTCAATAGCTTTCATTAATATTTTCATTTTTTATAAAATAATCAGTTTTTATTCATTTACTTTTGTTTATGTTACTTCATTTATGTAATTACTCTTGTTTTTGATTTTCAAATTGCAAATGTGAATTGCAAGTTTTGAAATATTTGTAAAAACTTTCTAACTGTAATTGCAATTTTTAGTGAACATAGTAATTGGGGAAACCTGTTATGTTCACAATAAATAAATAAATAAATAAATAAATAAATAAATAAATAAGTGGCATACAAAGTATATAGAAAACCGAGGCATATTCTTGATGTCAATTTCGAAGACATTGGCAACGTTTCCGTCCCAGATTATTGGTAGATGTAATACCACGCCCTGCCTCTCCCCCTCTTCTACTCTTCTGTCAATCTTATTATTTTGTTTTTTTTCATAATGTGGAAGATCTCTTTGGGTTAGTCAGGCTTCTTGCCTTTTCAGTGTATTTCATGTGGAATTTATTCCGGAAGGGTGAGAATTGGTAAGCACTGCTTATGTCCCACCTGAACAAATGTACACTTCACTGTTTGATTGTAGAATTTTTCACTTGTTACAATCTAGCCGAAGCCATGATAATGATTTAAACCAAAACGCGTCGGCATTAAAGATTTGTAACTGTATCATTATTCTGACCTCTATTCATTTCATTTGTCACAACGATACTAGACCATGGACCACTTGAACTATATTTAATATTAAACCAGTTGGGGATTTTTTCTCAACTTGTTTCACCTGACGGCATTATGAAGAATTGGAACAAAATAAAAAAATGATAAAATATTAAAATTAAGATTTTAATAAGTCAATGCTACGCATCCACTGGCAGAAATAACCTAGTTATTTAAGTTCTTGATCTTTAATATCCAGATTTTCAGTGGGTGTCCATTACAAAAGATCCCAGTTATAACGAAAACCTGATTATTTAACCTAGATACAAAAGTTTAAGGAAATATATCTTAGGTATTGACGTTATAACTGAGACAAATAAGTCGTAACCGTGATATTTCCATCTTCGTTTAAAATGGCGGCAGATTCCTTCACTTCACTCAGAGACAAAGCTTTTGTTGGGACCCTATTTTGTTGTGTTTATAAATACATAGAAAAAGAAATCATAAATCACCGCCAAAGACATTTATTTTTTGAAAACATGTTTTATTGTCCTTGAAAAACGCCCCCATAATAAACTGGTTCTTTTGCGCTGCAGTGGACACCACAAAAGGTTTAAGTTTTAAAATAAACTGAATCTTTATCTAGGATACTTTTGGCAGTGGATGCGTAGTATATATTTATTATTGAAATGTACAATAGACATGAATACAATGATCTGGATGGTGTAACATAGGATTGGGATGCAGTTTAAGTTGACTGTTACAGGTATGACTTGGTGCATCAATTTTTGAAATATGACATAGGAGAATGGCATTAGGCAAAACATGTCGAGAAAATTCTCCAAATGATTCAATATTAAATATAGTATGACTAAAACCATCGTCTTATTATTTAATTCCGGTAATACAAAATAATTCTTCTTCTAAAATTTCTAAGATTTGCCTTAAAGTTTTGATTATAAAATATTATATTATAATGTAGCCTAACGCGGGTAAATAATTTAAACAAAATATTTTTTAAATGTACAGTTGGGTTGGGTGCAAAAAGGTTTTACGAGTGTGCAGATTCATAGAAATTGAGCTCTCCGCATATTTATTGGTTGCAACATCAGGTACTTTTACTGAGAGTCAAGGCAAATAAGACTGGATCTGTCCCTACTGCATGAAAATAGGGTAGCAGGATATGCTTGGGATGTGCTATTCATGTGCTCAACTAGGACTCAAGTCTAAAACTTTTTGCACCCAAACTGTACATAGTTCCGGTCGTAGAACTTTTGATTCTAAAAAGTTTACAATATTCTTTAGGATATTTTTTTTTATTTATTTTGGTTTGAATGAAAGTTAGAAAACTTAACAGTAGGAACAGAAATATTGTAGAAATCACTGTCAAATCAACAATAATTATAAGCTTTAATATTTGCTCTTCTCCCAAAATAAATTTCTCAATTTTCAGAGCCTCGCATACTTTATATTGACGTTTCTGCTCGAGCAGTTTAAGAAAATATCTGCACACATAGTAAAAAGCCGTGTCATTTGTAATTAATTCTATCTTCATCATTGAAGAAAATAAAAGTTGTCTTTAAAATTTTATGGTTTGTTATAAAAAATTCACACAGTGGAAATATTTTGGATTGTACAAACTAATGCACACTTTAGCAAAGCGAGGTTTACTCCTTAGATATGATCCAATGTTGCCGTTGATCACTGAAATGCTAGATAAGATGAATTGCACTTTCTGAAGGTATTCTTTGGGTGAATTTGATGTGAGGTTGATGTCTTCAAATATTATTGACCACAACATGCCATCACACGTCCAAAATGGAAAAATAGTCAACAATTCTGAAGACATCAACGTCACATCAAGTTCACCCAGAGAATACCTTCAAAAAGTGCAAATCATCATATGTACCATCTCAGTGATCAACAGCAACATTGGACCACATCTTTTCACTTCAACAAGTGACTATTTCCAATTTTAATTAATGCTGAATAAGTTTTACATAATCAAACTATGCAGCTTATCTTTTACATTTAATGTTAAATTTTATATTTTACCTACACGGTTTGGACTAAATATGAACACCTTTCAATTTAGAGGTTTTGTCGAATATCTAGAAAAATATTTCACGACTTATCCTGAAACTTCAGGGCTGTAAATAACATGTTATGCCTCATATAATTCGGTGAAGTTTTATCCTGAAGGCAAATAGGGGGCTAGCAATAAATTGAACAAAAGAAAATAAGGTTTGGGATCACCATGTAAAAAATAATGCTTAAAATGCACTGTAGCTGTAGCATATGATTATTACCTATTTGTGTTAATTTGTATGAGAAGAGGACGTATATTCATGAAGTCGATATGCTGTAGGCCTGCTTTATGCTCTTATGATAGCCTCCACCCTAAAAATTTGGAGAAAACCCCTTATGGTTTTGTTTATTAAGTAGCAGAAGAATAAAACCTTGTGCCTTACGAAGTGCTCTCCTAAAGAGCCAGGAGACAATAGATTTGACTTTGCAACTTTGTATGTAATCATATACCCAATATTTAATTTCCTTCCTATAACATGTTAGTGAATAGAATTTAATAAGAGTTTTTTTTTCTATTGTCTACCTGTCATTGTGTTAATAGCTTTTATTATTTACGCATAACATTTCCAGTGCGTTGTTATTTTAGGCTATCTTAAATTTTATTCGTGACGGGGTAGATTTCGATAGAAAATATTTTATTTACATTTTTAGTAGCGAGCGTTTCAGTCGCGTGCCAGATCTAGTTATAGCTGTTTGGTCCATGCACCATTTTTGGTATCAGTCGGTGGACAGGACACAGTCCAGGTCCACCTGTTGTTTTAATAGCTGCACTCAAATTTTTGACATCTTGAATTTCGGTTGCGGCCCAGGACTAGCTATCGTGTTTTGGTCCACGCCCAATTGTTTGGTGGCATTTGAGTATGCAACAAGGGTCTAATCCAGCTACACAGTTTTTGGTGGAGGTTAGATATGCTTTCAGGCGTCATAACAGGTGTTAGTGGTGCACATCAAGTTTATATTTTCCCCTGAGAATTTTGTTCTTGTTGTCTTAACATTTGGAGTTTTAATTTGGTTTAGTGCTTGTTGTTCGTTTAGACGGTTTTAGAACTTCATTAGTTCCCTGTGTTTTAAAGTGTTAGTTTCTTTAGCGTGTTGGCCTGTATTAGTTTCTTTAGCGTGTTTATAGTATATGTATGTTCTGTCATTGCCTGCCGAGGGTATTTTACAATTATTATCTCGGTAGATCTCGGTAGATCTTGATAGAAAAATATTCATTTACATTTTATTAAGTACTTTCCCTAAGCAGAGAATTGCAGTTTGATGAATCCTATCGTATTCAATTTATTATTACAGGTGAGGACAAAAGATAGTAGAAAGCCACTATTCAATTCAGGAGAGCTTTATCAAAATTCTGAACTAATTATAGAAAATATAGAAGCACTATTATAAGCTTCTTAGCTATTTGCAGTCTATTTGGAGAGGTGTTTAAGTGTAGCATATTTATTGGAGTTGAGCAATATCTGTTTCTTCATCCGATTATAAATATGGCTAGGACAAAGGGGGGAGAAATCGATAGAGCAGACGATTTGTAACTCATCAAAAAAGACGGTTTACGCAAACCAGAATATCATTCAGTTTAACCAATGTTTTACAGTATTTGCAAGGCAGTTGAACACGTACTCAGAAGAAAACAAGATTAAGTTATACACAGGGGGAGGGAGAGGGTTCCAAAAAAGATTCAACCAGAAATAACAAAAAAGTCCCTAATTTGTTGGGGGATACAATGAGACTAGTAGAAAACTTAGTCACCCTAATTAAAGATAAAAATAATAAAGTTGTAAGCATAAAGGCAATAACGAAGATAAAAATGCAAAACGTTGTAAACTCAAATATGCCTATGGCAGTGACTGCCTCTTCGCTGGAAATTAAGCGAGGACACGTTTAAAAATATTAAATGGGGGTATGAAAGATGTCCCTTTATAAGATACAAATTAAGGGATATTAAAAACCTGTCCTTCATAGAAGATGGATTAATTTATAAGAAAGTAAATAAGAGGATAATCATGATTTTACCACACATCAAGGCCATTACTGACATTATTTGCTGGTCCTTGCATTCGGATCCTATGGCAGGACATTTAGGAGTTTATAAAACCTTGCACTGAATTACGCAAGACTACTCGTGGGGCCGTATGTCGTCTGATATATTACGTTTTGCAGTCAATTGCGATGAGTGTCAGAAAAATAAAACTGAACATAACATCATAAGCCGTTTGGGGAGCTACAGCCGCTTGATATTCATCATTGGCACACCATAACCTTTGACTTTGTTATGCCAGTGCCAAAAATTGCTTGTGGTTATCATGCCTTATTGACGGTGACCGATAAATTAACTAAAAGAGTATGTTTGGAACCTTGTGTCCTTAAGTATCTTCAGTCTCCATTAAAGATGCTGCACATCTGTTGGTCGATAAAATCTACAAGATACAGGGATTTCCGCAGGGTATAGTGTCTAATCGTGATGTTCGTTTTCAGTCTGCAGTATGGAGTCATATCTTTCGGTTGTTAAATACAACCTTAAAATTTGCTAGTACTTACCACCCGCAGACTGATGGTCAATCACAACGGACAAATCAAACTGTTATTCCGATACTGCAGAACTACCTCGATACCGACAAAACTGAATGGACGAGTTTCTCACAGCAGCCGAAATATCTATGAACTACCAGATTAACCCCTTATATGCTCGACTTAGACAGGAAAATAAGCATCCCGCCTACTCTGAATAAGTTTAGAATAAATGAGGGAAACATGGGGTCATGTGCAGGACATTTATCCAGGTTGGTTAGATAGGCAAAAAGAAAATATAAAGAAAGAGAACCTGAAATACAAAAAACACTTTGATAAAAGGAGTGCTTCCTCTGTCGTCTTTCCATTTTTTCTCAATAGTCTGCTAACTCTCCATTTTCTCCAGTTACTGATTATTTATAAAGATTTTTACGTGGTGGAGCATGAAAGAGGGAGACATGGTGTTAGTTTGGGCGCCAAGCTTAAGACCATTAAAACACAAAATGGAGTTCTGTTTCGGGCTCAAAATGGTGCACCCAGATTTCATCAGCTGTCACAATCTGGGACAAGAAGGCTTCCCCCTCAGCTTCAAAACTTTGCAGTAACTCAGAATAAAGTTTTTTCTCAGAGCTTTGTGTTCCTCCATAAGACAGCGCGGAACCCATTGTGAACAAGTTTTTGTGTAATCAAGAGCACGGATGATTTCACCCACACTTCGTTTGCTAATTGACAGCTCCAGCGCCAACTGCTGAGTTGTTCTGTGTCACTCCTGACGATTTTCAATTGTCACTCGATTTTTAAACGAAGCATGCTTTTTTCAATTCTGTCCGAACCTCATTTAGGCCTATGTAAAGTGATCATTGACGTGATTTTGTTAATGCAAGATTTCTTTGTTTTAACTTATACAGTATACATTCAAAACAATTTGGCGACACATTCCATTAATTGGTGTTCCCCTTTCATGTTTCTTATAATATTTCTTTGGACATTCATCGCTGTTGATATTAAACTCATTTCTTTGGCTGGAAGATCGTTTCGAAGTCGAAACCATTCAGCATGCCGCATCTTGTCATGCGTGACAGCTGAGGATGGGTGCCCTGATCGCGGCAAATCTTGGAGCTCTGCCGAATCGCTTTCTGATGGCCTCACCCTCTGTGCCCAGCAACTAACATACTTCTGTCGACTGCTGATGCTCCATAACCCGCACATAATGTTTGTGAATGTTTTCAACCGTTTCTTGCTCGACAGTGAGAAATTCAATGATGGCATCCTGGTTGTAACATACCTCACTTATAGACGCCATGTTGTTCCATTGCTGCACGTACGCTATCCGTCGGAAGTAACAGAAACTTTTCGCATGCACTTCGAAAACTTCAAAGAATGCATATCCTCAAGTTTCGTATTTGTACCATTGTTGGGGATGGAGAAAAAAATTGTGGTGCATTACTTTCTGGGCTACCCTTGTGCTAATTTTAATATTAATTCGGGGAATTAAAAGATCTGTGATTCCTCATATAATTCTTTAAATAAAAGTTTCTGACTGTAAAACATGGAACTTTGGTTAAATTATTTACACTATAATCTCAATTTTTAAGTTCATTTGTGCTCCTTTTCAATATCTCTCCCATCCCACAGCTAATTCTTTGTTTTTAAATGCAGACTAGCCTACTGTTGCTTAAAACAGGTATGCAAAAAAACAAAATAAACTTGGGAAAAAACACTAACACACTCCTTAAAGCACACCCTTTTCACTGCCAATGAAAATGGAATTTGATTGAGTTTGTTTTCTTGCTATCTACTTTGCTGATTGACACTTCTTAAGCGCGAATTTGAGGTGTTGTGCTGCTAATATGTACAAATTGCCACGAGCATACGCGGTCGCCACTGATACACAGGTAACCATGCTTCAGGAGGCGTGGATAGAATTTGTGTACAAAACTTTCATTCATAACGCAGCTTGTATTATACGAGGGGAGATCAAAAAGTAAG
Source organism: Rhysida immarginata (assembly GCA_023313115.1). Lineage (NCBI taxonomy): Eukaryota > Metazoa > Arthropoda > Chilopoda > Scolopendromorpha > Scolopendridae > Rhysida > Rhysida immarginata. The sequence continues at coordinate 307,702 of JAHWFO010038411.1, read as the reverse complement.
TTGCACTAACTTGCCACAGGAGCGCACTGTGTGTCACAATCTTGGGCAAAGCGGAGAAAGGGGCATTAACTGCGCAGATATCGGATAGGATGGTTGCTGTGGTTTCCCGTCGTGTTTTGTGTGACTAGCGGGCTAAAAGCAATGGCGCGTCAACTGGATGTCCACTCCAAACTTGAAGTGCGAGCAGCAATCCGATTTCTATGGGCCAAACGGGTGAATTGCACGGACATTCATCGTGAAATCACTGCTGTATATGGAAAGCGTGCAATTTCCCGGCAAGGAATTGTAAAGTGGTGTCAACAATTTGAAGCAGGACGCACAGATATCACAGACGAAGATCGCATAGGCAGGCCCGCAACGTCCCGTATAATTGCAAATGTTGACAGTGCGGATGCGATCATTAGAGAGAATCGGCACATAAAACTGGTGGAAATTGCCAACATGCTGAACATTTCGTATGGTAGTGTGTTCTCCATTGTTCACGGGGACCTTAGATATCGTAAGCTGTGTCAAAGATGGGTCCCACGTGTTCTAACCGATGCTCATAAGGAACAACATTTCGAATCCTCAATGGCATTTTTGCAATGGTATTCCGCAGAGGGCAACGAGTTTCTGTCACCGTGTCGTTACAAAACGCTGGAGGAGATTTCTATGCATCCGGAATAGAAAAGTTGGTTGATCGTTCGGATAAATGTTTAGGGTCTCTTGGGGACTATGTGGAAAATTGAACCTACATTGTATCTTGCTATAGCCGTGTTGCTTTTGTATAGGTGGTGTAATAAATGGCCATACCGTGGAAGTGCAACTTACTTTTTGATCTCCCCTCGTACTTATCTCCATGAAACGTAGGCTCTGCCTAATAAGCACCCTAATTTTGGCGAGTGTTTGTCAACTAAATACAGGGCTTAGGCAGGTGATTCTTGTGTCCTGCAACTGACATGCAGACCTCGACAGCTGTAGCAGTGGTAACTACCTTTCGTGGGGCATGAATCGAACGGGTCTACAAGACTACTGTATCATTAGAAAAGCGAGTTACTTTGGATAGTGACATAATAAAGACACAAAACCTCTTGTCCACAAAGATTTATTATGCGAATACGCATTTTGGTCTCTTTGAGACCATATTCAACGCAGATTACAACGAACAACAATCGACAATCGAATAGTGGAGTGAACATTTGTTCGGATGAGACAAAAGCAGCGCTTTCAGAAAGCTCATCTAACCAGAATATATGCCCAAGGAAATACACTGAGGCAGGCAAGAGGCCTGACCAACCCAAGAGGTCCTCCACATTATACAAAAAACAAATAAGATTGACGATCCAGAAGACTGAAAATAATGACAATGACTTGATGACTGGGATCCTGACGCATTCGACGAAGATGAAGTGGCATACGAGGTACCGAAACCAAAGGCACATTCAGGATGTCAAGTTTGAAGACATCGGCAACGTTTCTTTCCCAGATTACTGTAAGATGTGATGCTTTTTTCTTGTAGTTGTTTTGGTTTCTGATTGTTTTTTTGTTCTGTGTTGTTTTGTTTTGCTTTGTTGTTTCTCATCTGACAATCGTCAATCTTATTTGTTTTTTTATATAATGTGGAGGACCTCTTGGGTTGGTCAGACTTCTTCCCTACCTCAGTGTATTTCCTTTGGCATATATTCTGGTTAGATGAGCTTTGTGAAAGCGCTGCTTTCGTCCCATCCGAACAAATGTCCACTCTACTGTTTGATTGTCGATTGTCTTGTTCGTTGTAATCTGCGTTGAATAATGGCCTCAAAGAGACCGAAATACATATTCGCATAATATATCTTCGTAGACAAGAGTTTTGTGTCTTTAATTAAGGCTTACATTAGTAACACAACTTGCATGCCACCAATCTCCACAAAACTCTCGCTGTCTGCTAGCAGCACACTGTCTAATAATCTCTCCAATTTCGTTGGGGGGTTTTCAGCTAATTACATAGATGTAGGGATTTAAGTGGGTGCTTCGTGCGTTCTGTGACGGACACACAGAGTTCGATAGCTGAAGCAGTGGTATGTAAATTTCGTGAGGCATGGGAAGAACTTTTCATGCATATACCACCTATCTTCATGAAACTTAGGCAGCTCGCTAAGAGCCCATTGTCTAATAATCACTCCGATTTTGGAATAATCACTCGCTATAGCTGGTTGTCAATAGTCAAGCTTGCTTGAATTAAATTTCAGACTTGGTTCTTAATACTCTAATGGCCGGGCCCAGAGAATCGGAAGAGGACAGATGGTTTTCTTCATTCAATATTTTACTGTAATATTGGATTTTTTTACGTGAAATTCATGGATTAGCAAGTATTATTTCAAAGAATTCACGTTAGGACTGTGAAGTTCGGCAAGGGGGGGGGGGATTATGGGTATTAAATTTTGCCAAATGGGTTCAGTTTGTTGGTGTTTTTTTTACTTTTAATCATGCCTCAGTTGGTGGAATATTACTTCTCGACCAGGTGACATTTATTTATAAACACATTTGGCAATCGTAAAAAATTGATAAATACATTTCTTAACTGAGTAAATTTTAGAATTTTTTAGAATTAGAATAGCCAGAAATGAGATAAATACCTAAGGAATTTTCAGAAGATTCTAGAAAATCTATCCATCCATCAATCTATCCATCCATCCATCCATCCATCCATCCATCCATCCATGCATAAATGAGTTAAACAGATAAGTGGCATTCAACTGGAAGAATCATGTCTTAGCAGAGGGGGAAGGAGTGAAAATATTGCTGGCACCAACCCAGAAAAAAGAAAGAAGAAGTATATCACCCGTGCTGGCTACGACTTAAATTCAAGGGGAACTTTCTCGAAAACCTTTTTTTCCAGAGTAAGTTGATCACAAGTTGATCACAAGTTGATCCAGAGAAAGTTGGTCACATCAAAAGAGAGTGGCACACCCATTCCAGAACTTTTCTGTTAACAAAGAGGAATTGACGTCACTGTACAGGGAGAGATGAGAATGGGTGACATCTGTAAAAAAATGTTAAGAGAGGGGAAGAATGTACCAGAACTTTCTACCCCCAAAAACAAAGACGAATTTACGTCACTGTACGAAGACAGACGAGTAAGAGAAGAATGAGAATAGCCAGTTAATCTCGAGATCTGGAGTGGCAACAACAACAACAGCAGCAGCAATAGCCAATCAAGCTGAAGTAGAACACATAATGACAACGAACACGGCCAAAAGCAGACTTTAATTTTTGCGAAAACTAATTCACCAACAACAGTAAACGAAATTGCTGAGAACTAACATTAAATATAGCGAAGTAAATGCATTTTAGTTTTAATTTTTCAGTACAAGGAGTCGTCGCTGACGCGAATACCTTCAGAAGCCAGAACGGACAGCTTTGGTGAAAGGTATTTGCGTTTGCAAGGATATACAACTTCAGGCACCTGGATGAGAAAACCAAAAAATTGGCGTGTCAGCAGAAACTACACGTTCATTTAACCAGACAAAGAGGTATTCCTGAACAGCATCGACTGGGATCCCCTGAAAGGGTTCGAATATCTGCTGCCGGGTCATAAGAACATCCTTAGTGGGAACGCTCCAATATTCATCGTTGTCCGTAATCGTCAATTACTGAACAAAATTTTACAAGTACGAATCGGAATACTGTTACACGCTAAGCGAATTCTTCATGTGGAAGTGATAAATGAGCAGAATTTGTAACTCTGATGGTTCAGGCTGCTTGGACAATCCTTAAGAACAGGGGCAATAAGAACCATTATAAGGTTTCTTCTGTGCCCGGCACATTACCTGCCTAATCGAGAATGAACATTTCTCTGAATCCTGGCCAGGGCCTGACTGAAAATTCCACCGACACAACAATCCTCTGAGTGGAAAAAAACGTGAAAAATTTATTTATTTATTTATTTATTTTAATTTACATTGTGAAAAAAATGAACACAGTCTTTATTAAACAAATAAATGCGAATAAAACTTTGCTAAGTCTATCGCAGTTATCATTAAACATTTAATAACATTTGAAATCTTTTAAATTAATCAGTAGAGTAAATTGTGTAATCTTAATTGCAGTAAAGTAAATTGCTTAACTTAAAAAATTAATATTAAATTATTATCCAAAAAACTAAATTAAAGGATCAACACAATAATTAAAATAGTCAGTAAAAATAAAATTTTATTTTTCAGTGAAAAAGGTTTTTAAGGGTATGAGAGAGATAGAGAGAGAGAAGGAGTCGAAAAAGTCCTCAAAAAGAGCTGAACAGTTCGGGGTAAATCTTTATTGAATGAGCGGGCATTGTGAGGCCAGCTGTGGGTCTGGGCAGTTATTTTTTTAATTTTATTTATTTAATGTAATCCAATACGTCCATCCAGGGCTTGTATGGCCAGAGGCCGACGAGTTGGATCCCTGGATGCATCTGCATTAACGAGTGCTGTATGATGGTCGCAGCAGCCGGAGGGAGGGGGTGAAGATCGTGTGTCACCGATGGTCGCGCATCCAGTGACTATCCGTACTTGATGTTGCTTAACTTCACAGAAATTGTGTGTTCGGTGAAAGCCCACCAGGCCACGGACTCCCCCAAAGTATACTATTTCTCATTTCAAGCGATCATCTAGTTACCCTCAGGCAATACCTACTTTCATTTCATTAATGATCTAAATATACAGGGTAAATACAAAAGTCTGAACCCCCCTTTTATTTTTTGAACCGAAGCTGATATGTTAATTTTGATGAATCCAATGAATAGGAAGTTGTGGGTGGCCTATCCCATGGTGCACTTTTCATTATCCCGAATATGCAAATAAGGACACATTCAAAATTTATCTCAAAACCGGTAAGGGATAGAGAAAAAAAAAGTCATCCAAATCCGACCAACCAATCACCACAATCACGTGGTGAACTGTTTGTAGCTTACAAACAGTCACACTGCACAAGGAAAACTGAATGTTGACATTTCCACCATGTAAAGTATGCAAATCAAAAAATTAACACAAAATTACCATACTCACATTCACTTTCATGCGGAAAAGCAAATAAAAGGCATGTTTCAGCACACAGAAAACAGAACAATTCCAGAGTGGCAAGCTACACTGTTCCGGAAATGGTCAACATGATCTTCTGCTTCGGAGAGGCAAGGAGAAACCTACATGCTGCAGTTAGGTTGTATCGAGACAGATACCTTAACGAACGCCATCCATCTCGTCAAACAATGCGTCACATTATTCAAAGATTCGAGGCTACAGGGAATGTTAATGCAGAACGAGGACAACCAAGGGCACAAGGCGACGAGGATACAACAACACTAGTTCTGGCTGCAGTTGCTGCAAATCTCCACACAAGCAGCAGAGCAATTGCTGCAGATGTTGGGTGCCATCAGAGACCTGTTCTCAACATTCTACACGCACATTATTTTCACCCATACCATATTCATTGTCACCAGGAGTTACTGCCATTGGATTATGTTGCTAGGGCCGCCTTCTGCATCTGGTTACTTACCTGCCTGGATGACAATCCAAACTTCATTCATGAGGTGTTGTGGACAGATGAAGCCCAGTTCACTAGGGATGGAGTTATCAACAGGCACAACCATCATCATTGGGCAGACGAAAACCCACGATGTCTGCGAGAAGCAACTCATCAAGTGAACTGGAGAATCAATGTGTTGTGTGGATTGTACAATGACACTGTGGTTGGACCGTATTTTTACGATGGAACACTGACTGCAGAACGCTACCTGGCTGAAATTCTCAACGTGGTAGTCACAGACTTCATTGACAATTTGCCATTGGCCTCGTATCAGCGCACGTGGTTCCAGCATGCTGGAACTCCTCCACATTACGGGTTGGTCGTTCGCGAGCGTCTAAGTGAGATGTTTGGACAACAATGGATTGGCCGAGGAGGACCAGTTCGTTGACCATCCCGCTCCCCTGATTTTACACCACTTGACTTTTTCTTGTGGGGATACCTGAAGGTTTATGCTACGCAGTCCGCCTCACTGGAGGATCTGGTTCAAGGAATCCAGGAAGCGTGCCGAGGAGTGTCACCAGACATGCTTGCCGATGTTTTGGCGTCAGTTAGGTTCCGTGCCCAATTGTGTTATGGTGCCCACGGTCGTTACATCGAGCATTTTGTTGATTAACTTTTGTTTTTTAAACTGTTTGAAGTAACTTGTTTGTGCAGTGTGACTGTTTGTAGGCTACAAACAGTTCACCACGTGATTGTGGGTGGTTGGTTGGTCCGATTTGGATGATTTTTTTTTTGTTTTGTTTTTTTTATGCTGAACAAGTTTGCAATTGGGATTTTTTCTCTATCCCTTACGGTTTTAGAGATAAATTTTGAATGTGTCCTAATTTGCATATTTGGGATGATGAAAAGTGCACCATGGGACAGGCCACCCACAACTTCCTATTCATTGGATTCATCAAAATTGACATATCTGCATCGGTTCAATAAATAAAAGGGAGGTTCAGACTTTTATATTCACCCTGTATACGGTGTGGCCTTGAATAAAAATCCCTCATTACCAATTTCTAAACCTTACTTTCTTTTGTTCAAACTTAAAGATACTGCAGAAAGAAAAGAGTGATTAAGAGTAGGGGTGAAACCCAAAGCGAAAAAAGACAATATCAACAGAAATAGATTTCTTTCTTTATAATTTTTATATCATTTAACTATTTTATCTTGTAATATTTTGGGCCATATGCATTATTTTTAGTAAAAAATTTTAATATTTTACTGATAATCTTTTCATGTTTTATTGTAAAATTTCCGGTCTTAATACAGTACAGTCAACTATTTATTAAAAAATAACAAGTTATTATCAGAAATGAGCATGAAATTTATTTACGCAGTGAAAGGGTTAATAAATAAATTCTGAAAGTAATAATCAATTATTATGTAGCGGAAGAATGGAGCTACTTATTGTTTTCACGATGTCCGTCTGTCTGTCCGTCCGTCCCCTTCATAATTTCCGCATTTTTTGAGGTAGAAGGTTGAAATTCGGAACGTAGCTTACTACGGGCATGTGCACTTTTTCACTATTTAGTTTGGTCTTTGATTGGCCCACTGGGGTCGGAGTTTCGGGGGCGGAAATTATAGGGGACCAAAGGGTCTATACGTATTTATGCATATAAAGGAATGAAATTCCGTATGCAGGTTACTCTAAGTAAGATCAACATTACTGTAAAGTTTGGGCTAAATTGTCCCAGTATGGGAGTTATGGGGATGGCAATCACTTGGAGTTCTTTAGAACTATGGCAACATATGGAGTGTCATTTATCATTCGATCGAAATGACGAGAAAGGAAAAAAGATAGGGTTCTTTTATATTTTCCAAATACCAGGTTCGAGAAAATCAATTTTTGATTTTAAAAATGGGGGGTTAAATGTGCAGATGAAGGAATAAAAAGTAGATGAACTCAAGGCTTCCGCTACTTTCCTATACCTTCCTCGGGAGGCTTAATTTCTTGTTATTTAGTTCTTAATAAACTCTGCTTATAAGAGTCTTCTGTTTATAAGAGCTTTCGTCAACTCTGAAATGGGCAATTACCAATAAAATATAAACATAAATTAAAGATGGTCAATATAACATGAAAAAAAAAAGTATCAAAAGTTTCCAATTTAAAAATAAAATGCTATAAATTTCCAATAACATTTTGGAAATAAAACATTAAATATCTGTCGAGATAATTTTGAAAATAAAATGCAAAAATTTGCCGAGTTAATTTTAAGAATAAAATAAAGTAATACGAATTGTTGATTTAATTTATTAAAAAAATGTAAAAATTCACTGACTTAATTGTAAAACTAGAATATTAAACCATTGCCGATAAAATATTAAAATAAAATATTTAGAGTTTGTCATAAATTATTAAAAATTTATACCATAAGTCAGCGAAAAAGCATACAAAATAGTACTATACAAAATAGTACCATACAAAATAGTACTATATACAAAGGTAACAAGATTTAAAAAATGAAAACAAAAGCATCTTTCACTTTTCGGGAGTGTACATAATTTTTAATATTATCATTGAAAAGTGTGACTGCAACAGATCAACCAGTCCGTCTTTTGAAATGAAAAATAATAAGGAGGAGGGAGAAAGGAAATGGAGGGAGGGAGTCTAGAAGGAGTGGGAGAATAAAAACTTTAAAAAAATAATAGAATAAATTGAATAAATTATAATTTCAAAAATGAATCGAAACTTGACCAATGCAATAAAAAGTTGGGAAAAAACATTTCGAAGGGTCACAATGGGCTAAATTATCACAACACCACTCAGCCAACCATTCACCATAACACTAGAGTGCTTCTATTATAGAGTGGTTATAAAGGCACTCTACTAAACACCAATCAGCACTATCTGGTGACAAAATGGAGACCTAAAAACGAAAATGGCAGCCATAATTCATAACTCATAACTAATAATACAGTGTGTTCCAAAATATTTTAGACAACTTTTGATCATTATATAAAAAAAAACTATTTCAGATAGAGACAAATGATAACAACAAATTGTTTATCAACTCAAAAAGTTTTTTGAGGCAGCATTATAACTCTAGGTATCGATCGGCCTCGGTGGCTCAGGGGTTGCGTGGTCGCCTCTCATGCTCCAGGACGCGGGTTCGACCCCGGCCGAGGACGACGAGGATTTTTTCAGGGGGAAAATCCTGAGATCACGCACTTCCTTCGGAAGGGAAGTAAAGCCGTTGGTCCCGTGTAGTCGTTTGCCGGTTACACGTTAAAGAACCCTTGCGAGGCAAAATTTGCGGCCCCTATAACGCCGTCCTGAAATGAACATGGCAGTTGAAAAGGACCTTAATACCAAACAAACCAAACCAACTCTAAGTATCGTCGCACCTTCCTTCCTGTGACAGTTTCCGGAAAATGGCGACTAGCGTAGAGAAAGTTTATTAAGACTGAATCTGGAACACAAACTCAAAGGAATTTTAGGGTACCGTATGGAAAGACCCCACCAACTCGAGACCAAAAGGCGAAATGGCAGGGACAGTTCATGACCACTGGAAGTGTTCACCCAAGGAAATCAACAAGTCGACCAAACACTAGCAACGAGGCTGCGGATCGTGTTCGGCAGGCTTTTCAACGTAGCCCTCGTAAGTCGATCAGATCAGCAGCCAGACATTTCCAGATTCCTGAAACAACTTTCACCGTGTTTTACACAAACGTCTTGAATTTTATAGGATGCCTATAAATTTCAACTTGTGCAAGCTTTGAAACCAAATGATAAATTTCAACGTGTGCAAGCTGAAGATATGTTGCGACGAATTGATAATGATGAAGATTTTTTGAAGTCTGTTGTGTTTTCAGATGAGGCTACATTTCACGTGTCTGAAAAGGTCAATCTCATAATATGCGGATTTGGGGATCACAAAATCCCCATGAAGTTTTTTGAAGTCGAGTATCACAGCCCAAAGATCAACGTATGGTGCGGGCTTTTACATGAACGAGTTATTGGCCCATTTTTTTTCATCGAGCCAACCGTTAACTCCACCAACTCATTTCCACAATTTCAGGACGACCAACCAAACGTTTTCTTCCAACAAGATGGTACCCTTACACATTGGGCGATAACAGTCCAAGATGCACTTAATGCTGAATTCCCTCAGCGGTGGATTGGGCGAGACAGGGCTTTGTTGTAGCCACCTCGTTGACCATCTGACACCTCTGGACTTTTTACTGTGGGGTTTTCTTAAAGACAAAGTGTACAGCACAAAATTCAGAAGTGTGGCGGATTTGAAGTACAGTCAACCAAGGGAAATAATCCACACGAGTTTAATACTTAATATTACATTTCATGCTAATGTGTTGTTTAAATAGCTTTTTTAATTATAATTATTTAAATTTAATAATCTTAATAATGTTAACTCTAAATGTAATATTAAATTATTAAAAATAAATTAATATTGAAACAATAAAACTTAGAGTAAACTTCAAGTGTGGATTATTTCCCTTTGACGACTGTACCACTTGTTTCTGCAGTTACTTTGGTAGATGAGGCAATGCTGGCAAGAACATGGGCAGAGGTTGAATATCGTTTGGATGTTGTCCGTGCAACAAATGGTGCCCATATTGAACTTTACTAATATATCAAAAAATACTTTTTGAGTTGATAAAGAAATTGTTGAAAACCATTTGTCTCTATCTGTAATAATTTTTTTATATACTGATTAGAAGTTTATCTAAAACAGTTTGAAACTGCTGTATAAATTAAAAAATTAATAATTAATAAATTTATATTTCTTAATTAATAACGACCACTCTCAGGGTATAGTCCCAATTCATGATATCACATCCTCATTAAGGGTATTAATTCATTATTAAATTCTTTTGTTAGCGCTCATTAAGTCACCCCTTCTACTTTTTTTTAATATCCTGTATATTTCTGTACCAAATATCATTAAAATATTTTGTGTGGTGTTTCAGAAAATCCTGATTATATGTTCAAAATAATTTTGGACATCAGCGTATCTCTAAAGAAAGCAAAGCTAGTTTTTACAAGAAGTTTTGGAGGTAATGCTTTATTTTCATCATTTAGAGATTATTACATGTATTTTAAAGATGAAAACAAAGAAGGCTCACTCTTCATTTAAACTTATTCATGTTTTAAAAATCAAGAAAAACTGTAAAATGATAACTAGTTCTTTTAAAAAAGAAATCCTATAAAGATATTTAGAGTTTAAAGTTCTTACTGTTCCTCACACGAGATGTACGTTTGATTTCGTTTGTGGTAACCGCAATTCCCGTTGACTGAGCCTTTTTTGTTATGTTCAAAGCACTTTGAATCAGCCATTTGGCCCGACTCTCCCCATAACAGTTTACACTGGGATGTGTGAGAACGACACATGCCTTTAAAACAATAAGCCTGTAAAATTAAAATAAGACAAAGTTATATAAAGGTACTATAATTCTGCGAAAAATATTATTTTTCATCAAAACAATACTGCACTCCTAATGAAGAACTTATGAGTCAAAGTTTTTGGGCTTACAATATATCTTATTAAGAAATATGCCTCTGAATTAAAAAATAAAATATTAAAAATCTGTTCTCTGGCCCTTCCGTCTTTGCTTTTCACAAAGGCAGCAGAACATAACGCCATTTCCTGTCACGAGAACCTGTCGAGAATCTCGTCGTCGAAAAAAGTACTTTCGATTTTAGTTTCGAACGACTGTTTTCCGCGCAGAATTCATACACAAGTTGATAGAAACTATGGCACTGCAATTCATGATTCCGAAGCTCCTTCGCATTTTACCATGTGAATTACGAACGGAGCTAAAACACAGTGTCCCTTTCAATCAAAGATTTTCAATCTCAACAAGATAAGAGGAAAAAAAGGGGTTTTCAGAACACGCTTTTATTATGTTTTACTAGCTGATATACCCGGCATTGTTCGGGCTGTTTTTTGATGAAAATTTTGTAATTTCTGAATGTGAATAAACAGAAAAAAAGAACACATGAAAAAAGCTTGCGAACTAAAGCCACAGCCAGGGGTGAAGAAATGTTAGATCAGATTAGGGTTTCATTTTCTTTCCTTCCTTCTTCTTTTGAAACTACATACATAATTCTTCTCCGTTTTTCTCCGGCACTGCGTCAATCCCACTTAGCCGAGTAGAACTGATGAAGGGCCGTAGTTGGAGAGGACAACCATTGGGAGCATTTTAAAAAAGTATTTTTCGTTTCTTGAAATTGAATTTTTATTATATAAATTCTAAGCATTTTTCACGTATTCATTTTTTCTGAATATTCACAATCAGATATTGCAAAATTTCATCAAAAAACAGCCCGCGCTACGCTGGATATATCAGCTAGTAAGTAAAACAACCATTCAGGAATGACATAACCAATTACCGAAAAGCTAAACTAATCGCTGTCACAAAATATTTGAAACATTTTAAACATTTCTGAAAATCTTAGAGGGTGTCATAAGGGGTGGGCAGCAAGATCTCCGGATATGAACTCGATTGACCATGTAGGGGAGAAAACGTACATAATAATTTTTTATTCGTTCTCATTTTATCATTTCGAGTTGTTTGATATACCACTTGCTCTATCTTATCATTGAAAATTTTTGAGGGTGTCATAAGAGTACCACCAGAGCACGTGCCATTGAAGCCATTACGACCATTATTAAAATGTTCATTCGCGGAACCATCTTTATCAGTTGGCGAAAACAGCTTTATCATTAATACCGCTTATATCTCGTTATTAAGATTTTTTTGATATATTACTATTATTTAGCATTGAAAATTGCTAGGTAGGGTCATGAAGGTACCATTTGTGCAGGTGCCAAAGAACCGATTTCGATCATATTTGTGAATGGTTCGTGTCATGAACCATATTACTCGACTGACTAAAATATATTTTGAAAAAATTCCATAGCCTTGGAGGAGTTAGAGTTACGGTCACACAGACAGTAACAGACAAAAAGGATTGTAAAATAATATTTTTCATGTTATTATTAAACCATTAAGAAATGACATTACCAAGTTAATAAGGCTAAACTAAATCATTCGCGGAACCATATTTTTCAACTGCCCTATGTTAATATTGAAAGTTTTTAATGGACCATAATGATAACATTAAACCACGAACCTTTGAACCAATTTGGATTTTCATTAATTTTACTTTGTATTCATTTATTACACATCATTCCAACATGTTTGATTTATTACATGCCATATCTTAGCATTGAAAGTTTCAATGAGCCTTTGAAACTATTTCGACTACCATTAATTTTACGTTATATTCATTTATGAGGCATCATTCCAAGTTGTTTGATATATTATCAGGTCGTCGCATATCAAATATCGGATTGCAGAGGTCATCTTTAATGGCCCTCTAGAAAGGACACCTTCACACGTGCTATTCGAAATAACCCCCATTGCAATCCAAACATTGTTGCCAACGATTTGGCAGCTTCTCGAGCCCTCTCCGATAGAATCCATGGTCACGGGACTCAATAAACTCCCGGAATTCGTTTTCGATGTCTGCTTGGGTTAGGAATGTTTTCCTCCGGAGAAAATTGTCCAGGCTCTGGAAAAGATGGTAGTCAGTAGGGGAGCGATCCGTAGAGTACGGGGTGTGTGGAAGCACCTCGTAGCCCAGAGCCTGTAACCCCTGCTGCACTAAGCAGTAATGCACTACACGATGAATGTTCCACCAAACTGTAAACATGAGCTTCCTGGGGTGCAACGGGGGTTTAAGGAACTGTCGCGGCGGGGGGTTCATCAGCATCTCGTCGCAGGTGACAATCCCTGCTTCTTCATGGCGCAAAAGCAATCCCGTACACACCACCAACCGACGCTGTTTTTGGTTTTCCGTAAGTTCATGTGGGACCCATTTGTCTTGCTTTTTCAGCTTGCCGAAGGTGTTAAGGTGTCTACTGACAGTCGATGCTGATACAGCATGATCCCCTGGAAGGTCCGAACAGGTTTTGACGGATCCTCTTCCACAAATCGCTTCAAATCAGCGTCATTCAACACGTTGGGCGATCTGCGCGTGGCTCATTTGCCAGGTCCGTCACTCCCGCCCGGAATTTTCGGAACCAACGTTGGACAGTACGTTGGCTTATGGTGCCTATACCGTATACCTTATTAATGTTTCGAGAGGCGTTGGATGTAGTGTGATTCAACTTAAACTCGTTATGCATTATCACACGTAATTCGTAAGAAGTCATGACTATCTTCGCTTGGGTTCAAACGCTATTAAATATCATCGCAGACATGCAAATTTCAGGCAGCTGGTCGCTGATAGGTTTATCTCTGGGAATGTACCACTTTGTTATGGGTACTTTCTACTAAACGTGGAAACCGTGCTGAGCGCAGAATCCACCTGGAAATCTGACATTTGATATGCAATGACTTGATACATGCCATATCTTTTCATTGAAAATTTTTGAAGGTGTCATAAAGCTTTCATTAGAGCATGTGCAATTGTATCGATTACGACCATCTTCAAATTGGTTCATGCGCTGAACCATTTATCATTTGGAGAAAACAGTAATTAATAATGCACATCCCCATAGAATTCTGATGGTGGAGGGCTTTCTGCAAAGTGAGGATATGCAAAGCATCGAGTGTCCAGCAAGATCTCCGAATATGAACTCGATTTAGCATGCATGGGATAAAACGTACATAATAACGTATTGTTCGCTCTTATTTTATCATTTCGAGTTGTTTGATATACTACTTGCTATATCTTATCATTGAAAATTTTATTTGAACACGTGCCATTGTATCGATTACAACCATTTTCAAAATGATTCTTATAGTGGAACCATATTTACCAGTTGGCGAAAATAGTAATTAATAACCGCTTCTATCTCGTCATTACGATTTGTTTGATGTATTACTTACTATATCTTACCATTGAAAATTGAAGGTTCCATTTATGCACGTGCTATTGTTCTGATTTAGATAATATTGGTGATTGGTCCGTGTCATGAACTATATTTATCGACTGACGAAAACAGATTTTGAAAATCTTTCATAGCCTTGGAAGAGTTTTTAGAAAAGTTTTTAGGATGGACGGACGGACAGACAGACAGACTGGTTTCCCACACTGGGAGCATAAAGCACCTTTCGGTACTTAATAATCCGTATTAAAACTTCAAATTATATTTTTTTATATTATTTAAAATTTAAAATTTGCTGATACACCCAGCGTTGCTTGGGCTCTTTTGAATAAATTTTTGCAATATCTGAATATTCAGAAAAAAAGTATACATGTAAAAAGATTGCGAACTAAAGCCACAGCCAGAGCGTCAGTACATACTATTGTGTCATTTTCAGTCTTTTTCCTTCTACGGCATTGCGTCAAACAAAAGATACCTTTCTTCTCGTCTCTGGTCAAACTCACTCAGCTTTTCAAAGCATTCTAACATGAACGAAGTCGTCCAGAACTGCTGACGGGCCGTTGTTGCAGAGGCCATTCATTGGGAGCATTTTAAGAAGTCTTTTCGTTTCCTGAATGTCAATTTTTTCTGTATGTGTGTTCATTCTGTAATTCTAAGCTTTTTCCATGTGTTCATTTCATCTGGTTATTCACATTTTGAGAATGCAAAATTTCATCTGAAAAGTGCTCGAGCCACGCCAGCTTTTTCTGCTGGTCTCCAAAAAGAAGAAGGTCTTGTTTTGAATGTACCGCCATCTGTTGGCGAAAAGAATTTCCACTTTTTAAGATGAGTTTTAAAGACAATGGACGACTTTTTCGTTTCCGTTACGAATTGAGCAATAACATCTCAGGTTCCAGAAACCCGAAAATGGAAGTTGCCATTACCCTCAGTGGAAAAACGTACCTGAAACATGTTCGATACGAAATTGAAAGTGAAACCATGTTCGAAGAACCGCGAATTAGGGGCCGTCCATAAATGATGTCACGCTGTGGGGGAGGGGGGGGGTGAAAAACTGTGACAGATTGTGACAAGAGGGAGGGGGGGGGGAGTTTACAAATATGTGACATCACATCATACAGAGATAAATTAGAACAAACTGATAAAACACCTCACAAACTAATAAAAAATAATTATGATTATAACACCTAATGAGGAAAAGTGACATATTGAAACTAAAAGTTACTCAAAAATGAAAGTGGCTTCACAACAGACTCCAAGGAGAGTAGTCACGGAGAGTAGCCAGTAAGAAGGCATTTCTTATCTTATTTTACCTGAATATTAAAATTTATTTCAAATAAAGATATCATTAGCAGTTTTTAAGAACGACGTCATTACATTTAATGCTGAGTATAAATTTAATATTTTGTTTTGCAGTGACTACAATTGGTAAAGATAAATTGTTCCAGTTTCTGTCCGAGTCTCAAAAAAGGCATTTCCTAGAAAAAGCAAGGCAAAAGTCCAAGCAGAAGTAATTCAAATTTGGAACAAAATTAAACAAGATGCTGATCTGCCGGCTAAAATATCAGAATTATTAAAAACAAATAGTGCGCTAGAAAAGAAGAAAAAAGGAACTTTAATGTCTTTCTGGGGGAAAGCAGTGGAAAAATCAGTATCCACAGCGACAACACCGACTTCTCCACCTACAAAACCTAAACAAGAATTTATGCAACAGACAGAAAATTTGCAATAATTATGTACGGAGGCAACTACTAGTAATAATGATTGCTTATCAGTCTCAAAAGCCAGGGTTCAAAATGAACTCAAACAGCAAATTGATTTGATTAATAGTGATTTAATAGGTTTACTAGCAAGAAAGAAAATGGGACAACTATGAGATCAACAGGAGAAAGATTTAAAAGAAAAAGATGCATTTAAGAAAGAATTAGAAAAAAGACTAAAAATGAAAGTAGCTGACCAAATTCGACAGAAAAAATACAGAGATGAAAAGAAACGACAATTGGAATCATTGTGTGATGAAAATCCCGATTTAAGACTTGCTCTGAAAAAAAGACATGCTCCTGGTCGCCCCAGGACAGAAGTTGATCAACCCGGATTGCTTAAGACAATAATAAATATTGCCATGCATGGCTCAGCTGCTGAGCAGAAAAGACATTCTGACATATACCGAAGCTTCAAGACACTTGACGAATTAAAAAAGCAATTAGAAATGGACGGTTTCACTATATCAAGGAGTGGACTTTATTTACGATTGCTTCCAAAACGCAGCAATTCTATCGAAGGAAACAAACATGTAATAAGTGTTCCAGTAAAACTACTTCGTGCTCAAAATGACGTGCATTCAAATCACATTGATAGAAAATTTTGTGCTGCAACTATTAGACATTTGGAAGAACTGGCATCACTTCTTGGCCCAAATGAAGTCTGTTACATCAGCCAAGAACGATAAAGCTCGGGTTCCTTTAGGTTTAACTGCTGCCAATATTCAGTCACCTATGCTCATGCATATGGAATATAGGGTGAGTTTGCCTGACCATGACTGGGTTGTGGCAGCGAGGCACAAATTAATTCCTTCGGTTTATGCTGGAATTTCAATTGAAAAAAAATGGTCTTGGTGAAGCTGGAGCCGTTACTTATTCTGGCCCAACATACATCGCCATTCGATCTGGGAAGCATGCATCATCAACCGCTTATGCACATGGCTTGGACTTTGAAAGAATATTAAAGATTCCCGAATTTGATAGTATCACAAAATTTAACGATATTGTCAAGCCAGTTTTAATTTTTAACGTGGACGTGGTCCTGATGAAAATCCCCTTTATCAGAAAGTTTTAGATATTGCAATTCACCACTTTGATAAAAATAATTTAGATGCTTTATTTATTGCCACCAATGCTCCTGGTCGTAGTGCGTTCAACCGTGTAGAAAGAAGGATGGCCCCATTGAGTAAGGAGTTGTCCGGTGTGATTTTGCCTCATGCACACTATGGACAGCACCTTGATAATAAAAGAAGAACCATCGATGATGATTTAGAGAGGAAAAAATTTTGAATTTGCTGGCAATATCTTAAGTGAAATTTGGTCAAAACTCATAATTGATGGGTTTCCAACTATAGTTCGTATGTCAAACCAGAGCAGTCAGAGTTGGCTGAAATTCTAAAAAAGGACTGCGCATGGATTACAAATCACGTTCAATCTAGCCAATATTTTACACAGATCATCAAATGTCAAGATTTGAACTGCTGTTCAAAACAAAGAAGTTCATACTTCAAAGTTATGCCTGACCGTTTTTTTCCACCACCAATTCCTCTTTGCCAATCTACTGAAGGACTTAAACAAGCTGATATTCGAGAAGGACACGAGGCAAATTTTCCATCAGTGTTTGTTTTAAAAATAATCAACATTAATTTTACTGAAAACCAAAATAAGTTCAAAGTGTTGTCTTATGATTTGTTCTGCCCTTCAGTACAATCGGTATTCAGTAACAGAATCTGCAAGGTCTGTTCTAAATATTTTGTATCGAATGTGATGTTGAAAAAGCACTTCAGTGTGCATAAAAGTGAAACGAAAGAGCAGACGAAGAAAATAAGACCAATAAGAATAATTGCTCGAAGAAAACATGAGTTCATGTCAGTTATTAGCTTCGAAACACAAGAAGATGTTGAATGGCCAGAAGAAGAGGACTTAGATATGGAGAACGTATCAGTTCCTTCTGACAACTCTCAAACTGAAATGCCATTATGTACAATTGAACAACTTCAGTTCGCCGTGGCAATAAAATATTTGATACTTGAATAATTCTTAATTCTCTATTTTGGTTTACTTTATATGTTGTATTTATTTTTAAATATTTCAACAATTAACATGTTTATTTTTCCTTTATTAAGTAATAAAATAAATAGTTTTAAAAAAACAAAATTTTGTGACGTGACATGGGAGGGGGGGGGTTAAAATTGCCAACAACAGCGTGACATCATTTATGGACGGCCCCTTACAAAAAAAAAAAAAAAAAGAAAAAGCAAAGTTCACGAATAAATAATAAAAACTATCACCCCATAGCTGGCGTGGGAAAAACTAAAAAACCGTTTTCCGCATGTTTAGACTAGTGTAGACATGTGTTTTGCATCTCCAACACTCACTTCCGGCCATGTCGGCACTTGAAGGCGAGGCTTCCCCAATGATATCTATACAACTTCAAGGATAGTTGTGTAGATATCATTGGGCTTCCCTATTTGCTTCAAGGATAGCAGCAGGGGTCAGGGACAATCATGAGCGCTGCCACCATAAATTCGAATTTTGTCGAAAAAAAGACGAAAATGTTTTTGAGAATTCTCAGGTAGACAGTGACCTTCCTTTTGCTTTGAAGACTCAATGTGCAAAGTTTCAACTCAAACGGAAGAATGGTATAGGAACGCATATGATACACACAAACCAGAAACAAAAACACGATTCGTTTTCTATATATATAAAAATGAATGTTTGTTTGTTTGTTACGTATGCGTTCCTATACCATTCATCCGATTGCGATGAAATTTTGCACACTTGATCTTCAAAGCAAGAGGAAGGTCACTGTTTACCTGAAATTTCGAAAAAATAATTATGAATGGTTTTTTGAATGAATTTTTCTTTTTGGTCAATAGATGGCGCCATCTTTTTAAAAACTTCTAGCGGACCTCTTCTTGCTCGAGCTCTTTTTTGATTAAATTTTGCAACTTCTGAAAGTGAATATTCCGACAAAGTGAACACATGAAAAAAGCTTAGAATTAAAAAAGTAAAAATTCATATTGAAAATTCGAAAAGACTTCTTTTAAAATGCTCCCAATAGATGGCTGATGTTGAAACAGCCACACAACAATCCCTGGCTTTTGACGGATTATTGTAACTTTCTTTGTTGGCCTCATATCATACGCATTTTCTTTGCTTTTTCGAAGAAAACAGTCACCACAAAGCATTTCTTTCGCTTTCAAATCAATTATGCCACCCAAACGAAAAGCGATTGGTCGATCTACACTTCAAGCAAGAAAAAGAAAGGCATCACGAGCTTCAAAACAGACGAGCAACGAGAAGCAAGACTGGAAACCGTTCGAGTATGTACTGCTCAAGCCGTTCGTCTGAAACACACGAGCAACAGGAAGCAAGACTGCAACCGTTCGAGTACGCACTGCTCAAGCCCGTTCGACTGAAACAGACGAGCAACGGGAAGCAAGACTGGAAACCGTTCGAGTACGCACTGCACGAACCAGATGCTTATATTGGAATGTTGTGTATAGCTGAATGAGCTTGACGCAGTGCCGCAGATAGCAACTGTGATAGGGGCTTTCAAATCAGTCATGGTCGTTGGACCTGGAGACTATCTATTGGCGAATATAACATTACAGACGTGATTACATTACCTCTGCATTTATGTATGTTTTGAATGAATACAGTGATTACATTTTGCGTAGTACAGTATGAAACTGGGGCATTCATTTTGAATTGCCCTGTACAGTAGAATGAAAATGATACAATAGTCTGACCTGACATTTCTTCACCGCTGACTGTGGCCTTAGTACGCAAGCGTTTTTCATGTGTTTTTTTTTCCTGTTTATTCACATTCCGGTATTGGAAAATTTCATCAAAAAAGAGCCCGAGCAACGCCGGGTATATCAGCTAGTTATATATAAAGACTTGCTGATATACCAGGCGTTGCTTGGGCTCTTATTTGGTGAAATATTGCAATATTTGATTGTGAATTTTCAGAAAAAAATGACGACTTGGAAAAAGCTTAGAACTTATTTAGTAAAAAATAATTTTGAAGATTCGAAAAGACTTCTTTTTAAATAAGTAAATACTCCCTATGGATGGCCTCTCCCACTTCGGCCCATTAGCAGTTCTGCTCGTCTTCATTCATGTTGGGATGTGTATTGCTGAGTGAGTTTGACCGTGATCACCGAGACAGAAGGCCTCCGCAATGAAACTGAATACATTGTTACATCACATAGATAGTGCAAATTGGTAGAAATAGAGAGGTTCAGCACCACGTAAACGCGAACGTGACGCGAACGCGTGTGATGTTTCCAATCTGAAATGACGTATCTTTTTCATTGCTTACAGTTTTAAACAATGAAAAAGATATTTCATTTCAGACTAGAAACGTCACACGCGTTCGCGTCACGTTCGCGTTTACGTGATGCTGAACCTCTCTAATACGAATAGCAATGCACTAGCAATGTGATGCAACAATGTATTCAGTTTCATTGCGGAGGCCTTCTCTCTTGGTGGTCACGGTTTGACACAGTGACGGAGCAAAAAATGGGGTAAATGTATATAGTTTCGAAAGAAGAAAGTTTTATGAAAATGATGCAATGCTTTTTTCATACGTGTCTTCACCTCTGGCTGTGGCTGTTGTACGCAAGCTTTTTTCATGTGTTCTTTTTTTCTGTTTTTCACATTCAGTTTTTACAAAATTTCATCAAATTAGAACCCAAGCTTTGGCGGGTTTATGAAAATACGAAACTGAAAGATGTTCGCAACGAAATTGAAATTGAAACCATGCTCGGCTATTTTCAGTTTGAATGATACGTACAGACAGATCGGAGATAATTTCGTTCTTATGACGGAACAAACGGACCATTCGACATTGGTGGAAACGAACCGAGGCTAAACGATTAGGTTTGCGAATTCGAACCCTTTATCGGGGACGGAATTGCAGCTGTTAAAAAATGCTCGAAGAATTGTTTGTTTCATCCCGGGGTGGGCGTGAAAAGAATAATTGAACTGTTTCCCTCAGGTTTAGTCATGTTTTTGTATCCCCCTCACCACTGCCTTCTTGTTTCAAATTGTCTTTCAATTTCTTTCTTCGGCTCTGCGTCAAACTCACTCAACTTTTCCCAACATTCCAACAGCGAAGCCGAGTTGAACTTCTTTAGGGCCGAAGTTGGAGAGGAGCACTTAAAAGAAGTCGCTTGGAGTCTTCAACATGAATTTTTACTATTTTAAATCTAAGCTTTTTCATGTGTTCATTTAGCCGGTTTTTTCACATTCAAATGTTGCAAAATTTCATTCAAAATGCGCTTGAGCCACGCAGCGTGCCGGGTTTTTCCGCTGGTTTTCTTTCAAAAGATGGGGACCAAAAAGAAAAATTCATTCTTTTTTTCGAAAATAATTCCCTCATATTTAGTCATTGTTTTGCACCCCCCTCCCCACTGCCTGCTTGAATCAAACTGTCTTTCTGTTTCCTTCTGCGGCTCTGCATCAAACTCACTCAGCTTTCTCGACATTCCAACATGAGCGAAGTCGAGTTGAGCTGCTAAAGGGACGTAGTTGGAGCTTGGACTAATAAGTAAAACTTACTTATTAATCCAAGGTTGGAGGGTCATTCGTTGGGAGCATTTTAAAACAAGTCCTTTCGATTCTTCAATATGAATTTTTACTATAGTAATTCTAAGCTTTTTTTCATGTATTCATTTCGTCCGAATATTCATATTAAGATGTTGCAAAATTTAATCAAAAAAAAAGAGCTCGAGCAAGAGGTCCTCTAGAAGTCTTTAAAAAGATGGCGCCATCTATTGACCAAAAAGAAAAATTCATTCAAAAACAATATTCATTTTTATTTTCGAAAATAATCATTTTTACGAAATCTCAGATAAACAGTGACCTTCCTCTTGCTTTGAAGATCAAGTGTGCAAAGTTTCATCGCAATCGGATCAATGGTATAGGAGCGCATACGTAACAAACAAACATTCATTTTTATATATATAGATGAGAAGCCAAAATCTAACTATATCTCACATCCTTTCATAAGCAACAATGACTTCATATTGTAGATAAACATCTTTCCATGAACACAGCCCGATCGAAAATAATTTTCCGTGATGAAAAAAATGCTATTTTGATGGTGTAGACCTATTGGCATGATCTACGGACTTTTCAAAATGTCAACAAGGTGGCAAGTCACTAATGGTATAGGCTAGATTTGCTGCGGGTGGTAAACTGAAGGAAATCAAGACACTAAACAATACATGGAAACCCTTAAAACTCATCTTTTCCCAGATGCAAGAAAAATTGTTGGGGGGAAACCTTATATTCCAGCACGATAGTGTATCTATACACTGTTCTAAGTAACAAAAGAATGGCTCTGTGATCACAAAATAAGTGTCCTGGACTGGCCGACCATCAGTCCAAATCTACACCCCGTGGAAAATTTTTGGGCAATAATGGTCCATCAAATTTATCGAAAAAAATTGCCAATCCAATACCCTACCAGTCTGAAAACTGTAATTGAAGAAGTTTTTGAGATAAATTGGATCTAAAAGATATGAAAAAACTTGCTGACTCAATGACCCAATGTTGTATTGATGTAATTAAATGCAAGAGAAGCGCTATTAATAAATAACTGATTATTAAAGAAAGATTTTTGTTAATGGACTTAACATTTTGCACCAGGTTAAAACACTAAATACCTGTAATTGTTTGCAAAATTAAAATATTTTTATCTAACATCTAATGTATGTTTGTTTTATTTTATTGTTTTGGATCCAATGATGTTATTAAATTGTGTAGAAAAAATGTTTGTTCATAACATCTAAGAAATCAATACTGTTCTTATAATTTTGCACATAACTGTATGTGGAGGAGGTATCTCATGTGAAAAATACGTCCCAGTTCTAAGAATATTAAACTATTTCCATTTGATCAATTCAGTAGGAAAACGTAATCTTGAATTGGTGAATCATATATTTACTACGTAGAAATGATATACAGCACAAACCAGCACAACAAAGCACAAATGAATGGTATATTTAAAATTGTCAGATTCAAAAGTAGGGTGTGGCGGAAGCGGGCATGTCTCCAGCCTCCCCACAAAATAATTTTCATTATTACTCTTTATGTAATTGAGTATAAAAATAGGGGTTTACGGCACAAAGCAGTACAAACGAAGCACAAACGAATGGTATATTTGAAATTGTCAGATTCAAAAGTGGGGGTTGAGGGAAGCAGGCATGTTTCCAGCCCCCCCCCCCCCCCCACAAAATTATTTTCATTATAACTCTTTATGTAATTAAGTATCAATGTTGAAGTTTACGCCTTAAAGTAGTACAAACGAAGCACAAACGAATGGCATATTTGAAATTGTCGAATTCAAAAGTGGAGGCTAGCATGTCATTAGCCCCCCCCCCCCCCTCCCCTGAAGATTTTCTTTTCTTTATAACTTTTTATGTAATTGAGCACAAACGATGGGGTTAACGGCACAAACGAATGAGATATATGAATGTTTTGAATTCAAAAGTGGGGGGGGGGGCTGGCGACATGGACCTAAGGAAATTTTGGAGGATGTCAAAAAGCACGTGCCTCTAGAAAAAATTGCCTCCCACACTGGTCGAAAGGACACCATGAAGATTAAGTGTCACGATGAGAAAGCGCATAAAATTCTTTGTCCGTAGTCAAAAGCAACGATGTGATAAAAATTCAGAATCATCAACGTAAGTCCGAAAAAGTGTTGAAGTACGCTATCCGAAATGTTGACAAGACTTAAGAAATCGATGATTTTTGCGAAGACCTCAGAAAGACTAATTATTTTCAGAAAAGGCAATCGGGCTTAGAAAAGCAAAAGATACAGTAGAAATGCCAATGGTGCTCGTTCTATTTCAAAATACTAAGCACAATAAATTCCTTTCTAAATATGAAACGTGTCGGTCCTCTAGCTGTTACCGTTGAATTTTTTAGAGGTAACAAAAGGCCCTTGCAATGTTACAACTGCTTACGATTTGTTCACGTCTCCAAGGTTGCACCGAGTCGCCTCGATGTAATAAGTGCGTTGGTGATCATCAGTCGAGGGATTGTACTAACGTTAAAGGTAAGGACCCCCTAAATGTATCTGTTCTGATCGTTAGCACACATCTATCTACACAAAGTGTCCCAAATATCCCCAAGTGAAAAGGATTAAAAGCACCAAGAGGGCAAAACTATACTTCGGTCGCATCCAGTTCTGCTGATAACAACCGATTGCGCAGTATTTACAGAAGCCTGGGAAATTTGCTAATTCCCTACAAGGAAAGAGGCAAGGCAGTGCTACAGGTTGCGTCTCGCGAATCTAACAAATGATCATGGAAAGACACCCAAACGGAATCATTAATCAAGGGAAATTTCATTGCAATATATGGAATGCAAGAGAAATCGCTCGCAAGCGCATCGAATTTTACAATTTCTTTACAAATTGGATTGTCGATATCGTCACTTCGTGTGCGAGACGCTTCTGAAATCAACTCAAGTATTCACTATTCCTGGTTATCGTGTCTATTGCAAGGATTGGCCACTGGGTAATAATGCTGGCCACACTTCTGGTAGAGCAGCGATCACTGTTAAAGACTGCATTGATCATCGTGAGTCTGTCACCCCAGACTATGTAGGAATGGAAACAGTCTCGGTGATTATAAACGACGCTGACGCAGGCGAAATCAAATTCATCTCTCTACATAACTCGCCTAAGCACAGGCTTGATCCGTGCGAGCTTGATGAGCTGCTGTCCGGACCCATTCCAGTTGTTATTGCGGGCGACTTGAATGCCAAGCACCATGCATGAAACTCAAAATGCCCCATTCAAAACGGCAATATCTTATATGGATATACCTACAACGAGATTGACACATTCTTTGCGGGTTTTCTTGATGACACGTACTACTGTGACCACTCTTCTGTTAGCGACGTGCTGGACATTGCAGTTCTTAAAGGTTTCTTCAGGGCCTATAATATATTCACAGTCGACGACTTATCCTCTGACTAACATCTAGTGCTGCTTATATTTGAGGGCTTAAACATACATAAAAAGATTGTGCTTCACTCTAAACAGGAATGGAAACTCTTTAGGGATGCAGAGAGATGGTGGATACCGCTTTTCCACAAAATGAATTTGTTGAACATCATATATGTACATTTCGGCTACAAAATAGCCATCTTCAGTATGAATCGAGTAAATATAGAAGTGTAACAGGTACTATAGGAAACTTAAGCCAATCAGAAGAAAATCATAATTTACAATGAAAACGTAAAGTTAGGATTGGTTTACAGACGCGGACCTAGGAGAGAACTCCTAGTAAACACAATTACTCGTATTTAACAAATTGAAGTAAGGTCTTCCACGCTGTCAGATCCAAAGTTCCACCATCTTGGTTCAATAAATAGTCACTCTGGTTCTTCAAGACTTCCATGGATTCAAGGAAATCCAACCTCTTGTTATCGTCAGCAACATGTAAAATCCTAATGTTTTCTTTCTTTAGTTCGTGTCCGGTTTTCAATATGTGGTCAGCAAAAACTGACTTCTCAGGTCTGCAGTTCTTAACATGGTCGAAATGCTCCTTGGTTCTTGTTTCAATCTTTCTACGGGCCTGTCCAATATATTTTTTGTCACAGGTCCCGCATTGGATCTCGTAAATTCCAGATCGTTCAGTTCTAAATATAGGGTCTTTTGTACTTCCTAGGAGCTTCTTGAGTGTGTGATCACTTCTATATGCAACATGTAAGTTGCACTTATTGCATATCCTCTCCATGCCTCTGGTTAGGTTTCTATTGTAGGGTAGACAGAAAAATCTCGCACCTGCTTCTTGTCTGGGTCATTGAGTGTCGTGCAGAGTGCGAACCTCCTCTTGAAATTATGCTTCTTAATGTGTTTGTCGACCAATTTCATACTGAAACCATTAATTGTCGCTGCTTCTTTGATCTTACGAAATTCTTCGCTGCTCTTGCTTTGGGTTAATGGGATGTTCAGGACTCTATCGATCATGTGCTTGCGCTGCAAGTTTGTGGCTGAAGCAATGGTTTGAATCACTTCTAATATATGACGGGACATAGTTCGATTTTCTGAATATGTCAAAATATAGTTCCCCCCCCCCTCCCTTTGCACAAGTATATCCAGGTAAGGTAAAGAGTTATCTTGTTCGATTTCAACTGTAAATTTTATAGAAGAGCATGATCCATTAAGGTCGTTTTTTAATTGGTTAAGAAGGTCAACATGGCAGATCATGAATATATTGTCCACGTACCTGAACCAGATCTTTGGAAAATATGTGAATTTGGTGAGTGCAAGATTTTCCAGATGGTTAAGATAAAGATTAGCTAAAAAGGGGCTTAAATAGCTTCCCATGGGGGTACCTGTATCCATTTTGTAATATTTATTATAAAATTGGAAGACCTTACTAAGGCAACGTAATCTGCAAAGTAAAATGAGGTCTCTAACGTCGGAGAGAGGAATATCATTATGATGTAAAACGTCCTCAAGTGTGTTTAAGGATATTCTTAGAAGAAATAGCAGTTATTGATAAGGAGGTCTCTACAGTTGATCGAAAGCGTCCTGAACATCTCGACCTCCCTCACTATATCAGGCGTCTTATTCTCGAAAGGAATTCCTACAGAAGATTATGGCAGCGTAAGTGACTACCCTTCTTAAAGAATATTGCTAAAATAACCTAAAGTTTCCTCGCGACTTTATTCCTTAAGCTTAGAGTAAATTCACGCTGAAGTAAATTTTTTATTACCGTATCTTGAATCTTTTGGGGTTTTTTCAAAGAAACGAAGGGAGCCCAGTACAACAGGGTTTCTTGCAAGTTTCAGGCAGAGGTTAAAGCTCTACGATATCAAAGGTGGAGCGAAAAACTGACAGGACAATTCGCTCTGGGGTACTGTTGGGGCCTTAACGGATAAGAGACCCATCCAATTGCCGCAACTGCTTGCAGGCAATGGCAAGGTTGTCATCCGTGACGGGGATAGGCTCAACTGATCGCTGATTCAGTGAGATCAACGTGGAGAGTCTCTCAAACACTCAGCTAGTTAATAATGGTTGCCACGCTTACAGGCGCAATCATCGTGTTCCTACCCCTGAGGAAGTCATTAGTACTCAGGAAATCTCCAAAGTCATCATGCGACTTAAAACCAAAAAAGCAGCTGGTATTGATTCCATCACGAAAAGTACTCTCAAAAACTGTCCTCCTAATTTCTCGACCATTACCAAAGCCATGAATAACTCCTGGAAACTTGGTTACTTCCCCGATAAGCGGAAGGAGTCCATCATCGTTACCATACAAAAGCCTGGTCTAAACCCTCCTCTCGCTGTCAGCTACAGGCTCATAGGCTTACTACCTATGCTGTCAAAAGACTTCTGTGTGGCCAACAATCTTGTGCGTGAGGAGCAATTCGGCTTTCGCCCAGATCACTCCTGCAAGGCAAATCTTGTGCAACAATAGTTATCAACAATGGTATGAACACGTAATTCACAAACACTGTACGGAACAACAATCTATATGTCATGACCAACAATGCAAGGAAAAATTTGTGCAATAATAGGTATCAACATTGCTATCAATACGCAATGCACCAACACTATGCAGGGTTCAGCAATATATATATCTCATGATCAACATTGCAAGGCAAAGTTTGTGCAATATAGACAAAGGTTCAATTTGTAACAATGCATAGAATTCCTGTTATTCAGGCTTTTCTTAGAATTTGAGTTCTTAGTACATAAGAATCTCTTGAAAATCTTAAAAAATGCTCACTAACTGGAGATAATGGAGATTTAACAGACTATTAAGAAAGAGTGGAAAGACGACAGAGAAAGCAGTCCTTTAGCTCCGTGCTGTATTGAGCAAATGGTAAGCATGTCAATAGAAGAATCGGCGACCGCTAAAATACACAAAGTGATGAATGGCCAAGTTTTGCATCAAGACATGGAGAGCAGAGTGGGAATTGTAATAATATCAAGTGTACATGTAAAGTAAGATTACGTGACTATGAAATTATTTAGGCTAGCTGTGGTAAACATGGAGAGGTGCATGCATTGTCAGCATTTATAAAATATTTTAACGAATTTTCATTTTGAATTTTTACTGTATTAGTTCTGAGCGTTTTTATGTGTTTATTTTTAAGATATTGTAAAATTTAATCAAAAAAAAGAGTCCGAATTATCACCTAGGCTATTTGGTAGCGCAGCTGATCCAATCATTTCGTAAGAATACATTTTGACTATATTCTGTGTGAATGTAATTGTTTTGGAAACTGTGGTGCTGATAATGCGATGATTGAACGTTTGTTTCCAGGAATTATTAATATTAAGCATAAAATGATGATGTAGTGACAGGACATAAATAAGGCAGAGTCTGTTGAGGAGGAAAAGGAGTCACACGTGTCTCCCTTGAGTTCCCTATGAAACGTCCAGACGACTGGCAAATATTTATGTGTCTGGAAAGGAAAGAGAAAGAACGAGTATTGGTCAGAGAAACTCTGCAGCTAAAACAGAAAAATCTATACTGGCATTGGAAACCTCTGAATAATGGGTTTAAGAGCTTCTACGTCAAGGGCAAGAAAAACTTGGGTCTAAAGTATCCAGTGATGTTCCCGGTGGTGAAGATGGATATCATTTTAATCTGAGGCAAGTCAACAAGAGGTAAATAAAGTTCCGGTATATCACCTAGAATCGTAACACGTGGTGGTTAGTACTCACATGTGAGCACGTATTACGATGTTGACTGCGTAACTCGTAAATTACTCGTTGGAACTTGATCAAATCTTAACCGTATACACAAACTATATACCCTATTATTCCCCCAAACTTCATTATGCTATGTGTTATAGAACCTGAGTTACTAACTTGTTGATATTAGTGGCGGTATTTTTATTTGTGTTCATATCTCAGTTATCGTTCAAATTCGAACCCATGTTCATATGAACTTTTTTGCTTAGAATCATCCATACTACCTCCTCTAAAAGTTTGTGACAGGGTTTCAGATACACCCTGTATATACATAAACGTTCTTATTATTGATTTATTGATTGATTTGATTTATTGCTACCAAAGAAAAGGACAAAGGTAAGAATAGGAATCCCCACCAAGGCACCGAAAACAAAGGCAAAAAGACAAATCACAAAACGATATAAGAAAACACATAAGATATACGAGTAATTATATAAAAGGCCAAAATTGGATAAAATTATAAAAAGCAATCAAAATTAGTCTAACAATTAATTAGAACAAGATAAAAAACTACAACCTGTGACAATAAAGTTCGGTGAATGACGTCAAATTGCTAACCATCGTCGTATCCTGCCCCAGACAGGTCGAGACATGTTTAAACAAATTTGAGAGAATCAGCGCTGCGTGTGCGTTTATTGTGTTTAGACAGGACATTGAAGAGAGAAGGCGTAGTACGCGCGGTCGAAACCCAAAATGGATCAGCGAACGAAAGAGACTCATGAAATGGTGACAACAGTTTACAAAGAAAGTGCTATTACTTTGAAGTGTGTTTATGAGTAGTCTAAACGGTTCCGAGGAGGCCGGAACACACGTAGAAGATGCCCCCTGAAGTGGCCAGACATCCAACGTAATGTTACGACCCAACTGAAGGCTATCCCTAAAAACGAATAAGCTAGGAGTTTCCAGGACTTGTACAGGCGTTCCCAGAAGTGCATTACCATCGACGGGGATTACTTTGAAGGATAGTAACTGCTGTTTCATGTAAGCGAGCAATCCACTCTCAATATGCCATCATTCACCGAACTTTATTGTCACAGGTTGTATATACACTGCTTGACAATTGCTAAGGAACATGTACATTCTGTTATTTAGGGGCGCTGCAAAATAATGTACCGTATATGCTCTTATAGGCGTTTATTTGCAAAATCAGGTTCGACTCCAGCGCTTAATAGAGACGCGGCTGCTATTAGAGACCGGCCATTATTAACAAAAACCTTCATAATTCAATATTTTTTTGCGTGTGTCGATACAGAAAGATATGCAAAAACATCGGCTAATACTGCAGACAGCTGCTTTATTTACATTTCACATTATATTTATTACAAACATTTTAACTACAAGAGAAAACAGCAAGAGAAAGCAGTTTACGATATATTGAATCGAAAATGTACGCTTTTAGCTTGTCAAAATGATAAGTGAATTTACAATTAGGCTATCTTTGTAACAATCAAATACGGCATTGGGAAAGCTGTCGGGTAGAACGTTCCATTCCTTAAAAGCGACAAAAGGAAAAAGCTTATAAATTTTGTTATTTAGATTAACGAGCATATGCTGCGTAAACAGTTACGGTAACAATAAAAGGCAAACGCTTTCTATACCTTTCGCTGCTATTCGTCATCCGAATCCGCAATGATGGCTTCATTCTTGTCCAGTTCACTATCGTCTTCCTCTTCTTCCGGGTTTGTCACGACGTTTTGAATTCTTGCCGCCGATAACACCATGTAACATAAATTTTGTTCCTGCGTTGTAATCATTTTATTACATTAGGATGTAACTAAGCTGTTGAAACTTTGCTTTAGTGGGCAGGAGAGTGCTTAATCAGAAGAGCAAGGCAAACGCTTCCACCAATATAGCCTTGACTTTGAGCATCGTTATTAGGGTCAGTACAACGAAAACTTGATGGATGGCTACATTTGGGGGGGTTGATAACATGAAAGTGACCTGACATATAACGTAAATCTCAAAAAATCTTCATTTCTAGATATTTGAAACTTTTATTGTAATCAGAAATTTCATCTATTCTGTGGGTTATATACATACATGAGGAAATTATGTTTTCAAGTACTTTTTTTTAATTATTAAAGTTTTAAGAGTAACAAGTAGTTTTATTTTATATGAACTCTTTCCTTATGAACCACCAAAAGCTTAATACAGGTACGTATATCAATTTCTGCAAAAGCAAAGTTTCAGAGAAGCAACCGCTATAATAACTACTATTTAGGCTAAATAAATACAGAAATAACAGTTTTAATCCAGGAACAAAGAACAAATTAAATTTTGTTATATGGTGTAATTTCTCTCTTCCTGTTAAACACGGCTGATTTTCTTTGAGGCAATGAATTAATGAATTTTCACTGCCGTGAGTAGAATTGGGTGATGCCACAATTTTTGAATGAATCCCGAATCATTTCATTTGAGATTTCATAACATGCAGACATGATCCATGTAACTATCAGACGTCGTGAAGGAGCGCGTAAATTTCCGCCTCGGTAAGTTCTTAGTCTTTGTCACCTGCCACCCAATCTTCATACAATGCTCTGATCTCGTCCTTGAAAGATTTGTTCCATGAAACGTCTGCTGGCTGCATATATTTCGTGAAACCTCCTGGAACGACTACCGTGTCCATGTTGTACTTCTTAAGCTCTGTTTACTATTTGCACTGATATGGCAACGATAAGAGTCCCAAACCAGAAGTCTCTTGTGAAATGAAAATTTCCCACAAACTTTTTGCAACCATTGGATTGTGAAATCTTCGTTCATCCATCCGTTTTGTGAACACGTTATTATGGCTCCTCGAAGCTGAACATCTTGCTGCAACCTAGTCACTTCTCGTATTCCCCGTCTAAATAGGATGAATGGTTTCATCTTGGTTCCACCACCCTTGGCCGCAAGAACTAACGTAAAATGATCTTTCTCATGTCCAGTAGTTTTGATAGATACCGTTTTTGCTCCGCTAGGATGAACAGTTCTCTCACCCGGCATGTCAACCCAAATTGACGTCTCATCCATTCCAATACTGTTGCATTCTTGGATACCTTTGTGGTCCACATCACAAAAGAAACAATTTTGTCAATCAGTTTATCTGGATCTTTTTGTGCCACAGTTGATTTTCGTCTGAGAGATAACGAATTACGGTCCATAAATTTTTGCAACCATCCGGAACTCGCAACAAAAGTCTCCTTTCTTTTTGAATTCTTCATCGATCTCGGTATTGAAAATCACTTTCGCTCGTTCACGAATCATCTTTTTGGTAACTTGGACGGACTTTCGCCGCTGCACGAGAATCCAGGACAATATCCAGTTTTCAAGTTCTTCACAAACTTTTTTGGTCCCTCCTCCTTCTAACCGCTTTCTGCTTGCACCATTGTTCAGTTGCGCAGACACAAGCCTGTCAAATTGTTTCTTCCATTCTCTAACCCTTTTCGGATCAACATCATAATGACGAGCGGCCGCTTCACCAGAAGTTTCTTTCGCCTATTCCACCGCACGAATCTTACAGGCAATGTCAAATAATCTTTTTGGATGCATTTTGGAAAGAAATGTACAGTAGAACAACACGACCGTATTCGCTACTTTCAGTTTTGGAGGCGCCGCCCTTGTGGCTTTTACTTGAACGGAGCTAAGTAGGATTCGCCTTAGTTTAAATAAGGCTCAACACGTTGTTGCAGCTAAAGAAATGAAAGGAAAAGTAAAAAATACTGCCGTGTTTAAGGCTGCAAATCAAAAACGGTGCTGCATGCAGTAAGATTATATTTTTTCCCAAAAAATAAAGACTTTAGAAAAAGTTGGGAAGTAAAACTTACAATGGGGGAAAAAGCCACAGATACAATGAGTATCAACATAATTTTTTTCCATCACCACCTTGTAAGCAGAAATTAGCACTGGTAGGGTAAAAGATGGAAAATATTTACATATTTTAACATACACTACTAATAAAATGAAATAATATTTATTTATTTATTTATTTATTTATTTATTTATTTAAGATAAAACTACGCCCAGCTGGGACCAGTATGGTCACTGACCGCCGAGTTAGGTCCCAGCGGGTGTGACAATATAACAAAATACAAGTAAAAATTAGTTGATAGTAAATATTATGTTAACACTTAAATGTTAACAAAAACTAAATTAGTAAAATGAGAACAAAGACCATGTGACATATAACAATCGCAAACTGTAATGAAGTTATCTATAATTTCGTTTGTTTACCCTATTCCTTACTTATCGATATAAAAATAACTGTATAAGTTGTTATATCCCATAAAATATTCAAAATTTGCTTTTTGAAGTTTGTTTCACGTACAATACTTTTACATGCACGTTATTTTACGGTAAAATCACTATCATTGTTAGCTGCATTAGTTTTGATAACTTTATTTTGTTTGTGGGTCATAGCAAAATATTAGGTCCTTTATTATTAGGAAGAATTTTCATTTTGAATCTACTTTTTCATATTTAATCAACAAATAACTTTCCAACTAAGAAATAAAATTTTTTTAGGTATGTCAGCATTAAAACGAAAGTTGAAATCAAGTGCTATTCCTAACAGCTGCTTGTCACATCGACCACTTGAAAAATATACCATCATACAGAAAAATATCAAACAGTGTAATATTCAAAGCACGTTGATGGAAAACGGGTCCTACTTTCGCCGCCATTTTTCAAAATTAGCAGCGCCCTCTATATTCACTGAAAGTAGCGAATAGATGAAAAAAGTGCTAAACCACCACTGGCAACGTCCTCCCACGCTGCTCTTTCAAAATGAGACAGGAATGTTGTACAGTTTCTGAACTACCTTACGTCCTTTCCTTAAAATAATTTGGTTTATTCTGATCAACATTTTCCAACGAGGAACGAAACGAGAAACAAAAAAGAAAAGCACATCCGGTCCCACGGTACGAGCGTGAGAACTGACAATCGAAAACATTAAGGCACTCAAAAAATCATTAATATGAAGCGTAACAATACCAAAGTGGAAGGGATGCAGAGTGATCTCTTTGGTTTTGCACTTCAGAAATGGCACCTCGTACAACACTCTCTATTCATCACTACTGTAATATACCCGGCTACTGTCGGAGACCGGCCACTGTTTGGCCGAATCCCCCTCTACCCCCAGGCGCTTATTAGAGGCCAGCGTTTATAGGAGCATATACGGTATATGAGGGTACTCTGTTGTTCGATTTGCATAATTTGAATAAAAGTCACGTGTCCAATGAGCTGTGGTTCAATGAAAATCAGTAGCCGTGGAGTGTTAGGGCGAATACACGTTCAGGTGTATTGCGAACATTACTGTAAATTTTCAGTTCCTCTATCACATATCGTCTGCAAAATGCCGCAGAGACGTCATTTGAGTGATTGCGATCGTGGACGAGCTGTTGGACGGCTTGAGGTAGGTAAAGTGTGACTGAAGTTACGCGAGCAATGAGCGTTGCGAAGCGTCTTGTTTCTCGTTTGAAAACTGATGCTGCCACCAGAGGATCCGCTTTACGTGTGCATAGGGATGGTCGTCGAAGGATCACAGCCGCTCGGGAGGACCGTAGCATAGCCCTTTTAGCAAAGAGGAAGAAATCAGACACCCTCACAGATAGCCGCAGATCTTGCCGCTGCTACGGGCACTCATGTTTCTGGCAGAACCATTTCCCGTCGGTTGAATGATGTTGGGCTGTATATATACACGGAAGCCTGTCAAATGCATTCCACTATCTCCGCTCCATCGACGGAAGATATTAGCGTGGTGTAACGAGCATCGTGCTTGGTGATGTTCTCCGACGAGTCTCGGTTCACTATGCAGAGTGATTCTGAGCATCAACTGATCTGGCGTGAAAAGGGAACTCGTTACCACCACCAACACGTTCGGGAAGTGCAACGTTTTGGTCAAGGAGTCATGGTGTGGGGCAGCATCATGCATGATGCCAGAACACTCCTTCACATCTTTGCAGGGAGATTCTTCTGGATCACGTTCGTCTTTTCCGTGGAGCAGTTGGTCCAGACTTTGTGTTCATGGACGACACTGCCCGTCCACACAGGGCGAACATGGTATCGGATGTTCTTGAGAGTGAGGATATCAAGCGTTTGCAGTGGCCCGCATACTCCCTGGACCTCAATCCCGTAGAACATGCCTGGGACGCTCTTGTTAGACATATGGCACAAAGGAATCCTCCTTCCAGAACGCTGCAGGAAATGACAACTGCGTTACATGAACAATGGGTATAAGATCCCGGATGCTCTTCTCAACAGTCTGGTGGGAAGTATGCCAAACAGATGCAAAACATGCATTGCAAAATAAGGCTGGTTCGATTTACACGACGATCCAAATTACAAGGGTCTCCCTTTAACTTCAGCGGATAAACTCACGACAAAATCTTTTATAAAACTCTCATTCATTAGGTATTTTAGAAACTGTTTCTAATCTGATTTCACGATGTTTGTTTTTGATGTTAAAAAAACAATACGAAACAGCCCGAATAGGCAGTTCCCGTCACCTTTAATTTTTATAATCTTAATCTCCATCTCCTTAAATAAAAATTAAATAAAAAATCATCAGAGCATCAAATAGAATAAAACAGCAGCTTAAAAGCAGAGAACGTTGCACGCTTTCATGCTAGTTAAAGGAACAGCTTTCTACTATGCTTGCGCAGAAGCTAATTTTTGCGGATGTACGTAACGACAGTTTTTATCATTTCACTAAGTTTGCGCTTAAAGCAATTTTTGATTGTAAATTACCGTTAATTAATAGTAATTATGAATACAAAAACTAACTTTCACAAATTTACAGACTATGATCTTTCATTTAAGACCAAAGTGAAATTTATAGGTGCAGTAGTTTTCTCCAACGACTGTCGAAAGAATCATCCTTGAAGCATTTAAGGATTGACATTGCTAAGGAACAGCAACATTTTTGTCAATAAGTACTGTCCCAAGAATAAAACATTACCACGTATTACAGTGACTTTATGAACACAACATATCATGGAATTTGAACTAAGGAAACGAATATAATGGCAAAAGCAGAAAAAGGGATCATGAAGCATCAATGAGTGACTGAAGAAAAACGTTGGTTATTTGTCACCAGTTTGAAATGTGAGATCCTTAGTGGTGAGTATTGCAAGTTAGATGGCGCCACTCTCCTGATTGAAAAATGATCATAGCCCTTACCTAGAAGCGTATGAAAAATACGGCTTGCATTGCTTGAGTTATTGGTGAAAATATATCAAATTTTCTCTTTTGGTACGCTCTCATGTTACTTTGAGGTAAGATAGTAAACTATAAGTGTCAGAGCCTGTATGTATCAGGGATGGGTTAAAGAAAAGGGGTCTATGTACTTGTTAATAGGCATGGTTTTAGTTGGAAAGGTTTTGAAGGTTGGTCGCCATTTTTGATTTTAGAATTGTTGGCGTGTTGTGCAATTTGGACCTTATGTACTTTGTGTAAATTAGACCATGGTCGATTTACACGCCGAACGTTATGACGTTTTTTGGACATATCCAACTTTTTAACTGTATATTTTTGACTTTATATAAACTTAACCCACGCGTAATTAAGATTAAGCTCATCCCATCCAATACGTTGCATAGGGTTACTGATCATTTGCACTTTTCACAGTGTATTAATAAACACATAAGTTAAAACAAAGTTTCTGCTATTACTCAGCCTATTGTTGTAATTGAACCATCTGGATCAATTTACACTATCCGTTGTGTAATTCGGACCGAATGCAAAAAAATTTTAATTTCATATGAAACCCATATCATTATACAGGGTGTAAATTTTAAGTTGACAAAGCAGAATAACTCGAAAAATAAGCTTCACACGAAAAAATGCGTAGAATCCAAAGTTGATTATTTTCGAGGGGGCATCTGCTGGTGCTAAAAT
>JAHWFO010038411.1:244573-265968 GCA_023313115.1 Rhysida immarginata | reverse complement strand
ATTTTAGCACCAGCAGATGCCCCCTCGAAAATAATCAACTTTGGATTATACGCATTTTTTCGTGTGAAGCTTATTTTTCGAGTTATTCTGCTTTGTCAACTTAAAATTTACACCCTGTAGTATTCCATAAAAATAGTGCACCAAACGATAGCCCGAAATGTCTTCGATATTCCTACGTTTGAAATTTGGAGCTACGTCATTTTGAATAGAAGTTACAGCTCTTTTCCCTTAGGGGGTCCAAATTACACGGGCCTCCCTTATAAAAATTTGCTTTTAAGAGATGGGGAATATGGTGGGAGTGAAGAATTAACATAGGCAGTAATCTGTTGTTTTCTGGAAATTATGATAAAATTATGATAAAAATGAAGGAGGAGTTTTATTTCGTTCAACAATTGTTAACAAATAATCTGTAAAAATTTCATACATTCTAATAAAGTTTTAAACCTTTTTTGGTGAAACCACATAGTTGTTTACCGTCAAATTTTGACGGTTCCATCTAATTTTAAATAATAAATTAAAATTAAAGCAACCGCGTATTACAATGAAAGGATAAGTAAGCCAAACAGAAAGGTCTGTCAATTTTTCCGTTAATAATATTAGCAACAAATTTTAAAATCTCCACATGAAAGATGTCAACACATTCACAAATGATCAAATCTTGCATGATCTGAGGAAAAAGAATAAATACCAATTCTAATATAGCGGTGAAAATAAATGAAGTCTATTCTTGAAATGATTTAATGCAAACCCCCAGATTACTATCCCATACCGAATGACAGGTAAAATAAGGGTAATAAATAGTTTAACAGGTGTGAGGTTAGGCTACGAATATTGCCCGATTTAAAAAGTGCGTTTTTGCACAATCTATCAACATTGTCGCCAAAGATTAGCTTACGGTTAAGGAAAACCCCCAAATCTCGAAAATCTTCAACCCTTGCAATCAAAGTCTGATTGATGATATATAAGAAAATAAAAGAGGTCTAATTTTCTTAGTAAAGGTAATAACCTTAGTCTTACCATTGTTAATAACAAGCCCATTATCTACCCACCACTTAGAAAAAGTATCAATCTGTAAATGCACTGCTTGACAATTGCTAAGGAACAACAATATTTTTGTCAATAAATACTGTCCCAAGAAATAAACGTTACCAAAACTTCAGTGGACTATTACACTGACTTTATGAGCACAAAATGACATGGAATTTGAACTAAGGAAACGAACATAATGGCAAAAGCAGAGGAGGTATCATGAAGCATCAATGAGTGACTAAAGAAAAATGGTGGTTTG
Source organism: Rhysida immarginata (assembly GCA_023313115.1). Lineage (NCBI taxonomy): Eukaryota > Metazoa > Arthropoda > Chilopoda > Scolopendromorpha > Scolopendridae > Rhysida > Rhysida immarginata. Next base: position 264,680 of record JAHWFO010038411.1, on the reverse strand, counting down.
TCACCGGTTTGAAATGTGAGACCCTTAGTAGTGAGTATTGCCTCCTCGAACCGCAATGCATGTTTTGCATCTGTTTGGCATACTTCCTACCAGACTGTTGAAAAGAGCATTCGGAATCTTATCCCATTCTTTCTGTAACGCAGTTGTCAGTTCCTGCAGCGTTCTGGGAGAGGGATTCCTTTGTGCCACACGTCTACCAAGAGCGTCCCAGGCATGTTCTATGAGATTGAGGTCCGGAGAGTATGCGGGCCACTGCAAACGCTTGATATCCTCACTCTCAAGAAATCCGATACCATGTTCGCATTTGGACCCCAAGCACGATGCTCTTTACACCACTCTAATCTCTTCCGTCGATGGAGCGGAGATAGTGGAATGCATTTGATAGGCTTCCGTGTATGCAGCCCAACATCATTCAACCGACGGGAAATGGTTCTGCCAAAAACATGAGTACCTTAGCAGTGGGAAGATATGCGGCTATCTGTGCGAGTGTCTGATTTCTTCCTCTTTTTGCTGAAAGGCTCCTTCGACGACTACCCCCATGCACATGTAAAGCGGATCCTCTGGTGGCAGCAGCAGTTTTCAAACGAGAAACAACACTTTTCGCAACGCTCATTGCTCGCGTAACTTCAGTCACACTTTGCCCTGCCTCAAGCCGTCCAACAGCTCGTCCACGAGCGTAATCACTCAAATGACGTCTGTGCAGCATTCTGTAGACGATATGTGATAGAGAGATTGAAAATTTGCAGTAATGTTCGCAAAACACCTGCACGTGTATTCGCCCTAACACTCCACGGCTACTGATTTTCACTGAAACACAGCTCATTGGACTCGTGATTTCTATTCAAATTATATAATTCGAACAACAGAGTAACAACCACTGTTTTGACGCGTCCTGCATTATTTTCCAGCGCCCCTGAATAGCGGAATGCACGTGTTCCTTAGCAACTGTCAAGCAGTGTATCACAATCAGACCAAGTGATAACTTGCTGTAAAAGTTTTAAATCATCAACAATTATCAGAGCGATTATTATAAACAAACTAAACCATATAGAACTAAAAGAACGATAAAATATATTGTGGACATTCTTAGTAAATCATTATCCGTCCATCCATCCATCCAGTTAGTTACTGTAATAATAAACTGTTTCTCTGTCTGCCCCTTTATAGACTTGGTTCCTGTAAAATATACCCTAAAAACTACCATTTTATGTGAATTCTTCTGCTCGTGTAGGGGAGTAAATGAGTGGTTTTAGATATAATTTCGTGGTTTCTTTCCCTAAGAATTTTTTTTTTAAAAATTCAGTATTCCAGGATCTCAATGGAGTTTTATTTGTGTGGAGAAGTTTATGACGTCATTATCTTTTTTTGTTTTTGTTTCCGAGGGTGGAAACAGCGAAGATAAAAAATTGTTGCACAAAACAATAATAAGAGACGGAATAACGTGTGGTCAAGAAACGCTGGAAGAATTTTTAAGTGAAGAAGCAGTTAAGCTATAGAAAAAGGATTTAAAAATTTTTTCCTTTCAAATTTGAAAATTAAGTGTTATTACGTTTTAAAAGTAAGTTTTAATTTGTTTTTTTAATTAATCCCCCCCAAAATATATTATTATCCTCAAACGGGTCGAATAATTAAATCAGAAATCGCATTAAATTTTCATTTATATTCCTCCTTGAAAACAATAAAAAAATTGCCGTTTTTAAAATTGGTTTTAACTCTCGTATATATCTATCTGTATATACATTAAGTGGCCAGTTTATTACGAACACTCCGTAATACTGTGTTGCGCCACCCCTAGCAACTATAACAGCACGAATTCACCATGGTATGGATCCAAGTAGCCGATGAAAGCATTGTTCCGTGATGTTTGTCCATGCGGATGCAACAGCTGCTCCCAGTTGATGCTTATTGGATGGTGGTGGATCCATGCCTCGAATAATCCGTTCCAGCTCATTCCAAAGATGTTCGATTGGGTTCAAATTCGAGGACTGTGGTGGCCAGATGAGTAAAAGTATGCCAGGAAAAGATTCCCCAGACCATTACAGAGCCTCCACCAGCCTGAACAGTGGAAATCAGACAGGATTGATCCATCGCTTCGTGCTGTTGTCTCCAAATTCTGCGTCGGCCATCTGCATGGTGCAATAGGAAACGGGCTTCATCCGACCAGCAGACCTTCTTCTAGTGTTGGTGATCACGGGAAAATTGGAGACTTTATTGCGGTTTTGGGTGGAGATCAAAGATATCCGGATTTGTCGTCGGCTGTTATAGCCCAAACTTGCCAATGTACAGCGTGTAGTGCGTTCAGAGATGTTATTCTGCGGTCCAGTGTTGTACTCCACGATTAGTTGACGAGTCGTGACGTTTCTATTCACACGAGCAAGCATTCCCGTCCTATGCTCACTCCTTGGATCGACTAGTCGTTTGCGACCACAGGCTTGTCTCTGGTTGGTTGTTTTTTGATTGTTTAATCAGTCCTGGCAAACCCTTGAAATGGTCGTTCGGGAAAAGCCTCGAAAATACTCAGTCCACCTCGGATTTGCATAGATAACGGATTTGCATATGCCAACGGATGTCAACGGATTTGCTTAGTCATGGGTGTTCGTAATAAACTGGCCACTCAGTGTAAATAAATTTCATATCACTAATTTATTTTTATTTTACCTTTTCATTTTCACAACCAAGTCCATTTTGTTTGAAGACGTTATCAGGGCAATATTCTTTTTCACCGTCACAGAATTCCGGAAGATCACACTCCGTGTCTGCTGTTCGACACATGGTGCCAGCTGATTTTACCTTAAAAACAAATTTTAATAATTTACATTACGAAGGGAGTTTCTTCTTTCTATCTGTTACTAACAGTCTTAGTAATTTCTACGAATTTGTATCTGCAGAATTAAAGACTATATAATGCGTATGTTATAATACGTTTTAAAGGCCCGTTTTAGATATGGCTTATAGGGTGTTTACGAACTGTGTACAAACTTTTAGGGGTGGTAGAGGACCTTATTTTGAATATATGTTGTCAATAAACTGGGGACCGCAAATGAATTCTTGACACAAAAAAAGTTATACATACAATGGCTGAAAGCGAACAATGGCTCAAGAGAGAGAAGAGACACTGGCAAGGATTTTTAGAAAAGACGCTGTGGGGCGTATGCATTGCTGCTCATGGTCAATAGTTTGAACACCTTCTGTAATTTTACAAAGACGTGGTATTTAGTTATTAAAAACGTTTTGCCGTCAGTATAAATTTTCTAATTTCTCCGTTTTCTGGAAATACATTAACGAGAGAGAATATTATGAGGAAGTCTCAGACAGCCATTGTATGTATGATGTTTGACAATTTTTTTTGACCATACCGGTCTCGGTTGGGCTCTGCTGTAAATTGGTTTAATCTTTCTAAATAAATAAATAAATAAAACTTCTTTAGGCCCACCGTGTACAACTTTTTGCTGAGCAATGAATAACTTTGATCCGTCACGCCTCGAGGTGAAACGCTCAACAATTAAATTTATTACAAAACTGGCACTGAAAATAAATGTAAGCTAACAAACTTATGAACAAAATCTGTTTTATCTGCTTAGACTGTGGGTTAACGCTTAAAATTCTTATGCGCCAAACTCGACGACAATGTTAAAACGGGAAAGCCTTTTTAATGGATTTATTAAAAGACTATGGTTCTGCCCGTTAAAAATGACGGAGAAATTTTCAATGTTTTTATGGCTTAATGCACTATATAAATTTTTAATAGTTTAATGTGAAATTTGAGTTTAATTCAGCAGATCTTGAATTTTTTGTTAATACATTACTGCAAAAAGCCTTTACCAAATTTTTAATATTTTGTATTTCTTTAATATATGCACAAATTACAGTAAAAACTATTATATATTGCATTGTCATCGGGATCTGATCCACCCTGAAAAAATCAGATCATTTTGACAATTTTTTATTTTTCCCAAACAAATTTGATTTGGCTTCCCCCCCTCCCCCCCCCATTGGCTACTCCCATGCATTTGTGCTGATAAACCATATAAAAAAAATAAAATCTCAGATCCTTAACATGAACAGGAGAAGAATCAATAACCATAATTGAGAAAAAAATATTTAAAGACTGTATATTCCTCCTAAAGAAATAAGCTAATTTCTTTATATTCCAAAAATTAGTTTCTATAGGTTGATTTAAGTATAGATGGCAGCGCCTACGCTTTATGTATCTGAGGCTATGACGCTATGGTCGGAATGAGGAGAAAATCTCGGAAATGTTGAGAATACTGTATAAGAACATGCATGTAAATTGTTCAGTTCCACAGTGTTCGAACAACAATGTTAAAAACAAAAATCTCAAGTTTCTTGGATTTCCTACAGATCGAAAAATTCAGTGAGGTTAAATGAGATGTCGTAGCCTAGCCCAATATTTAGCTTATGAAGGATGCTTGTTTGTGGGTTTGTGTGTATTGAATACAAATCTACAGTTTTATTCCGATCTTGATGAAATTTTGCATACTTGACCTTCAAACCATGAGGAAGGTCACCGTCTACCTTAGATTTCGGAAAAATAATACATGTAATTATCGATAAAAAATCGATATTCATGGTTATGGCAGGGCATATTAATTAGAAATATCTCATGACCAACAATGCAAGGAAAATTTTGTGCAACAATAGGCCCGTCGTGTTCGCATCAACAATGGTATCAATACGCAATTCACCAATAACAATGACCACAAAATGATGATGCAATGACAGAACATTCGTTTCCAAGAATTATATCAATGAACATAAAATGAAGATGCAATGACAGAACATTCGTTTCCAAGAATTATTAACAATGAACAGGAAATTGATATAATAGACGATATAGATAGGGCAGTCTCTCTCGATGAGGAAAAGGAGATACACGTGTCTTCCTTCAGCTCTCTAACAAGCGTTCAGACGTTTGTGTGTTTCTTTGTGTGTGTGTGTTTGTGTATTTGGCACGTTTGAGCAGTGCATAACCTATTTGTTTAATTCCAAAAATACATCAACTCGAATCATCAAACCAAAAAGCATACGATTTATATGTGTTGTTCTATTTAATAATCGTTCGAAGGAACCATATTAATTCATACCTATCGTAATGCTACCAAAGAAAAGAAAGAGCATTGGTTAGAGAAACCCTGCAGCTAAGAGACAGAAAACTATCTGGGCGTCAGAAACACCTGAACAACGGGAACTTCGTCTGCAGCAGAAGCCTGTGCAAGCTTCCACGTCAAGAGCAAGGGAAACTTCGGAGGAAAAAGAGCTACGTGTACAACGAGTTCGACGAAGAATTCCACAATCTTGGAATTAAGGGTGGCGAATCGACATTCTGATATAAAATTAGCGGCATTTAATTACAATTCTGAATACGATTACTGTAATCACCCTAAAGTCCTAATAGGAAGGATGGATGTCGTATGTAACCATTGTCAGGCAAAGAAATATAAATGGGAACCACCAGGAATATGTTGCTCTAATGGAAAAGTGAAGCTGTCGCCACTTAAAGAGCCTCCAGAACCACTGTTATCTTACTTATATGGTAACACAGCAGATTCCAAACATTTCCTAAAAAATATAAGGGCATACAATTCAAGCTTCCAAATGACATCATTTGGCGCGTCATCAATAGTGCAAGAAGGTGGATTCATGCCTACTTTTAAGGTTCAGGGTCAAATTTACCACAGAGCTGGGTCACTTCTTCCCCTTCCAGGTGAAAATCCAAAATTTCTTCAAGTTTACTTCATGGGCGTAATTCAACGATGTGCTAATATATCTGGTGTGCGACAAGATATCGTTTTAAGTATGCAGAGACTATTTCATTCGCACAACCACCTAGTAAAAATGTTTAAAACAGCATTAGAAAGGATGCCTACAGACGAGTACAAAGTAGTCATACGGGCAGACAAGAGGCCATCGGGTGAACATGAACGGCGTTTTAACGCCCCAACCATTAACGATGTAGCCATACTCATGGTTGATCTGGAAGAGTACGATAGCCGTGACATAATTGTTCAGAGACGAAGTGAAAATTTGCTGAGCATTCCAGAAACACGCCGTTCATATAATGCTCTGCAGTATTCTCTTATCTTCTTTGATGGCGAGGATGGTACCACTTTAACATAAAACAAGTCGATCCTCTCACAGGAAATACGACGCAAAAAAAAGTATCTTCTATGGAGTTTTATGCATACCGCAATATGCTGAAAGAGGGATCCTCAAACCACATCTTTCGATTCCGCCAATTGTTTCATCAATACATCGTAGATAAGTACGCGAAAGTCGAATGTGAACGGCTTCTTTATATTAGGTTAAATCAGAAGAAACTGCGTGTTGACGATTATATTCATCTACGGGATGCTGTGGATAATGACCGGAATGTCGCTGATATAGGAAGGATGGTAATATTACCGGCTACGTTCACTGGCAATCCGAGGCACATGCACGAATATGCTCAAGACGCTATGTCCTATGTCCGCAATCATGGCCGTCCGGATCTTTTTGTAACCATTACGTGCAACACTAAGTGGCCAGAGATTACAGTTGAGCTTTTGGAAGGCCAATCACCGATTGATCGTCATGATTTAACAGCGACAGTATTTAAGCAAAAACTAATCAAATTTATTGATGTTATTACGAAAAGCCATATATTTGGAGAAACCCGCTGTTGGATGTATTCGGTCGAATGGCAAAAGCGAGGTCTTCCACATGCACACATGTTGGTATGGCTTAAAGAAAAAATCCAAGCGACTGAAATAGATGACATAATTTCTGCTGAGCTGCCAGATCTTCAACAGGATCCACTGCTATTCGAAGTAGTGTCAAAGAACATGATCCATGGGCCGTGCAGACCTTTAAACCATAAGGAACCGTGCATGAAAGATGGCAAATGTACTAAGAACTATCCACGACAGTTCATTGATGAGACACAATCAGCCAACGATGGTTACCCTTTATACAGAAGATGGAAACCTGAAAATGGGGGCTTCACAGCGACTGTTACCGTTAAGGTTAACAACCAAAACAGAGATATCGAAATTGATAACAGGTGGGTTGTACCTTATTCCCCTCTCCTTATAAAAATGTTTCAAGCAACATCAATGTCGAGAACTGCCACTCTGTTAAATCGATTAAGTACATTTGCAAATACGTCACTAAAGGCAGTGACATGGCCATTTTCGGGTTAGCCAATGAAAATGCGGTGGATGAAGTGACTCAGTATCAATTAGGAAGATATATTAGCAGTAATGAGGCTGTTTGGCGCCTCTTAAATTTGAAAATCCACGAACGAAATCCAACGGTTGTCCACTTAGGCGCTCACTTAGAGAACGGACAGAGAGTATACTTTACGGAAATGAATGCTCAAGAGAGAGTGGAAATGCCTCCAAATACAACATTAACAGCGTTTTTCCAGTTGTGCCAGCAAGATCCATTTGCAAAAACATTACTCTATGTCGATGTACCAAAATACTACACCTGGAACGCGCAACGCAAAATTTTCTGCAGGAGGAAGAAGGGAGCCCAAGTTCCAGTTCAAACCGACATATGCGCAACTGACGCCATTGGCCGTGCCTACACTGTTCATCCCAGCAATGCTGAGTGTTACTACCTGAGAATGTTGCTTCACGTTGTGCGAGGACCAACATCATTTAATGATCTTAAAACTTTCGAGGGACACGTGTGTGAAAGCTATAGAGAATCATGTCAGAAACACGGATTGCTTGAAAACGATCAACACTGGGACACGACATTGGCAGAGGCATCTGCCACGTGTTTCCCAAAGCAACTCAGGAGTCTTTTTGCCATTATAATCACGACGTGCGCTCCATCAAATCCACAACGCCTTTGGGATAAATATAAAGAAAATTTAAGTGAAGACATTCTCAGAGAGGCGCAAAGAGCTAATCCAGTCATTAACTCAGGTTATACAGCGGGAATAATGAAACAAGCGCTTATACTTCTTGAGGACAAATGCATCTCTATTAACGGCAAAACTCTCTTGCAGCTTGGGCTAGAGGCGCGGAATCGAAATGGTCAAGAGGTCCTAGATACTGATTTTTGGAAGGAAAGGAACTATGACATTAATGCTCTCCAGCTTTTTCTTGAAAAAAATACACCCCTATAAGTCTCAGATCTGAGGCAAGCCTATGACGCTGTTTTAAGTCTCATTCAGGATAGAAATGGTGGCATTTGTTTCCTTGACGCACCCGGAGGAAATGGAAAAACATTTCTGATAAATATTTTGCTGGCTGAGATTCGCCAAAGAAATGAAATTGGCTATAGCATCTTCTGGGATAGCATCTACACTGTTAGTTGGTGGTCGAACCATTGAATCTGTAGCTTTCAGAACGGCCCATTTGCAACATAAGCAAAGACTCCAGTCAGGCACAAGTGCTCAAGCATTGCAAACTAATCGTTTGGGACGAATGCACCATGGCCCACAAAAAGGCACTAGAAGCGCTTGATCGCACTTTGCAAGACATACGGGGCGGCTGTTGGGCGGTACTGTTGTCCTCCTGGCAGAAGATTTTAGACGAACCCTGCCTGTGATTCCACGCTCTACGCCAGCCTGTCTTAAGTCCTCGACCTTACGGAGGTATGTGCGCAAAATGGACCTCAAGACGAATATGAGGGTTCATTTACGAAGAGAAACAAGTGCAGAGCAGTTTTCACAGCAATTGCTGTTAATTGTCAATGGAGAAGTTCCTGTCGACCCCACTACCGGTCTAATTTCGTTTTCCTCAAATTTCTGCAATTTGGTCTCTTCACTCGACGAGCTGATAATTAAAATGTTTCCAGATATACAAGAAAATTACAAATCGCATCGATGGTTGTGCGAAAGGGCCATTTTAGCTCCAAAAAAGGACAGCGTTAAATATGTTAACGATCTTATTCAGGAAATGCTCCCCGGCAACTCTGCCACCTTTTCATTTATTGATACAGTAATGGATATGGAGCAAGCTGTGCATTACCCTACAGAATTTTTAAATTCCCTTGAACCCCCAGGAATGCCGCCACATAAGCTCACTTTAAAAAAAGGATCCCCGATCATGCTATAACGTAACTCGACCGACCAAGGCTGTGTAATGGAACAAGACTAACCGTGAAAAATCCATTGCCGAACATAATACAGGCTACGATCATCACGGGGAATGCCGCAAGTGAAGACGTATTCATTCCTCGCATTCCATTAATACCCAGTGATACAAATATGCCCTTCCATTACAAGCGATTACAGTTTCCCAAACGGCTTTCATTCGCTATGAGTATCAACAAGGCCCAGGGGCAATCGCTTTGTGTGGCAGGCATTAACTTGGAAACGCCATGTTTTTCACACGGGTAATTATATGTAGCTTGCTCAAGAATCGGCACCCCAGATAATTTGTTTGTTTACGCTTTGTCCGGACGGACAAACGAAAAACATAGTGCACCGTGCAGCTTTGGAGTAAAAGCTGGGATATAAATAAAATTGTCGGGAGAGCGCATTCGAACCTCGGCTGGCGAATCCACGCACCAAAAACCATAATAGTCTTTTTTATATACCCGAAATAATTGCAGGTGTTTAACTGAAGCAAATCAACATCCTTCTTGAGGTTGTTCTGCTGACCTATAACTATAATTATCCCGGGCAACGCCGGGTAGACCAGCTAGTTCTACCTCACTGAGCTAGTTCTAGCTCACTGTTAGTCAATACTTGTTTATTTCCATCAGTTTTCGCTCCTATTAACTGAAGCTTTTCTTTCAAGTCTTTAACTTTCATCTTCACTAAACTTTTGTAAATAAACTAGAACAAAATTCATAAACCGTAGAGGATGCCATCTGGCGTATAGATTTGGCATTTAAATCAACCTATTAGCTAATTAAATGTGCTTGACCATTGTTGAGTTAAATTTCTTTAGCAATTGTAGTAGCTTGGCATGGGCACGCAGCTCGCAGGATACATACTTGTCACCCTTCTTTGTTACACATGCATTTTATTGTAGCCTTACAGCCATACACACAAACAAACTGATATCGGAAATTATATTAGTAGATAAAGATAGCAATAATCATTTGTGTTTCAGAAAGGAAGGAGATTCATTTGGGAAACTGGTCTCGTGTGTGATACATTTCACTGTGTAGAAAAGATATAGAGAAATAAATGGACGTCTAGAGTGATACGGATACTTAAGCGTTTATTGCCGACGCGTTTCGGTAATACACCATCTTCAACGGGCATTAACAAAAGTAACAAATGTGAAATACAATCGACAATCGAACAGTGTAGTGAAAAGAAAGACGCGAGTGGTCCAGGAGCCAAGCTCACTTTGCACGCTCGGCCAAAGAGTAAACCAGAGGAGGTACACTGAACTGGGAGAGAAACCTGATGAACTCTTTAGTCCTCCAGAGAATAAGTCCCAAGAAGGGACGAGTATGAGAATGTAGATTGACGAATAGATTCCCCAAAAGTCAGCAGGATCTAAAAGATCCAATAGTTGGGGAAGACGGCCTTGTTAACGTTATCAAAGCAGACATCTAGGATATGGCGGGGTCTTCGAAACCTGAGGGGACCCTTAACAACGAGTGGATGGTCCAGAATACCAGAAACCATGGTATTTTCATGATTCTCCATCTTGGGTAGCATGTTCTTCATAAGTGTCTGGACAAAGGTGCCTATGTGGGTCATCCCCAAATCGTCATAGATAGAGTGGTTGTTGGCAACTCTTCTGTCAAGCTGGACAATGGATCGGAGAGCAACATTTTGGAAGATCTGGAGATCCTTCCACCTAGATTTGCAAATAGAAGCCCAAGCAGGCATTCCATGGAGTAAAATAGTACGAATCACAATCTTGTATATCAAGAGTTTGTTTTCCACACCAAGAGCGCTGTTTCGCCCCAGAAGTGCAATCAGACTGAACCTCGCTTTCTTTTCTTTGTTGAGCGCGTATTGGACTTGGTCGTTCCAGTTTAGTTTGGAGTCGATCATGACACCAAGATATTTATAGTTTTTACCCACTCAAGTTCCTTGCCAAATAAGAAGAGGGGCTTTGGAGGTTTTTGCATTTGCGAGTGATAAACATGACCTTGCACTTTTTGACATTCAGCTTTAATCGCCACTTATTGAACCAGCTCTCGCACTGATGTAAAGCTTTTTGGATTCGAGTGATGACATGTGCTGGGTTTCGTGCCCAGGTCATGATGGACCCGTCGTCAGCAAATAGATAAAGATTACACTTTGTAAACTTGGGGAAGTCATGGATAAAGAAGTTGAATAAGGCTGGCCCCAAGACAGAGCCTTGGGGTACACCAGAATTTACATCGAAGGGTTCAGACAAGCAGTCCCCATCCTTAACACGAAAAGTCCTCTTTGACAGGAAGGAGCGAAAAAGACCAATTAGATCGTCAGGGAACCCGTAGGTAATCATTTTGTAAATGAGCCCATCATGCCAGACTTGGTCAAAGGCCTTTTGGACATCCAGGAAAACGAGACCACCAAACATAGAGAGGTTGAGAGGACCGTTTAAATCAGCAACGAGCCTCCATAACTGAAGCTGACAAGAGTGGCCTGGACGGAAGCCAAATTGCTCACTACGAATGAGGTTGTTTACCTCACAGTACTCGTTGAACCTCTTGAGTATAGTGCGATCAAAGACCTTCGAAAGCATGGGCAACAAGCTAATGGGCTTATAACTTGTGGGAAGAGCAGGATCCAGTCCAGGTTTAGGAATGGTGATGATAACTGAGTCCTTCCAGGCACTAGGGAAATGGCCGCTAAGCCAGCAGTCATTCATGAGCTTAGTGATGATGCAGATAACACTGGGAGGCAAATTCTTGAGAACACTGTTGGTAATGGTGTCGATGCCGGCTGCCTTTTTGTATTTCAGGCGCTTTATGATGTCCAATACAAATGTGAAATACAAAATCATCAGTATATATAAGTAAAAACAGTGATAGGACCACCAATCAGGGAAAGACCACTGATTGGTGGTTTACAATTCTGCAATTGGAGGATAAAGAGATGAAAACAAAAACTTAAAGACGAAGTTTATGATCAAAGGGCAGACCTAATAGAGGTATCTATTTCCGGTCTGTCTTGTCCTTAAAATCAATTAAGAAGTCTATGAGAGTATCTTTCTCGAATATCCCGTTCAATGAAACCCTTTCAGTTATTAAAGAGAAGTTAAAGGAGATGATATCCGACGAGACTGAAAGACTAGACACACAGAATTTACTAAAATTACTACAACAGCAAAACTATTTTAGCTTTAATGCAGAATATTTCGAAGTCCCTGAAGGCGTAATGATGGGATCTCCTATCAGCGCCATACTTTCCGAGTTCTTTCTCCAGCACATTGAAAACCACCAAATACAAAATTTAATCCAAGCAGGAAAAATAGTCATGTACCAGAGATATGTCGACATCACCTTCATCATTTACGACAATAGTGTATGCACGACATAGAGATTTTGTCCACTTTTAACTAGTTCAACAATTCCATGGAAAGGAAGACCACCTAGGAAAAATCAATTTCTTGGACCTCTGCATCAGTAAGAATCTCCAAACGATGAGATTTGATTTTGAAATACATAGAAAGAAATCCACTACGGCGAACATTACCCCCTTCCACTCGAATCACCCTATGCAACATAATACTGCTGCCATCAGACAGAACTTCCATTGGGCTCTGACTTTCCCCATTACCCAAAAAAGCTAGGAAAGAAGAAATCGCCACTACCTTTGAATTAGCGAGACTAAACGGATTTCCCAAAGACATAACTTATTCCATCCTGAAATGTGTCAAGAGGAGCTTAAAACAGCGGAGAAAGGAAGCCATCAAAACCAAGAGGGATTTTGCTACTTTTACTTACAATAATCCCAACATCAGAAAAATCACCGACGTTTTTCAGGAGCATGCCCTGGGAATAGCATATAAAACTAACAATAATAGCAAATTCTTCCTTAACCCTAAGAAGAAGACCCAAGAGGAGAACGTCTACAAACTAATGTGGGGTACGGAGGGTTAATTCAGATAAAATGAGACGACTTTAAACGCCGCGTATGACCTTGACGGAATGTGATTTGCATGACTCGGAATTGTTGTTGTTATTTAGGACATTTCGTGCTGAAACATGGCTTCCAAAATCACAGCTTTTTGGGAAGGGTATATGTTTGGCCTTTTCGACGCTAACTTCAGTCTTTCGTGCATTGTGGAATTATGCAAACGAAATGGTATTGTGGTATCCAAAGCTACTGTGGGTCAAATAATCAAAAAGAACAAATTGCGACCATCTAAGGAACGTGGACGAGCAGAGAAGCAGTCAAGAAACAAGCCCCAGGCAACACGCCCAGCTCTGGTGGTGCGAGAAATCCGGTCTGAAGTGCTGAAAGAAAATCCCCCCCACACAGAGAAGTCTAGCCCAAAGGAAAGGTATTTCACAGGCAACAGTCTCCAGAATAATTCATGATAATCTTGGGCTGGAGCGAAGTCATAAAGCGCGCGGTCACACAACTCAGTGACTGAACACAACTGAACATTGCCAAGTCATCTGTGGCTTACTACAGGAAGATGGAACAGGAGACGGGCATACGAGTTATTCCCTTCTCTCATGTGCCTGTAAAATCTCCTGACGCATCACCGATAGATTTCTGTGGTTTTGGTCTCCTGAAACGACGGCTCTGAATTCGCCGACCAAGAACCGTTGATGGGCTATGGAAAGTGTGTCAGCAGGTGTGGAACGAACTTCCCATGGAGTCCCTCAAACTCAGCCTACTTCAGTGGAAATTACGGTGCCGGGCGATAGTCCAACAATGTGGCTCTCACACCGAACACAACCGATGGTGGCGCCATGGTATTACACCATCGTAACAGAACTGCAAAGTCGTCTCATTTTATCTGAATCAACCCTCTGTATATAAGCTCGAATGCCCAGACTGCGAAGCCTATTATATCCGATGCACAAAACGATCATTTACTATCAGATACAATGAACATAGAAGATCCTGGTTCAACAAGAATAACACCTCAGCCTATGCTGTACATCTAGTCACTAGCAGACATAGGATGCTCCCAATTGAAGATTGTATGACACTTACATGGATCGGAAAGAACCCACAAAGAATTGCCATACAAGAGGAAATTGAGATAAGGAAACATCTAAGACTCAACAAGGACAAATTACTAAACAATCAGGTTTCTTTCGAGAAAGATACTATCATAGACTTCTTAATTGATTTTACGGACAATACAGACCGGAAATAGATACCTCTATTAGGTCCGCCTTTTGATCACAAACTTCGTCTTTAAGTTTTTGTTTTTATCTCTTTATCCTCCAATTGCAGAATTGTAAACCATCAATCAGTGGTCCTTTCCCTGATTGGTGGTCCTATCACTGTTTTTACCTATATATACTGATGATTTTGTATTTCACATTTTCCTTTGTGAAACTCATCTCAAACCAAGCCAAGACTTTAAGCTACCTGGCTACTGTGTGTACCGTAAGGATCGAATGGCTTCAAATGCTGCAAGATGTTCTTCTGGGGGCGCGGCGATCATCATTAACAAGGAAATTCAACACCAAGAATTAGTCTCCAAGTCTTATGCAGGTATGGAATCGGCCTCCATCACTATCAATGACGTCTCCTGTGGTGAAGTTAAGTTCGTGGTGCTCTACAATTCACCTAAACATTATCTTGACATTAGTGAGCTTGATGAATTCTTCAGTGGTGACACTCCAGTCGTCCTAGCTGGTGACCTAAATGCCAAACACCCAAGCTGGAACTCCAGAACGCAGAATTACAACGGCATGATTCTCTATAGGTACATAAAAGGTAGAGATGATATCATCGCTGCTGAACCTGTGGAGGACACCTACTACTGCGACCACTCCCCTAGTAGTGACGTTTTGGACATCTCGCTCTTGAAGGGTTTCTTCAAACCGTACAATATCTTCACGATTGATGACCTTTCTTCTGACCACAAGCCTGTGGCGTTGAACTTTGACAATGTCGACATAAATTTCCGAGAGAAACTCATACATCATCAAGACTGGAAGCTCTACAAAGATATTCTTAAGGAATATGGCTGCCATCCCGACGTTGCTTACTGTACAGAGGACATCAATCAACGTGTTGAAGACATCACCAGATGTATTAACAGTGCCATAGAAGCTAGTAAGTATCCATCAGAGAATAAACCTCCTCATCGAATCCAACTCACTCCTGGAATCCAACGCCTAATTTCTGAAAGAAAGAGGACTCGTAGACTATGGCAACGCTATCGTGAACCTTGGCTTAAAACCAAGTATAACAGGCTAGTGCGAAGAGTCCAAGAGGATATAAAAGAGCTTCGCGACGCTAGATGGAATGAAAAACTGAAAAGCTTGTCGGCTCGCGACAATTCCATTTGGAGTATGGTCAGAGCTTTACAGAAGAGGAAGAATGATACGCTTCCTCCACTACGTACTCCACAAGGTGACTATGTCCAAACTGATCAGGACAAGTCCCAAGTCATTGCAGAGTCACTGGAAATGCAGTTTGTTACTCCTACCAACGATAACCCGAGAGCCAAATCATGTCTCAGCGTGTGGAAGAAAGTATTGCCAACTTTGATGAAGTCCCGCAGCATTTAACGAAGTACAACATTGAGGCTGGAGAGATCGCCAACATCATAAGTAAACTGAAAAAGAAGAAGGCTCCAGGAAAAGACAAGGTGAGTAATAACGCCCTTATGAATCTCCCAAAGAACTTTATTGATTTTCTCACCAATCTCATTAGCGACTGCTGGAAATTTTCTTATTTCCCTGTGGCTTAGAAGAAATCTATTGTGTTGAGTATCCCCAAGCAGGGACAAAATCCTGCAATTCCGGCGAGTTACCGACCTATTAGCCTGCTACCCACGATGTCCAAGGTGTTGGAGAGAACGATCCTCGTCAGATTCCAAGATCACTGTCTGGCAAATGACCTTTTTCGAGAAGAGCAGTTTGGCTTTCGTGCTGCCCACTCTTGTCCGATGCAGATATGGAGGCTCGTTGAAGACCTGAGCACCCCCCTGAACCTACTGTGGGGTGGTATTTCTCGATGTCAGTAAAGCTTTTGACCAAGTGTGGCATGAGGGCCTTGTCTACAAAATGATCAGAGACGGGTTCCCTGCCGATTTGATGTTGATGGTGGAATCCTTTCTTGACGGTAGATCCTATCAAGCCAAAGTTGGAGAAGATTTTTCCACACCCCGTGTTGTACAGGCCTGTGTCCCTCAGGGTTCTGTCCTCGGGCCTGTGCTATTTAATTACTTTGTACATGATTTCCCGAAACCCGATAATTGTAATCTGTATTTTTATGCGGATGACACTGCCATTATGACATGGGCACACCAGCCGGCTCACGCTATCACTCGGCTGCAGTGCGTCTTGAAGCAGTTCGAAGACTGGTTTAACTGCTGGAAGTTGAACCTTAACATCGGAAAGTGCAAGGCTTTGTACCTCAATAGGAAGCTCAAGCATCCCCCAGATTCTCTTGTTCTGTTCAATAAGAAACTGGACTGGGTGGACAACTACAAGTATTTGGGAGTTATCATTGACTCAAGACTCTCATGGAACCAGCATATGTCCTATGCTCTGAACAAAGCGAAGAGGGCTAAGTACAGTATCATAGCTCTTATGGGTCGCAACAGCGTCCTGAGCATTGACAACAAGCTACTTCTGTACAAATAGATTATCCGGACCATACTCCTCTATGGCATGCCTGCGTGGGCGACTATCTGTAAAACCAGATGGAGTGAACTACAGTCATTCCAAAATGTTACCCTGAGGACCATTGCCCAGCTGGACAGAAGGACGGTGAATAACCAATCCATCCACTTGGATTTAAACATGGCCCATATCGGGAAGTTTATACAGGTTCTCATTTTGATTATGATACAGAAGTTGAAGACTCATGACAATAAGTTTGTGAAAGGGATACTGAAGAACTCAATGAATATGAACTGGAATACGAAGTATCGTAAACCGAGGCACGTTCTTGACATCAATTTTGAAGATATTAGCAACGTCTCTTTCCCAGACTACTCGAAGATGTGATAATCTTCTTTCTCCTTGTATTTTTTTATTTCGTTTGTATTTTGTTTCTGACAATCGTCAATCTTATTTTCTTTTTTGTATAATATGGAAGACCGCTTGGGTTGGTTAGGCTTCTTGACTATCTCAGTGTATTTCATTTGGAGTTTATTCTGGTTGGATGAGCTTTGTGAAAGCGCTGCTTTCGTTCCATCCTAACAAATGTACACTTCACTGTTCGATTGTCGATATTTCACATTTTTTTTGTAAATCCAACTCCACTAACTAATATCTGAAAAGCTACTGAAATACGTTGTTCGTAACGTTGACAAAACATACGACCTTGAAGATTTCTGTGAAGACCTCAGAAGTGCCAACTATTTCCCGGACAAAGCAATTAGGCTTAAAAAAGCAAACGGGGCTGTCGAGATGCCAATGGTTCTAGTCCTCCTCCAAAACACTGAACATAATAAGTCCTTCCTAAATCTGAAACGTATCGGTCCACTTGCTGTAGCAGTTGAATTATTTAGGGGTAACAAAAGGCCATTGCAATGTTACAATTGCATACGTTTTGGGCACGTGTCTCAGGGTTGCATCGAGTCACCACGTTGCAACAAGTGCGCAGGCGATCATCAATCAAGGGACTGTACGAATATAAAAGGTAAAGACCCGCCTAAATGTATTCGCTGTGCAGGCCAGCACACAAGCAGTTATACAAAATGCCCCAAATACCCACAAGTCAATAGTAATAGAAATTCTAAGGTAGTTGAAGGTAGATCTTTCGCTTCCGTTGCCTCTGCTTCAGTTGGTAAGGGAGCTGTTGACCACAAAGAACTGGCTAAAATTCAAAGATTTCTGGGTAACTTAATAAATATGCTGAAAGAAAGTGGCAACGATTTGCCACAGATTACTCCAGTTGAGAGAGGAAATAATCATGGTTAGCCATCCGTATAAAGTACTAAAGCAAGGAAAATACGATGCACTATCTGGAATGCAAGAGGGATCCCTCGCAAGTGTCATGAGTTCTACGATTTCCTCACAAGTTGGAATATAGACGTAGCCTTTTTGTGCGAGACTCACCTCAAGTAAAGCATATTTTTCACTCTGCCAGGTTATTATATATACAGAAAAGATAGGACCCCTAAAAAAAGCTACTGATCCAGGCTCTGGAGGGGCAGCTATTGTTAACAGAAAAGGCATTGATCATACAAAGATCGTCACTCCAGATTTAGTGAAAATGGAAGCAGTATCCATTATCCTTAAAGATGTTGACATTGGTGAGGTCAAGTTTACTTCCGTATATAACCCTCCAGGGCACAAACTCGACCCTCGCGACCTCGATGAGCTTTTCTCCGGACCCATTCCAGTTGTTATGGCAGGTGATTTAAATGCGAAGCACCCTCACTGGAATTCTCGATGCACAAATCAGAGCGGCTCAGTACTCTATAGATACATGTTAGACCAGATTGACACTTCCATCGTCGGTCCCCTTGAAGATACATACTTCAAGATACATACTTCCATCGTCGGTCCCGAAACAACAAAGAGGTAGTAGGCCTCGCCAAAAGGTCATTTGGGTACCGCTTCAGATATATTTAAAAGCTGTAACTGCCTTTGATCAGGGTAGTAAATTTATCATTGCTCAAACAGACATATCTAAGGCCTTTGATTCAATTTCTAGGCCACAGCTTTTAAATGATCTAAAAGCTTTGGGTGTCTCTAGTGCCTATTTAGAATTACTTCATGATTACCTCCAGGATAGAGCTAACATCATTTGCTATGATCCTCTAATTGCGAAACCATCTACACGTGGCATAGTCCAGGGCTCCGGCCTGGGCCCCTTACTCTATGCGGTTTCTACTGCCTCTCTTTACAGTCACCAATTTAATTTTGATTTGCTGAGTTACGTGGACGACAACTTCTTGTTCGCTACATCTCCCCGTCATGAATTCGACAATGCCATCAAACTTCTCAACCAAGACCTACTTTTTCTGTCCGACTGGTATAGTACTAGAGGCCTTAGTCTCAATAGTACTAAGACTAAAATTCTAACGTGTGCCAAAGGTGAACCGTATATTAGTACAATTAAGATTTTAGGTATAACCTTTGATTCTAAATTACGGTTTAATGATATGATTGATCAACTCATAATGTCACTTTACCGCAAAAACTATCTTGTGAAAAGACTTAGGTCTTTCTTATCAACCAGTCAATTGTGTCACTTCATTATGACCGTCAAAGTCCCGAGTGTGGCGTATGGAGCCCTATTTTGGTCTTCAACATCTACAGCCAATCTCAAAAGACTAACTGTTGCCTATAACAGAATTATACGGACAGCTTTTAAAATGAGTAGATTGGACTCTGTTACTAATATGTGTTCTCGCCATAATCTACCTACTCTTATGGTTATTGATAAGGTTGCGCTGATTTCTGAGTTAGCGAGCGCTATGCGTGATGAAAACCATCCTGCTGCCTTCGTAAAAGAATGGTTCAAGATAGGCAACGGAGTCCGTCAAACAAGAAGGTTCCTATTTGAGATTCCTTTTAAAATGTCAGGGTTCAAATCCAAAAGTTTCCCTTATAGTGTTATTGCCATTTGGAACGATCTGCCTTACAATATCCGTAACACTGTCCTGCAGTGTACCTTGTCCCAATGTGCTACGAGTTGCATTCATTTTAAGCGCTGTCTAAAGTCGTACTATATAAATTATTGAATTATTGATGTAAGGAGGTTAAATATTAATTAAATTTGAAATGAATTTATCTCCTTATAATGGGGAAAAATTGTGAAATAATAAAACAAAATAAAATTAAATTAGAGTCACCAAACTTGCAAAAAATTAGGAGATGAAACTAGTCTATTGAGGATGAAGTTCTTGTGTAGTCTATTGAAGATGGGAGAAATAAAACCAGTCTATTGAGGAATGTAGATGAAGTTCTTGTGTAGATGATGTTGATAGGAGAAGACGGTGATCTTGAAGTACTGATGAAAATTTTGAAGGGATGATTCAAATTTTTGGGGTAAATTTCAAATAAAAAAAACGTTTTCGAGAATTTTTTCTCA
>JAHWFO010038411.1:232846-244173 GCA_023313115.1 Rhysida immarginata | reverse complement strand
AGACTACACAAGAACTTCATCCTCAATAGACTAGTTTCATCTCCTAAGTTTTTTCAAGTTTGGTGACTCTAATTTAATTTTATTTTGTTTTATTATTTCACAATTTTTTCCCCATTATAAGGAGATAAATTCATTTCAAATTTAATCGTACTATATAAATTTATAGGGTCGGCTTTTTATGCTGTCATAGTTCCCTTTTCCTTTCCACTTTAAGCTTGTTTTAGTTCTCTTTTAGTCTCTATTGACGTTTTGGCTTTTACAAGCCTTTGATCCTTTCTCCGCGGTTCTTTTTGTTTTTGGAGGGTTTTTTACCTTTTCCATTACTCCTTTGTGAGTGCTTAATCCTAATAATAATAATAATAATAATAATAATAATAATAATAATACTGTGATCACTCACTTGTTAGTGATGTGCTTGACATAGCTGTCCTCAAGGGGTTTTTCAAACCATACAACATATACCCAGGGAATGCCATATCACCTGACCACCTCCCTGTTGCTTTAAATTTCGAGAAGATAAATATCGATCTGAGGGTAAATCTTCGTTACAAGCAGGGCTGGAAATTTTTTAGGGAACTTTAAAAAAATAGTAGCATTCCATATCAGGATCCAGACAGCAGCAATGGCATCGACGAAAATGTCAAAAATGTCACTCGCACCATTCTTATGGCTTCCGATGCTAGTGCTTCTCTACTTGATTGCAAGCGGCCAGACCATCTTGAGCTTCCTCCCCGCATCAGGCAGACTATTCAGGAAAAAAATACTTACAGAAGACTGTGGCAACGTACCAGGCTCCCGCATTTCAAGACGAAATACAATAGGCTATCGCGGAAGGTCAGCGAGCAGATCCAGGACTTACGGAATCAAAAGTGGAATGACAAGATCAAGAATCTGTCCGTCCAAGACAATTCTCTTTGGAATGCTATCAGGGCCCTTAAAAGCAACAGGGCCATTGAACTTCCTCCTCTACTTACAAAAAGCGGCGATTTTGTTAGCAGTGATCAGGACAAGGCTCAACTCATCGCTGACTCATTGAAAAGTCAATTCAATACGCCCAAGAAGGACTGTCTGGTTAATATTACTGGTAAAGTCAAAGAAGTATGTGACAAGTTTGGCTTCTCTCAACGCGCTCTTACTCATCCTAACATCATTGGCACCTCTGATATTTTGAACACCATTAAGCACCTGAAAAACAAAAAAGCAGCCGGCATCGACACCATCACCAACAATGCTCTGAAGAATTTGCCTCTTAATGTTGTTTGCATTATCACCAGGATCATGAATGACTGCTGGCTAAACGGTCACTTCCCTAGCGCCTGGAAGGACTCAATCATCCTCACTATTCCCAAGCCGGGACTTGATCCTGCTCTTCCAAACAGCTACAGGCCCGTTAGCTTACTGCCAGTGCTCTCCAAGGTCTTTGAGCGAACTATTCTCAAGAGGTTCAACGACTTCTGCGAGGCAAACAACCTTATTCGTGAAGAGCAATTCGGCTTCCGCACAGCTAACTCCTGTCAGCTCCAGGTATGGAGGCTTGTTGCTGATTTGAACGGTCCTCTCAATCTTTCTATGTTTGGTGGTATCATCTTTCTTGACGTTCAAAAGGCCTTTGATCAAGTCTGGCATGATGGACTAATTTATAAAATGATTACTTGTGGCTTCGCTGATGACCTGATTGCCTTGGTTCGCTCCTTTCTGACAAACAGGACCTTCCGTGTTAAGGTTGGTGACTCCTTGTCTGACCCTTCTGATGTTAATACTGGTGTTCCCCGAGGCTCTGTCTTGGAGCCTGCCTTGTTAAATTTCTTTATCCACGACTTTCCTAAGTTTACAAAGTGCAATCTTTACTTGTTTGCTGACGACGGGTCCATCATGACCTGGGCACGTAATCCAGTCCACGTCATCAGCCGTCTGCAAAAAGCTTTACACCAAGTGGCGCTTACAGTTGAATGATAACAAGTGTAAAGCCATGTTCATCACACGCAAAGGCAAAAACCCTCCAAGGCCCCTCATCTTACATGGTAGGAAGCTTGAGTGGGTTAAAAATTATAGGTACCTCGGAGTTGTGATTGATTCCAAGCTCAAATGGAACGACCATGTCCAATATTCGCTTAACAAGGCTAAGAAAGCGAAGTTTAGTCTCATCGCGCTACTGGGGCGAAACAGCGCTCTCAGAGTGGACAGTGCCATTTTACTTCATGGTATGCCTGCTTGGGCTTCCAGTTGCAAATCGAGATGGAAAGATCTTCAGACCTTCCAAAATGTTACCCTCTGGTCCATTGCTCAACTAGACAGAAGAGTTGCCAACAATCTTTCTATCTATGAAGATCTGGGGATGACTTACATTGGTTCCTATGTTCAAACACTTCTCAGGAACATGCTGCCCAAGATGGAACATCATGAAAATACCCTGGTTGCTGGTATCCTGGACCACTCACTCACTATCTGGGGTTCCCTCAGGTTTCGAAGACCCCTTCATATCTTGGAGGTCAATTTCGAGAACATTAACAAGGCCGAGTTCCCTAACTACTGGATCTGCTAGATCCTAGTTTTTCGGACTCGCTATTCGTCAATCCGCAATCCGATTCTCGTCCCTACCATGAAGGGACTCTTTTCTGGATGACTTAAAGAGGTTCATCAGGCTTCTTTCCTACTTCGGTGTACCTCATTTGGTTTACTTTTTGGGCGAGCGTGTAAAGTGAGCTAAAGGCTCCTGGACCACTCGTACTACTTTCTTCACTACAATGATCGATTGTCGATTGTCGATATTTCACATTTGTTACTTTTGTTAATGCCCGTTGAAGATGGTGTAATACCGAAACGCGTCGGCAATAAACGCTTAAGTATCCGTATCACTCTAGACGTCCCTTTATTTCTCTATACTAAGTGATAGTAGTCCAATGGAAATTTTAAAAGATATAGATACGTAATGACTGTTGATAGGTGTACATTTGAGGCCACAGTGCATATGAATAGTACTTAACCTAACTTAAGTGCTGTAACATACTAAAATAATACTGAAAAGTATTAAAGAGTGATTCAGTCATTAGTCGCATTCACATTTTTTCACTTAAGGGAAAGTGACTTTGTCTTCACATTTGCTGCTTTTGTTACTTTTGCATCTAAAACTACGTCGGCCATAAATAGATATGATGAAATTGTTTGCAAAATAGTAAGTGATTTATTGATTGTGGAAAGTGTTTTTATTCTTCTCCATGATTTTATTATTCCTTAATTTATAACTAACAAAATTTACAACGTTAAATACGTTACTTACGCCGTTAATTTACAAGTTTTATCGGTGGGTAATCACCAATACGAGCGAAGCAACGATTCTCGATTTACTTATTCTAAAATGAAAAAGCAAAATTTTTACTAAAGTTCATCAAAACTATTGTAAAAGTTTTTCAGGATATGTAAGCATGCTACAGAAAATGATTGGTTGAACTCAAAATAATATTTTATTTTAATATTCCACTAAACCGGAAGTTAGTAGTTGTAAAGCCAGAAAAGTAACAAAAGCAGGGAGGAAGTGGGTACTGACTCGCTTTCAGAAAAGTCACTTTTGAGACTTTGCTTTGCTTAAAATGACTTCACTGAAAGTAACTTAAGCAAGATAAGTGAGAGAAGTGAGAAAAGTTAGGAGGTCGTGAAAGCGACTAATAGTCGCATTCACATCCTTTCACTTAAGGGAAAGTGACTTTGTCTTTGCTTTTGAAAAGCAAAGAAAATAAGTTTTCACTGTGAATGAAACCGGAAATGAAAAAATCACTTTTGCTGCTTTTGTTACTTTTGCATCTAAAACTGCGTCGACATAAATAGACATGATGAACATATTGAAATTGTTTGAAAAATACTAAGTGATTTATTGATTGTGGAAACTGTTTTTTATTGTTCTCCATGTTTTTATTATTCCTTAATTTATAACTAACAAAATTTACAACGTTAAATACGTTAATTACGCCGTTAAATTACAAGTTTTATCGGTCGGCAATCAGCAAAACGAGCGAAGCGACGATTCAATATGGCTACCACTAAACCGGAAGTTAGTAGGTGTAAAGTCAGAAAAGTAACAAAAGCAGGGGGGAAAGTGAGTACTGACTCGCTTTCAGAAAAGTCACTTTTGAGACTTTGCTTTTATTAAAATGACGTCACTGAAAGTGACTTAAGCAAGATAAGTGAGAAAAGTGAGAAAAGTTAAGAGGTTGTGAACGCGACTATTGTTTAAGTAGGTAAGTCACTTTATACATTCTCATCCGTATATATGTGGTGCAAGAAAATAATCTGGGTGTTGTTCAATTCAATCGTTGCTCAGCGCTGTTGCATCAAAATTGAATAACCTCTTTAGGTGGTGTTGGCATAGCCTGACCATAGAAGTCCGAGTAACAATGTAACCATCACTGTTTCCATCTTAGATTTTAACAATCAGTATTTATTCCTTTGTTGAAAACAATAAAGGTTGGATTGTTGGTCGGAATGCTATGGTCAGATGACTTTTCCGCGTCAGGGCAACACCATCTAAAGATAAGACCTCGGTGCTGAAACGTCATAAAATTGTTACATCACCTCAGTAGGGAATTGTTAATCGTATTTCCACCAATAAGCTCTGAATTTTCCCTACTGAGCTGATGTAACAATGTAATGACGTTTCAGCGCCCAGGCCTTATCTTTAGGTAGTGTTGGTCAGGGCCTTATACTTCTCGTTGGCCTCGGCACCGATGTTCCGAGCATTCTATCAGGATGAAGTCGTCCTCTTCATCGACGACAATTCTCCCATATATACTGCAAACATTGTCACTGAATGATTTAATCAACATCTGCAGTTTCAACGTCTAGCGTGGCCAGCCAGATCACCAGACTTAAACCCAATTGAGAACGCCTGGAGTGAGTTAAAGCGTCGAATAGATGTTACTGGTGTCAGGAATCAGAACGAGCTCTGGGAGAAGATAATTGAAGCATAGGACGGTATGATGGATGATTTGGACTATTTTTAGAGGCTGGTGGAATCAGTTCCAAGACGGCTACGAAAGGTTCTGGATGCAGGTGGCTACTGAACCAAATACTGAAGGTTACGTGAAAATGATGCACAGTGGGTGTTTTAGCACAAAAACACTTGTTTAATCAGGAATATATGCATAAACACAAGAGTACAGTATATAAGCCACTTCTGTTCACAATCACAATTATTCTCTTAACACAAATGCAACACTATAGCAACTGAAAAGCTGAGAGAGTTCAAGACACAAAAATTTTCACTTTTGCTTTCACTCTTATACAGGGCAGTATTGCCAAGTCTGACGCGAGCGCCATCGCTAAATAGTGACAAAAAATTCCCTAAATTTCCCCACATATTTCCTATTTATCCCTGAAAAATTCCCCAGGTTTCATGCAAAGAGAAGTCAAAGAAAAAAACAACTTCCACTATTAAAGATATTTGGAAATAAATCATGATACAAAATGTTAAACTTTATTTTGAAAATTATAAGGTTTCTGCTATCAAACTTACAACACTGTTACAATCATCTTCTTCATTTTTTGTCAAATGGTCATACATTAATTGATTAAATTTTGTGTACATTTGTGCTGAGGGTTGGAAATTCACACAATTTAAGCCATTTTATCGCAGATGGTAACGGATGAAGAGTATCGCTTCAGACATGTCAAGGCTTAAGCGGTTTCTTAATTTATTCTTTATGACATTATGCTGGGAAAATACTCGTTCCACTGTGGCATTTGAAACTGGCAAACAGAGACCCTTTTTTATTACAGGATCAATGAATAATACTAAGCAAGTAGTAGTAATGATAAGTGAATCTCACTTAGCAACAGAAAATGATGTTGCCTCCATTTCAGCATCATTCAGTGGTTTGCGTGCCTTTTCAAAACTCACTTTGTATTTGAATTCTTTTACGAAATGTTTGAGGATTGTTACTTTTTTTTACTTTATTTACAGTTATTCCACAGTTAACATTTAAACTTAACTATTTTTGTTTACTGTATACTAATTATTCAATGATGTTTTTAATTTCACGTTTTTTTTTACTTCATTTGAACACTGCAGCTTAACAGTGACATCAGAAGAAATATGTTCGCTTTATTATTAACGTTTTATTTTAAAATTTATACATTTTGCTTTATTTTCCGTTTATGAAACTAATCACATATTCAACAAATAATTTTTGTTAAATGTGCATAAATATTTATGGATAATAAACATTTAAATATTGTATATGTGTGAGTGAATATTAATCTGAGAGGTTTGTTAACTTCTGGTTTTTTTTCCTATTTTAATATTATTTCATACAGATGGTCGCCAGACGTTTGGTTTAAGTCAAGACAGCCGACATCGTTTTTTAATGGTTATGCTTTTTAAGTAGTAAAAAGATTACTACTTCGTTCAACATGTTTGTTAAATTCTAATTACGGCTTCTCGTCCTGAAAGCTTTAGTAAGCGAGTGTTCAAGCCAGAGATCCTAAATACTAACGAGATATGACGTTAACATATTTTCCATTGTTGCCTTTGTAATTCCGTGATAGAGGTGACCTCTGGTGTAGTGGGATAAAGCAAAAGTATCGTTCAGATATCGTTTCCTGCGAGCATCGCGAGAAACTGACGTCATTATGTAATATGCATAAATGGCGTCACTACTTTTTGCAATTTTATAGCTTAGTGACGTAAATTGCATTCATAAACTCTTTACTTTCAAATTTTGATTTATTTAATGTTGGCATTGAAATAAAAAATTGAATTAATAAAGAAAATATTGGAAATTATTCGTGTTATTGTTATCTTAGGAAATAAAATAGATACACTTAATAAATAAATTAATAAAATACAATAAGAAATTAACAATATTTAAAAATAAATATTAATAAATAATAAATAAATGAATAAAATGCAATTAAAAATTAATAAATGCACATTATTTACAAGCAAATTCATTTTAGAAACGGAAGTGTAATTATATGATATACGTATACAGAGAAATAATAAAATTAATGATGAAATTATTTTTTACACTTAAAATTATATAAAGTTATTATTTTTTATAGTTTTTATTATATATAACTAAAATATGAAAAATCTCGAAATAATTTAATTCTTCATTTTTACATTTGGAATATTTTCAATTGAAAATTAAAAAGAAACCAACAATTTTTTAACCCGGCGTTAGTGCGGTGGGGTGTCTGAAACCCCAGACCTTTTCTTTTTGATTTTATCATAACTTGGCGTAGTTTGTCAACAATGGCTTTTTCTATACCTTTCTACACATAACCATAGAAAACGTACACGAAGTTATATTCATTTTGGTTGAAGACTTCATCGTGTAAGCACGTGTTGATTTCTGTTTGGGTTTCTCACACCCCACCGCACTAATGCAGTGACAGAAAATTCTAGGAAAAGTAGGCTTCTTTGCATTACTTCTGCCAATAATAAGACATTTTTATCTGTTTTCTTGTTTATGTGATATTAATGAATGTTTTTAGGAAGATCCTCATTATGTCCGAGATATAAGGACAGAAAAACTAAATATTCCTGCCAAAGATGTAAGCAATTCTTGTGTTTGGAACATGGGATATCATATTGTGAAAAATACTTTTGTAGGATGCAGAACAAAACAATGTGCAGTCATAATTTAGGTTACATACTATTTCATGCTTTTATATTAACTCCAATACTAAATTTGCTTTTGTAATAGTTAAATTTTTACTAATAGAAATAAAATTCTTTCATTTATTTATATTTTTTTTTTTTAAATAAAGGAAAAAAAATCATACTTTCTCTTTATTTTATTATTTATTGTTTATTTTTTTAGTGAAATTGATTCATCATAGCAATTTATAAGCTTAATAATAAATTATAAAATAACAAAACTTTAAAACAAACTGGAAAATTTCAAGAAATACGTTGGGGTATGTGACACCCCACCGCACCGCTGGTGTGATTTTTTGTCACCGCACTAACGCCGGGTTAAAATGAACAACAGATATCGACTACATGTAGAATTTTTTTTTAAGAATTTAGTGTTTTATTGCTAATAGACTTTAAACAATACAAAACATGTTGTTTAAACTATATCTCGCGGCACATCGTTGATTTTTGGCCATTTTTAAATTCAGCTTGCATTTATAAGCCTATCCAGGAATAAATGACATGTGCTCTTGGTCTAACACTTCCGTTATTAAACCGAAACTAAAAGTCAGATTTGTAAAATGAAAACAGTTTATGACATAAAATTGGCCGTGACGTCGCAATGACGTCTTAAATGAGGCTGCCATCTAATGTAGAAGGATAAAATACATATGCGCATACAAATTTGCGCATTACATCAAACAACAATGGTTGTCATATCTCTTTAGTATTAAAGATCTCTGGTTCAAGCCTATGCCCGCCTAGGCCTTTACTAAGCCACTGCTCATTACCTCTATCCGACAATAAAAATTAGCCAGCAATAGTCTTGTTGAATGCATTTATACTGGCTTCCTCCTCCTGACTGAATAGACTCAACTTACTGAAGCTTTAGATGCGTGCTCATTCATTGTTACACAGGAAAAGCTAACGCAAAATGTACTGTACAGTGAAGCTTGATCATTCCCCTGGCTAAATTTCATTGTCGGACATAGTCAACGCCTCCTAAAGATAAGGCCTGAGCCAACACCTCCTATAGAGAAGGCCTGCGGACAAAAGGTGTATCATCATCAAGCGGCTATTGTTATCGTATTTCTACCAATAATAAGACCTAAATTTGGCCGCTTGATGATGATGCATACACCTTTGTTCCGCAGGCCTTCTCTCTAGGGGTGCGTTCACTTATTCACTTGGAGTCACAACGAGTGACTCCCGTGACTCTGAGCCATTCGGATTCCGTTTCTTTATTTGCTCCGAGTCATTTGGTCTCCGTTTCTTTATTCGCTCGGAGTTAACTTCCTTGACCTCCAACATCGTACGCTTGGAGTCTTTCGGAGTTTGTTTCTTTATTCGCTTGGAGTGCGACTCGGGTTAATTCCCTTAACTCCTGCTTTCAAGCTGGAAACATCGGAGTCAAAAGATTTAATGAGAAAGACGACGCAACAATAAAGAGTGCCAACAAAGTTGTGACTTCAACGATGATTAATTTTGTTACAATGAGATATCGTTTGCGAGCGCGCTTGTTAGGAGCCGTGGCAACCACACAAACAAGAGAAGACTTTATTTTTTCAAGCTGACGCATACGTTGTTTAACTATCAACATGGCCGCCTCTATCTTTCCAAAGTGCACGATCATAGCCTACCATGATTGGTTAGCCTTCCATTGTTGTAGGCTTGGCACGATACAAACGAAAATTTAGCTTAAATTGATCGAAGACAATTTGATTTGATTCAAGACAATATTTTCAGCGTAATTATTAATTTTTATATGCTCAATCTCAGTTCATCTTTACGCATGAGGCCACCCTAGTCTCTATGATAATAAATTAAAATTACAATTATGACCAAAACTTTGTTTTTATAAAAATATTAAAAAATAAAAAATATGTTATTGTTTATTCCTGTTAATAAAAAATAACTTAATATTAAAGGTTTCCCATAACCTAAAGTGCCATGGGCACTGCTCATGCTTTTCTGATGCCTCCGGAGGTTGCGAAGAAGGGAAAAAATATCTTGAATCGTTCACAAGTAGTGTTGCTAATTTAGCAGGGATGTGTCCAATTTAAAAGCTCATTTCAATATTTTGTGCATTATACATTAATTTACGAAGTAGTATAATATGTTTATTTATTATTGAATGATTCTATACTCATTTCTAAATGGAGATGATAAAATAATAAATAAAAAGAATAAATAATAACAAGTTCACCAATGAATAATGATGAGAGTTTTTGAAGAGAATTGAAGACTTTTAAATGAATGGTAGATGGTTGAAGTGCATTGTTTAATTTTTATTAAAAATGTCCAACAAAAGACAAGCGCATGAAAAAAAGGCTAAATTGGCAATACTGCACGCAAATGATTATAACGATCAAAGTCTTCGATTGTTACGTCGTTGTGTTGACTCTGAGCCATGACGCTAGTACTCTGATCACGTGATCACATTGACTCGGAGCATGACTCCGAACGAATAAGTGAACGCACCCTAGGAGGTGTTGCCTGAGCGCGAAAACGTCAGACATTATTACATCATCATCCGAAGATATGTTATATCGCATTTCAGGGCTTCTTATTAATGAAATGCGATTAAACGTATCTTCGGATGATGATGTAACAATGTACGACGTTTTCGCGCTCAGGCGAGGCCAACGAGAGACAGGCCAGGGTACTCAAAAATCACATGATCATCGGGGTCCGAGCAACAATCCATCCTTCATTGTTTCCAACAAACAACAAGAATGATTTTACCGCCAAAGCGGATAAAGGGAGCACATTTTCTACAAAACCAATTGCCACTATCATTATTTACTCGTTATATTCACTCATGGCACGTTGTTACGAGTCGTTTGATATATTACATGCCATATGTTAACTTTTAAAGTTCCAATGGTGCCATTTGGTATCATATGGCACCTTTAAGGCACGTGCTACTAAGCCAATACAATTATCATTATTTACACGTGATATTCACTCAAGGCACATTGTAACGAGTTGTTTGATATATTACATGCCTTATCTTAGCAGTGAAAGTTCCAATGGTACCATATGGTATCATAGAGCACCATTAGGGCACGCGCTAGTAAACCAATAACCATTATCATTATTTTCTCGTGATATTCACTCATGGACCTTGTTATGAGTCGTTTGATATATTACATGCCATATCTTAGCATTGAAAGTTCCAATGGTACCATATGGTTTCATAGGGCACCATTAGGGCACGTGCTACTAAACTGTTAACCATTATCATTATTTTCTCGTGATAGTCACTCGTGGCACGTTGTTACGAGTCGTTTGATATATTACATGCCATATCTTAGCATTGAAAGTTCCAAGGTTACCATATGGTACCATAGGGCACCATTAGGGCACGTGCTACTAAACCAATAACTATTATCATTATTTACACGTAATCTTCACTCATGGCACGTTATTACGAGTCGTTTGATCTATTACACGCCATATCTTAGCATTGAAATTTCAAATGGTACCATATGGTTTCATAGGGCACCATTAGGGCACGTGCTAGTAAACCAAACACCATTATCATTATTTTCTCGTGATATTCACTCATGGCACCTTGTTATGAGTCGTTTGATATATTACATGCCATATCTTAGCATTGAAAGTTCCAATGGTACCATATTGTTTCATAGGGCACCATTAGGGCACGTGCTAGTAAACCAATAACCATTAT
>JAHWFO010038411.1:206142-232836 GCA_023313115.1 Rhysida immarginata | reverse complement strand
ATTATTTTCTCGTGATAGTCACTCGTGGCACGTTGTTACGAGTCGTTAGATATATTACATGCCATATCTTAGCATTGAAAGTTCCAAGGTTACCATATGGTACCATAGGGCATTATTCGGGCACGTGCTACTAAACCAATAACTATTATCATTATTTACACGTAATCTTCACTCATGGCACGTTATTACGAGACGTTTGATCTTTTACACGCCATATCTTAGCATTGAAATTTCCAATGGTACTATTTCGTTTCATAGGGCACCATTAGGGCACGTGCTAGTAAACCAAACACCATTATCATTATTTTCTCGTGATATTCACTCATGGCACCTTTTTACGAGTCGTTTGATATATCACATGCCATATCTTAGCATTGAAAGTTCCAATGGTACCATATGGTTTCATAGGGCACCATTAGGGCACTTGGTACTAAACCAAAAACAATTATCATTATTTTCTCATGATATTCACTCATTACATGTTGTTACGATCGTTTGATATATTACATGCCATATCTTAGCATTAAAAGTTCCAATTGTTTCATAGGGCACCATTAGGGCACGTGCTACTAAACCAATAACAATTATCATTATTTTCTCATTATATTCACTCATTACATGTTGTTACGAGTCGTTTGATGTATTACATGCCATGTTTTAGAATTGAAAGTTCCAATGGTACCATATCATGCCATAGGGCACTATTAGGGCACGCGCTACTAAACTGTTAACCATTATAATTATTTTCTCGTGATAGTCACTCATAGCACGTTGTTACGAGTCGTTTGATATATTACATGCCATATCTCAGCATTGAAAGTTCCAAGGTTACCATATGGTATCATAGGGCACCATTAGGGCACGTGCTAGTAAACCAATAACCATTATCATTATTTTCTCGTGATAGTCACTCATTACATGTTGTTACGAGTCGTTTGATATATTACATGCTATGTGTTAGAATTGAAACTTCCAAGGGTACCATATCATGCCATAGGGCACCATTAGGGCACGTGCTACTAAACTGTTAACCATTATCATTATTTTCTCGTGATATTCGCTCATGGCACGTTATTACGGGTCTTCTGATATATTACATGCCATATCTTAGCATTGAAAGTTCCAATGGTACCACTTGGTACCATTAAAACACGTACTACTAAACAATTCAGACATCACTATATACCGTTATATTCATTCATGAGACATCCTTGCACGTACACGTGCCATTAGGCTGATACGTGCTATCACTAGTTACTCTTTTATATTCGTTCATGAAATGTTGTGACAATTTGTTTGATATATTACATGCCATATCTTGTTATAGGAAATGTTTAATAGGGTATCATAATGGTACCATTAAAGCACGTGCTATTAGAGCACGTACTTATTCCTGCTATCTCACGTTCGTACTTCTGCGTACTCTGTCCCATTTTAATGGATTGGTGAAAACAGACTGTGAAAAAGTTAATTCGTTTTCAAGTTATCGTAATAAATGCTAAGCTCCCTAGGAATAAAAAAATTCTCTTGATTTAGAGACCGAACTGCCCTTTTAATAATCGTCAAACACGTGCATCCTGCACGCACACCATCTCATTAACGTTTAGAACACACGCAGAACCGAACCCATGTTCTCAACACGCGTTTTACCAAATGCGAGGATAATTCGTTTCTTCCAGTAATTCAAGACATAAATTGAATGAATTGCGAGATTGCAATACATGCAATTCAATACATGCAACGCAATGAATTGTGGGATTGTCTACAGACGGACGGACGGACGGACGGACGGACAGCTGGACAAATCGATCACATAAGCACATTTCTATATATAGAAAATGTGCTAAAAAAATACTGATTGTTAAAATTTAAGATGGAGACAATGAAGGATGAATTTGTTGGCCGGACCCCGATGATCATGTGACTTTTGAGTGCCCTGGCCTGTCTCTCGTTGGCCTCGGCTCAGGCCTTATCTTGAGGCGTTGACATAGTACGTCATGTCGCCGGCTTTTCAATCAGCATGTTTGCCCATTATTAAACACCTCGATAAAAAATCGTTTCAAAATCATTAGTACAACCTTACAACCTTCTAAGCCGTCTCAGCATCTAATAGTAACGAAAATTGTATATTGTATATTGGCCGCTTGATGGTGATGTAACAATGCATACACCTTTGGTCCGCAGGCCTTCTCTCTAGGAGGTGTTGCCCCGGCGCGGAAAAGTCACCTGACCATGGTAGGCTGATCAACAATCCAACCTTCATTGTTTTCAACAAACGAAAAAATACTGATTCTTAAAATCCAAGATGGAAACAATGAGGATTACATTGTTATTCAGCCTAGGATGATCAGTTGACCTTTCCGCGCCGTGACCTGTCTTTTTCGTCGGCTATGTTTGGTCGACTTATGATGATGTAACAATGTATGACTTTTCAGTTGTGAGCAGGGTTGTCAACTAACCGGTTTTTAGATGAAAATATTTAGGATATTGTTATAATACAAGCACAAATGTAACAAGTCAGGCAACCGAATTGCCCAGGACCGATAGGATTTTAAGGCATTTCTAATAAAAAGAATAAAAAAGGAGAATAAAAAGGAAAGTATTTGATTTCTAAAGAAGTCTTTGGTTGTTAAGATTAGATGAGGCTAGTAAGGAAGCCTCTGGTTGCTAAGCAAGGCATACATCTAAGGGAAATGCATAGTTCAAACTGATTACAACTATCTGAAAAGTTTAATACAGAATATAGCAATTCTCTATAGATTAGAACATATAAGAATCCTTTAACTTGTAAGCATTCCAGTTTAATGAAATAAGCGTTAATTGTTGAAGCGTTCTGTGTAAGGGTGAATTCTTTCTTCTTAAACAATTGCTAACGCTTTTCTACGTAACCATGTACTATTGAAGCGAACGATTAGCTACTAGATATCGTTAAAATTTGCCGAACACAAATTAACTCTTGATGATAAAAGACGTAAGTTATTACATGCCAAATCTAAGCATTGTGTCAGATCGCCGAATTGGAAAGGAAATAATAATAAACAAATCCGGCGATCAAGCACGAAAGGAAGAGACAAAAAGAAAAGACAGCAAACGAAGAGGTCGTAAGAAAAGAGACAAATTTAACCGCCCGTTACCCAGAGTTAAGAATAGAGGAGCCGAGGAGAACAAGAGAGAGAAATCAAAGCGCTCGTGGGAAAGAAAAAACACGGAAGAAAAGGCGATTGGACGAAAAGGGGGGAGAAGGAGGAAAAGGACAGAAAGGTTCGAGCTGCGACCGAGAAGGTTGGAAAAAGTCGAGCTCCAAGGGATTGTGGAAAGTTCGAGATGAAATTACGCAGCCCCGAGAAGGAAAGGAAATTCGGAGAAAACGGACTCCCGAATAAATTCCGAAGATAGGAGCGTGAGAGGCCAACCACGGAAAAGACAGGTTTCAAGCCGGAAAAGAGAAAGTGTCAACGGCCTGTGTGTGGAAACTTCACGGCCCCATACCTCGGATAGAAGCAGATGGACAGAGCGAGATAAGAGAATTTTTCGTACTCGCCGTAGTGCTAAGGTCATTAAGTGAACGGTCATTTTATAATTCGAGAGCCTGCGATTGCATTCGCCATGTGCTTAGTCTCTCTCCATTAATGTTAGTGGACACAGAGATATCAGCCAACTCGACAGATAAGAGTTCTTCTTTTCATTACGAAG
Source organism: Rhysida immarginata (assembly GCA_023313115.1). Lineage (NCBI taxonomy): Eukaryota > Metazoa > Arthropoda > Chilopoda > Scolopendromorpha > Scolopendridae > Rhysida > Rhysida immarginata. The sequence goes on along the minus strand of JAHWFO010038411.1, from coordinate 229,143 downwards.
AAGCTGAACCCGGTCGGGCTGAAAGAACCGAAGAGGAGTCGGAAACTGAGGACCGCGACCGAAGAAGAAGCAGCCCCACGCCAGCGAGCTCCGACGATGCCGACGTGAGCGACGACGCACTCGTTAAGGCAATCGAGGTTTCGACTGCTCCGCAAAGCATCGATACCGAACAGGGAAAGTGCCCCGAGCCACTTCTTAACGAAATTGAAGAGGGAGCGACTCAGCAGCCCGCCATAACCATTTCAGAAAGCCAGACGTCGGGGGCCGACGTAAATACCAGCCCGAGTGCCCCAGCCATCCCGCCTGCGGAGGAAAGTAGTTTTGCGAGCGCGCGCCCGGCGCAGATCTCTCGCTGCGAGCCGCGCTCGGCTTTAGCGTCTCCTAGGCGGGGTAGATCAATACAATTACTCTTAAGTAATTCAAGTAGACTAGTTAAGAATGCAATTGACTATTAAGTGTGCAATATACGAGGTGCATTCAAGTTCTAAGGCCTCCGATTTTTTTTCTCCGGATTGGAAAGAGATAGAAACATGCGCATTGTTTTAAAATGAGGCCGCGTTCATTGTCAATACATCCCAGAGATGGCAGCACCGTATGGCAGATGGAATTTTACCGCCAGCGGCGAGAATGAGAACTGTTTTAGATACTTAAAATGGCGACGTTTTCCTTACTTGAACAGCGTGCAATCATTCGTTTTCTGAATTTGCGTGGTGTGAAACCAATTGAAATTCATCGACAGTTGAAGGAGACATGTGGTGATGGAGTTATGGATGTGTCGAAAGTGCGTTCTTGGGTGCGACAGTTTAATGAAGGCAGAACATCGTGTGACAACAAACCGAAACAACCTCGGGCTCGCACAAGCCGGTCTGACGACATGATCGAGAAAGTGGAGAGAATTGTTTTGGGGGATCGCCGAATGACTGTTGAACAGATCGCCTCCAGAGTTGGCATTTGTGTGGGTTCTGTGCACACAATCCTGCATGACGACCTGAAAATGCGAAAACTGTCATCCAGGTGGGTGCCACGAATGCTGACGGACGACCACAAGGCTGCCCGTGTGGCATGTTGCCAAGCAATGTTGATGAGCAACGACAGCATGAATGGGACTTTCTTTTCGTCGGTTGTGACAATGGATGAGACGTGGATACCATTTTTCAATCCAGAAACAAAGCGCCAGTCAGCTCAATGGAAGCACACAGATTCACCGCCACCAAAAAAATTTCGGGTAACTGCCAGTGCTGAAAAAATGATGGTGTCCATGTTCTGGGACAGCGAGGGCGTAATCCTTACCCATTGCGTTCCAAAGGGCACCACGGTAACAGGTGCATCCTACGAAAATGTTTTGAAGAACAAATTCCTTCCTGCACTGCAACAAAAACATCCGGGTAGGGCTGCGCGTGTGCTGTTTCACCAAGACAACGCACCCGCACATCGAGCTAATGTTACGCAACAGTTTCTTCGTGATAACAACTTTCAAGTGATTCCTCATGCTCCCTACTCACCTGATCTGGCTCCTAGTGACTTTTGGCTTTTTCCAACAATGAAAGACACTCTCCGTGGCCGCACATTCACCAGCCGTGCTGCTATTGCCTCAGCGATTTTCCAGTGGTCAAAACAGACTCCTAAAGAAGCCTTCGCCGCTGCCATGGAATCATGGCGTCAGCGTTGTGAAAAATGTGTACGTCTGCAGGGCGATTACGTCGAGAAGTAACGCCAGTTTCATCGATTTCGGGTGAGTAGTTAATTAGAAAAAAAATCGGAGGCCTTAGAACTTGAATGCACCTCGTAATTTCTCTTCCATAATTCTTGAACTGTGCTACTGAAATAAAAGGAATTGCTTCCATGTTAGATAAGTGGAGATACTTAGCTATTAAGCTAATACCCAATTCTTTTTCTATCACTTTTAGCTCTGGGCAACGCTCCTGGAAACCCACATGGGTCGCCGCTTGTAGTTAATGCGGTACCAGAATTCACAGGATTTTATCGCCCGAGAATACCTCAGGAATTAAGCGTCGAAGCAAGGATCCCGCTATCGCAATTCAACCCTCAGGTGTTAATCCGGACTTTCAATATATTTCCCAATATCTGATTGACGATTACTGATTTTACTTTAATTATATGTAAATTCCTTTTCCATTATTGAATGCGATTAAATTTCGTATTTACTTATCGAATTTCGTCACTCTCCTCTTTTCTCTATCCATGACAATAATACATATTAGCAATTGATAGATTTAATTAGTTAGCCTAATTAAAAAGTCGTGATACATTGGAAATTTCCAATGGTTCAATAACGGTATCTTTAAAAAACGCATAATGGAACCAATTTCGACTATCATTAATCTTACGTTACATTCATTGATGGCACGTCTTTTCAAGTCGTTTGATATATTACATGCCATATTTTAGCATTGAAAGATCCAATGAACCATAAAGGTTCTACTATATCCAGGTTCCTTTGAACCAATTTCGAAAATCATTAATTTGACGTTATAATCATTCTTGACACATTCCAAGTTGTTTGATATATTACATGCCATATTTTAGCATTGAAAGATCCAATGAACCATAATGGTTCCACTAAATCCAGGTTCCTTTGAACTAATTTCGACTACCATTAATTTTACGTTATATTCATTCATAACATATCATTCCAAGTCGTTTGATATATTACATGCCATATTTTAGCATTGAAAGTTCCAATGAACCCTAATGGGCCCTCTAAACCAGCTGCCTTGGAAGCAATTTCGATTATCATTAATTTTACGTGATATTCATGCCTGACACATCATTCCAAATTGTTTGATATATGCCATATTTTCGCATTGAAAGTATCGAATGGACCATAATGGTTCCATTAAACCACATACCATTAAACCTTTTTTGATTATCATTAATTTTACGTTAATATTCAATAATGACATGGTATTTCAAGCTGTTTGATATAATACATGCCATATGTTAGCATTGAAATTTTCTAGTGGACCATACTGGTACCACTAAACCACATACACTTGAACCAGTTCTGACTGATATTGACCATCACGTGTCTTCATTTAATTCACAAGCCTTTTCTCTGCTTTAGCTATGGAATGCCAAAGGGAGAACAGCACTTGGCAATGCACAGGCCATTTATACATGGAATTGTATAGTGAAAAACTTGGTCCCCTATATTATTTTTGACCTTTTGAACCGGAAGTACTTCACCGATTTTTTCCACCAACGAACTCAGTCTTCCGATTTCCCTAAGTTGTCGAATGGCGAAAACGGAAGTGGAAAATTCGGAAGCGTTCGAAAGCTAGAGCACCAACAGACAGACAGACGGACGGACGGACGCACATTGTGAAAACATAGGTACCTATCGGTCCGAATAAATATTACACGGTTGGCAACGCTGGTTGTGAGGCTTTCTTTCTATACTCTGTCTAACGAAAGAAAAACTGGGCATGTCCAGTTAAATTTCCAGTTTCAATTGTTAGTCATTGTTAATTTTATTTAGCAACAATGTCTAACAATTGAAATTGGGAATTTAATTAGACGTGCCCAGTTTTTCTTTCGTTGGACAGCATATAGGAGGTGTTGCCTGTGCACTGAAAATTTATACATTGTTAGATCATCATAAAAAAAGGCATTGTTAATCGTATTTCTACCAACAGTAAGCCCTAAATTATGACTTCGTATGATTATGTAAAAAATGTATGTATTTTTATTGCAGAGGCTTTCTTTCTAGGTGGTGTTGGTTGAAGGCCCAGACGTGCAGCAGAGCACTGATTCCAGATTACGATTTGCAGCAATTCTTTTCGTCGCTTGTTCTGTTGCATGAGCTTTCATACATGAGTGAAAACGATTTTAAGTTAGACAAGTTAATAAATTAAAAAAAAAATTAAACCGACTTAACAATGAAATTAATATGGGACCATCTTGGTGCTAAACCGAATCCAATGTAAAAAGAATTTTTAAAAATCGGTTTATAAATGACGGAAATATCGATGAACATACATAAAAAGAAAACACATATAGACGAACATAGAACCTCCTCCTTTTTGAAGTTGGTTAAAAATACAGGGTGAGTCAAAAAAAGCCGGCGTGAGGAAAATAACTAAGTCCCAGGACAATAGGTTTTGCAACAATAGGTTTTTGACTCAACCTATTGTCCTGGAACTTAGTTTTTTTTTTCCTCACGCCAGCTTTTTTTGACTCACCCTGTATATAATTTTCGTTACTATTAGATGCTGAGACGGCTAAGAAGGCTGAAAAGGCGTATTAATGATTTTGAAAAGATTTCTTATCGAGATGTTTAATATGGGCAAACGTGTTGATTAAAATAACTTGCGACGTGTTGTAGGATCGTTTTCGTGTGCGGACGAGGCGATCGTGGCAGACTAATACCACCTAGAAACAAAACCTCCGCACGGAAACGTCATACATTGTTATGTCACTTAAGGTAGGTATTGTTAATCGTATTTCTACCTATAATAAACCCGAAATTGTCCCTATCGTAGATGATGTAACAATGTATGATTTTTCCGTGCGCAGGCTTTCTCTCTAGGCGGTATTGGGCAGACAGCTTGTTTGCATCAGAGACCCAACAACAACGTGGTTTTAATACCGCAGCGCTGCGAGAAACCAACAAAAAACAAATTAATGATGAAAAATAGGAAAGAAAATTCCGCAGCCTGGATTCGAACCAGGAACCTGTGGCTCAGACCACCGACGCGCCAACCAATTGCGCCACTCTAAACATCTTATGATTTATTCTTTAATGAATTTTACGCCTTTTTAGGAAAGATAGTCTCGGCCTGCGATCTAGGTAACTGCTCCAACCAAGCCCTAAGGTCATGTAAATAGCGGTTAGCTTTCATGGCCGCAGTGGCGCAATTGGTAGGCGCGTTGGCGGTCTGAGCCAAAGGTTCTTGGTCCGAATCCAGGCTGCGGAATTTTTTCTTTACTATTTTTCATCATTAATTTGAACAGCTGAGGTTGGCGTACAATAAAACCCTCACTGAACATCTTATGATTTATTCTTTAAAAAAAACAAAGCCTGCTGACTGCGTCTTCAAACATGGCCAACTTGATCAACTTGATTACTACAGGCCCGTTCATCTACCTCATTTCTTGGCAGCACATAGGTTTCTCAATTACGCCACAGTGGCGCTGATGTCTCCCCCCCCCCCCCCATCAGATATTATTTCTCACAATGGTTTCAAAAGTGAAAATTTATAATTGTTAACATATTGAAAAGAAAAATTGTTAAATATCATTTATAATATTTTATTAATGAAAATCTAGATTTATTAAATAATATCTCATCTGTTTTTCAAAATATTCCGTTTAGGAAATCCCTTAATAAATTCTTGATTAATCAAAAATTCATTTATAATGAAGGTGAAAATTGGGTAAATAATTTTTTTTATTAGTAAGTTTTCTTTGACTTGATAATATTGACTGATAGAAAACAATTTTTTAATTCTGATGTTTTCATGATAATTTTTCAGAACAATACAATTGTTCACAAAAGTTGAGAAGCAAATGTATGTTTTAAACTTAATTACCATTCATATACCTCCACTGTATCCTATATTAAAATTCAAATACACCATTTCAATTTTCTGACTAAATTTTTATGATAATTTTATAATTAAATTAATTAATTCTCCTTTAAATAAAGTAAAATGATGAGAAGTAAATAAAATAATCTGAAAAATAAATGTATTTGATAATTACAATATAGGTCACCAAATTGTAGCCAGTATAAGAGATCAATATAGTTTCAAAAATTTTATTTATTATAATTATTGGAATAATGAACGGATATATATTTAGAGAAGGACGAGACACAGAACCCTGGAATACAATAAATAATATTTATTAATTAAAAATATAAAATGAATAAAAAATAAACAGACATAATAAACAAAATTATTAATTAAAAAATAATAGATAAAATCAAAATCAAAACAAAAAGCTGACGTTTCGGATAGAGACAATCCTTTATCAAAGTAGAAAGGATAAATCTCTAAAAGCAAATAAAATATTAGAGAATTATCCTAAAGTTAATAAAGGAGTATCGACAATCGAACAGTGAAGTGTACATTTTTTCAGATAGGACGAAAGCAGCGCTTTCACAAAGCTCATCGTATCAGAATAAATTCCAAACGAAATACACTGAAATAGTCAAGAAGCCTAACCAACCCAAGTGGTCTTCTATATTATACAAAAAAGAAAATAAAATTGACGATTGTCAGAAACAAAATACAAACGAAATAAAAAAAAAAACAAGAAGAAAGAAGATTATCACATCTTCCAGTAATCCGGGAAAGAGACGTTCCTCATGTCTTCAAAGTTGATGTCAAGAATGTGCCTTGGTTTTCGATACTTCATATGCCACTTCATATCCATTGAGTTCTTCAGTATTCCAGTCACTAGATCATTGTCATGAATCTTCATCTTCTGCACCATAATCAAAAGGACATCCTGTATAAACTTTCCGATGTGGACCATGTCTAAATCCGAGTGGATGGATTGGTTTTTCACAGTCCTTCAGTCAAGCTGGGCAATGGTCCTCAACATAACATTCTGGAATGACTGTAGCTCACTCCATTTGCTTCTACAGATAGTCGCCCACGCAGGCATGCCATAGAGGAGTATGGTCCGAATAATCGACTTGTACAGAAGTAACTTATTGTCGATGCTGAGGATGCTCTTGCGGCCCAGGAGAGCTATGAGACTGTACTTAGCCCTCTTCGCTTTGTTCAGAGCGTAGGTCACGTGACGATTCCAAGAGAGTCTTGAGTCGATGATAACGCCAAGGTATTTATAGTTGTCTAGCCAGTCCAGTTTCTTATTGAATAGAACAAGAGAATCTGGGGACGCTTGAACTTTCTGTTGAAGTACATAGCCTTGCACTTTCCGACATTAAGGTTCAGCTTCCAGCAGTTAACCCAGTCTTCGAAAATATTCAAGGCGTGCTGCAGACGAGTGATAACGTGAGCCGGCTTGTGTGCCCATGTAATGATGGCAGTATCATCGGCATAGAAATATAGATTACAATTTTTAGGGTTCGGGAAATCATGCACAAAATAATTAAATACAGCGCCCTTGAGGGACATCGGCCTTTACAACACGGGGCGTGGATAGATTTTCACCAACTTTAGCTTGGTATGACCTGTCAGTGAGAAAGGATTTCACCATCAAAATCAAATCAGGAGGAAACTCGTCTCTGATCATCTTGTAGACAAGGCCCCCATGCCACACTTGGTCAAAAGCTTTGCTGACATCGAGGAATACCACTCCGCAGTACCTGGAAAGGTTCAAGGGGGTGCTCAGGTCTTCTACAAGCCTCCATATCTGCATCTGACAAGAGTAGGCGGCACGAAAGCCAAACTGATCTTTCCGAAAAAGATCATTGGCAAGACAGTAGTCTTGGAATCTGACGAGGATCGTTTTCTCCAAAACTTTAGACATTGACGGGAGCAGACTAATAGGTCGGTAGCTCGAGGGAATTGCTGGGGATACTCAAAACAATAGATTGTTTCCAAGATGCAGGGAAATAGGAAAATTTCCAGCAGTCGCTAATGATATTGATAAAGTTCTTTGGGAGATTTATAACGGCGTAATTGCTCACCTTGTCTCTTCCTGGAGCCTTCTTCTTTTTCAGTTTACTTATGATGGTGGCGATCTGTCCGGCCTCGATGTTGTTCTTCGTTAAATGTTGCAGGACTTCATCAAAGTTGACAAGACCATCTTCCACACGATGAGACATGATTTGACTCTCGGGATTGTTGTTGATAGGAGTAACAAACTGCATTTCAAGTGAATCTGCAATAACTTGGGCCTTGTCTCGATCAGTTTGCACATAGTCAGCTTGTGCCACAAGGCTTGTGGCAGTGTTGCCTTGTGGGTACGGAGTGGAGGAAGCGTATCATCCTTCTTCTTCTGTAACGCTCTGACCATACTCTAAATGGAATAGGAGTACTGACAGACGGGTTTATATAAAGCTTGCATAGGAAACAGTAATACGGTATTGGCTGAAAAACAAGAAGGGAATAAATGAGATTAATTAGAAGACGTGCTGGGGTAGGACAGGATGGAGGACAAATAGGAAGTAATAAGAGGGCGGCGGGAAAAATGCAATAGGATAACACATATGAAATTAAAATTATAAAAAAGTTTAGGAATGACAGGGTGCAAAAATATATCGTAAAATTCCCTGAATTTCCCTTCATTTTTTCTAGGGATGGGCAAAATCTCTTAAATAATCGATTATGCGATTATCGATTCTTCACTTTTAGCTGAATCGATTCACTCGATTAATGGGTAAGACAAATCGATTATTGACCGCTATTATAGTGTAAGTACTGGTGCCTGTCAGTGGGCTTCTTATAGAGATTAGTAGACAATTTGTTGTTAGTGATAGAGATAGAGACATCCAAAAAAGAAACAGTTGTGATAGAATAATTGTAAGAAAACTTGATAGAGGGGTGGATGGAGTTAGAATGGGTTATAAAAGATAGGAGAGAGTCTTCATTATGTGGCCAGATCAGGAAAACATCATCAATATACCGCAGCCAGACCAACGGCTTCAAAAGAGATGTGGAAAGCAGTTTGGTTTCCACCTCCCCCATAAAAATGTTCTCATAGTTGGGAGCTATTTTGGAGCCCGTAGCAGTGCCTCTGGACTAGATATAATACTCATTGTTAAAAGTGAAGAAATTGGAGGTTAGGATTGTGTGAAGGAGAAGGCAGATGGTGTCAGTAGAAGGAACTAACATTCCTCATGATGATGGGATTGAAGCTGTTCGCAACAGTCTCAAGGCTAACAAACCTTTCCAAGTTCCTTCTACTGACACCATCTGCCTTCTCCTTCACACAATCCTAACCTCCAATTTCTTCACCAAGGTCATGAATGACTGCTGGCTTAGCGGTCATTTCCCTAGTGCCTGGAAGGACTCAGTCATCATCACCATTCCTAAACATGGACTGGATTTTGCTCTTCCCATAAGTTATAGACCCATTAGCTTGTTACCCATGCTTTCCAAGGTCTTTGAGCGCACTATACTAAGAGGTTGAACGACTGCTGCGAGGTAAACAACCTCATTAGTAGTGAGCAATTTGGCTTCCGTCCAGGCCACTCTTGTCAGCTTCAGTTATGGAGGCTCGTTGCTGATTTAAACGGTCCTCTCAACCTCTCTATGTTTGGTGCTCTCGTTTTCCTCGATGTGCAAAAGGACTTTCACCAAGTCTGGCATGATGGACTAATTTACAAAATGATTACCTACAGGTTCCCTGACTATCTAATTCCTCTGGTTCGCTCCTTCCTGTCAAAGAGGACTTTTCGTGTTAAGGTTGGGAACTCCTTGTCTGAACCCTGCGATGTTAATTCTGGTTTACTCCAAGGCTCTGTCTTGGGGCCAGCCTTATTCAACTTCTTTATCCATGACTTTCCCAAGTTTGCAAAGTGTAATCTTTACTTGTTTGCTGACGACGGGTCCATCATGACCTGGGCACGAAACCCAGCACATGTCATCACTCGACTCCAAAAAGCTTTACATCAGTGCGAGAGCTAGTTCACTAAGTGGAGATTAAAGCTGAATGTCAAAAAGTGCAAGGTCATGTTTATCACTCGCAAATGCAAAAACCCTCCAAAGCCTCTCTTCTTATTTGGCAAGAAACTTCAGTGGATAAAAAGCTATAAATATCTTGGTGTCATGATCGACTCCAAACTAAACTGAAACGACCAAGTCCAATACGCGCTCAACAAAGAAAAGAAAGCGAGGTTCAGTCTGATTGCACTTCTGGGGCGAAACAGCGCTCTTGGTGTGAATAACAAACTCTTGATATACAAGTTGTGATTCGTACTATTTTACTCCATGGAATGCCTGCTTGGGCTTCTATTTGCAAATCTCCAGATCTTCCAAAATGTTGCTCTCCGATCCATTGCCCAGCTTGACAGAAGAGTTGCCAACAACCACTCTATCTATGACGATTTGGGGATAACCCACATAGGCACCTTTGTCCAGACACTTATGAAGAACATGCTACCTAAAATGGAGAATCATGAAAATACCCTGGATTCTGGTATTCTGGACCATCCACTCGTTGTTAAGGGTCCCCTCAGGTTTCGAAGACCCCGCCATATCCTGGATGTCTGCTTTGATAACGTTAACAAGGCCGTTTTCGCCAACTATTGGATCTTTTAGATCCAGCTGATTTTTGGGACTCTATTCGTCAATCTACAATCTGACTCTCGTCCCTTCTGGGGACTTATTCTCTGGAGGACTGAAGAGGTTCATCAGGCTTCTCTCTCCCAGTACAGTGTACCTCTTCAGGTTTACTCTTTGGGCGAGCGTGCACAGTAAGCTTGTCTCCTGGACCACTCGCGTCTTTCTTTTCACTTCACTGTTCGATTGTCGATTGTTACTCTTCTCATAACTTCAGGATAATTCTCTAATATTCTGTTTGCTTTTAGAGAATTATCCTTTTTGCTTTGATAAAGGATAGTCTCTATCCGAAACGTCAGCTTTTTACTTTGATTTTAATTTTATCTATTATTTTAATTATTATTTTTGTTTATTATATCTTATTTTTTATTCATTTTGTTTTTCTAATTAATAACTATCAACTATTGGAATACATATATAAAATTTAGGAATTTCCTAAATGGAATATTTTGAAAAATCTACGAGATATTATTTAATAAATCTAGCATTTCATTAATAAAATAAAAGAATATTATTAAAAAAAAATCTTCAATATTAATATAAATCTAGATTTTCACTCTTGAAACCATTATGTGAAAAACGCAGAGGATCCGGCGTTGCCCGGGATAATTACACATGGAGGTAAACAGAACTATCTCAAGAAGTAAAATTCTAACTCCAAATTGGTTAAATAATAACTCAATGAATATAACACAGAGCGAAGGGACTCTATGAAAAATCCGAAAAACAGGAATTCAAGGTGATATACTGGGACTTTATTTACCTCTTGTTGACTTTCCTCAGATATCTATCTTCACCACCGGGGAACATCACTGGATATATTAGACCCAAATTTTTCTTGCCCTTGACTTACAAGCTCTTATACCATCTTGCTCTATTCGAAGCTCCCGTTGTTCAGAAGTTTCCAGTACCCGCAGAGAATTTTTCTTCTTTAGCTGCAGATTTTCTGTGACCAATATTCGTTCTTTCTCTTTCCTTTCCAGACACATAAACTTTTGCCAGTCTTCTGGACATTTGACGAGGGAGCTCAAGGAAGACACGTCTGACTTTTTTTCCCCTTCAATAGACGCTGCCTTATTTATGCTCTGTCACTGCATTGTCATTTAATGCTCATTATTACTAATTCTTGGAAACGAACGTTCAGTTATTCCGTTGTCAGCATCTCAGTTTCCAAAATATTCATATTCACACAGAATATAGTCAAAATGAAATTTTATGAAATGTTTGTATAAGCTACCTGTGCTACCAAATAAGCTAGGTGATAACCTCGGAGTGGTTCTGACTCTTTGTTTCTTTGATTAAAATTTGAAATATCTTAAAAATAAACACAGGAAAACGCTTAGATCTAATCATCATCAACATCACGCCCTATCCTACAAAAAGGGTGGGCAGCACACGAAAAGAAAAAAAAAACGGATCAACCAAATCATACATCGCTAATCAATCGGCGCCACACATTCCGATCTATACTTTCCGGGCTTAAAATTAATTCTTAATGAAAATTCGAAAAAAAATTTTTTTAAACGCTCACAATGGATGGACCTCTCCATGTGTGCCACTGCTGGTCTAAATAATTTCTTAGTCACGTAATTTTACTTTAGATGTACACTTGATGTTGTTGCAATTCCCACTCTTCTCTCGATGTCTTGAAGCAAAACGGCCATTCATCACTTTGTCTAGTCTAGCAGTAGCCGATTCTTCTATTTGCATGCTTACCATTTGCTCAATATAGCACGGAGCTAAAGGAGTGCTTCCTCTGTCGTCTTTCCACTCTTTCTCAATAGTCTGCTATCTCTCCATCATCTCCAGTTCCTGATCATTTTAAAGATTTTTAAGAAATTAGGTACTAAGAACTCTCAATTCTCAGAAAAGCCTGAATAACAGAAATTCTATGCATTGTTACAAATTGAAACTTTATAGTTAAGTTTGCACAAACTTTGCCTTGCAATGTTGATCATGAGATATTTCTCATTAATATGGCTTGCCATAATCATGAATATCGATTTCTTATCAATAATTCTTATTTTTTCGAAATCTGAGGTAGACAGTGATCTTCCTCATGCTTTGAAAGTCAAGTATGCAAAATTTCATCAAGTTCGGTATAAAACTGTAGATTTGTATAAAAAACAAACAAACCCACAAACATACTTCTTTATATATATACTGACAGAAGCACCCGACATTGCCTGAGACTATTACAGTTGTAAATAAACAGAACAACCTGAAGAAGTTAAATAATAACTCGAATTGTTTTTCAGTAATTCTACAATTTCCTTCTGTAGCCACAGCTCGCGATGTTCAGTCGTTTTCCACGCCCAGATAACTCTTTTTCGTTTCTGACCAATACTTATGCATTTCTTCGGTGGCATTTCAATAGATATGAATTTACATGTATTTTTCTAACGATTATTATAGAGCGGATACAATAAGCTTGTTGATTTGAAGAGTCGAGTTGATTTATGGTTTGTTATCAGTTATGTCGCAAACTGTCACCCGAGCGATAGACTGTTTCCTCTATCACCTTTCCACTCCTTCTTAATAATCTGCTTACTTTCCATTATCTCCAATTGCTGATAATTTTAAAGATTTTAATGAAAATGTAAATTCTAAGAATTACCAGTTCTAGGAAAAGAACGAATTGCGTGATGATATCAAAAATGTTTAGGGTTATTTACTACTTGGTAATCTGGTCTTGCAATTTGCACTCTGCTCTCGCAAAATTGTATGCTGCTTTGGAAAAATTGTGCCATTCCTCATTTTGTGTGCTCCATCAGTCGCCGTTTCTTCTGTTGGTAGGCTTGCATCGTCGAGGGCCGCCTGGAACTTCTATGAATACATGATCACTCACAACCTGCTCAGTTTCTCAATAGACAGGTAACGCACCATTATCTCCAATTAGTGCTCAGTTTGAAAGGTTTTTAAGAAAATGTTAAGTTCTAAGAACTATAAATTCTAAGAAAAGCCCGAATAACAGGAATTCTATCATTGTTACAATTGAACCTTATTTATAAAGCACATTGTTGGTCATGAGATCTCTATTGTAGGTCCGTTCATAGTGTTGGTGAATTGCGTGTTGATACCATTGTTGATACTTATTGTTGCACAAACTTTGCCTTGCATTCTTGGTCATGAGATACTTCTTATTAATAAGCTCTGCTATCATTATGAATATAGATTTATTATCGACTAGCAGAGGACCAGGCGTTGCCTGGGATAATTACACTTATAGGTAAACAGTACAGTCTCAAAAAGTAAAATTATAACTCCAATTTGGTTTAATAATAACGAAATCAATACAACACAGAGCGAAAGGACTATCCACTCTACGAAAAATCCGAAAAACAGGAATTCTAGGTGATATACCGGGACTTTATGAAAACTTTTCCTGCCTCAGATTAAAAAAAATTCCATCTTTACCACCGGGGAACATCACTGGATACTTTGGACCCAAGTTTTTCTTGCCTTTGACGTAGAAGCTCGTATACCCTCTTGCTCTATTCGAACCTCCCGTAGTTCAGATGTTCCGAATGCCGGTATAGCCTTTTCTGTTTTAGCTGCAGAGTTTCTCTGACCAATACTCGTTTTTTCTCTTTCCTTTCCAGACACATAAATGATTGACAGTCGTCTGGACGTTTGACGAGGAGCTCATGGAAGACACGTCTGACTCCTTTTTCCCCCTCAATAGACGCTACCTTATTTATGCCCTGCCACTAAATCGTCATTTAATGCTCATTATTAATAATTCTTGTAAACGAACGTTCAATCATCGCATTATCAGCATCTCAGTTTCCAAAATATTCATATTCACACAGAATGTAATCAAAATGTATTTTTATGGAATTTTTGGATCTGCTGTGCTAGCAAATAAGCTAGGTCATAACTCCGCCGTGGCTCTGAGTCTTTGTTTTTATGATTAAATTTTGAAATATCTTAAAAATAAACACATGAAAAGCTTAGAATTAATACACTAAAAATTCCTAATGAAAATTCCCAAAAACATTATTTACAGGCTCACAATGGATGGACCTCTCCATGTATGCCACTGCTAATCTAAATAATTTCTTTGTCACGTAATCCTTCTTTAGATGCACATTTGATATTGTTGCAATTTCCACTCTTCTCTCGATGTCTTGAAGCAAAACTTGGCCATTCTTCACTATGTGTAGTGTCACTGTCGCCGATTTTTCTATTTATATGCGTACCATTTGCTCAAAACAGCACGGAGCTAATGGAATTCTTCCTCTGTCGCCTTTCCACTCTTTCTCAATAGTCTGCTAACTTTCCATTCTCTCCAGTTACTAAGATTTCCAAGAAATTGTTAGGTACTAAGAACTCTCTTTTCGAAGAAAAGCCTGATAACAGGATTTCTATGCATTGTTACAAACTGAAACTTATCTATATTGCATAAATTTTCCTTGTATTGTTGGTCATGAGATATAATTTGTTGGTCCGTGTAGAGTGTTTGTGAATTGAGTGTTGATACCATTGTTGATAGCTGGCCAGGTGGCCGAGAGGGCTAAGGCCTAGGCTTTCTAGTTCTCGAGTCCGCCTGGCCGTGGGTTCAAATCCCGCCGTGGGCATGGATGTTTGTGCTTGTCCCGGGCTGCGTACAGATATAACTAGTGTAAAAGGCGCAAAATGACCTTAGCAGTCGACGCTTAAATTTCTAGAACCCTCTCCCCATTGTTGATAAGTATTGTTGCACAAACTTTTCCTTGTATTGTTGGTCATGATATATTTCTCATTAATATGCCTTGCCATAACCATGAATATCGATTTTTATCAATAATTATTATTGTATCGAAATCTGAGATAGACAGTGACAGTCCTCGTGCTTCGTAGGTCAAGTATGCAAAATTTCATCAAGATTGGAATAAAACTGTAGATTTGTATAAGAAACAAACAAACAAACAAACCCACAAACATCCTTCTTTATATATACAGGGTGTAAATGGACGACCTTTCACAAATTTAAGGATATGTAGAGGATGAAACTCTGAGCAAAAAAAGTCTAGTCGCGTTTTTCGATCTGTGGCTCCGTTAAAAAGGGTGTACGGACACTTAATCACCCGACAGTTCACCACCCGAGGGTTAAACACCGACATTTAATCACGTCGACATTTAATCACCTGCCATTTAATCATCGGACATATGATCACGTGATTGTTTAATCACCTGGGCATTGTGATCAAAAAATGCAAAATGATGAATGTGATATGTGATGAAAAGAAGTCTTATTATGTGATGAGTATGTGATGTATAGCTTATGTATAAAATGACAGAACTTGTAAACTTCATCAAAAACGTGAATCAAATCAGGCAATACGAAAAACAACAAAAAATACAAAAACAAAGAAAATATTAAATAGAGCAACTAAATAACTTAATCACATAGACGAAGACCAAGGTTGGGGTATTTGTCTACTTTAGCTTGAGAACATCGATGTGGGGTATTTTTTCCACTCATTTCTCTTAAAATTTTAAATATTTTTATTTTTAGAGTGAATATTTCTAGATTTTACCAAATTATGTGAATTAATTAACCCAGCAGTATTTTTTCAATTCTTAATTAATGTGTATTTTCTACATTATGTGATTAATGTGATGCAGTGCTCCAATATGTGATACTAAAAATCATTAATTGCAATATTTAGAACTTAAATATTGCAATTCAACACAATATATAACTTACGGATATAAGCTATATTATCCAGCTTAATAAAAGGTGATCACATGAAATGACAAGCCTTATTAATCACCGACGTTTAACCACCAAAAATACGTGATTTTTTAATGAATGTGCCAGAATGTGCTATTTGCCAATCAAAAATCATGTATTTTTTGGTGGTTAAACGTCGGTGATTAAACAATGGCAAGTGATTAAATGTCGACGTGATTAAATGTCGGTGTTTAACCGTCGGGTGGTGAACTGTCGGGTGATTAAGTGTTACCAAATCGTTAAAAAGTTATAGCGCTTTAAAGTTCGGTATCGATAAGGAATATCGGTATCGGTATTGGCCAGGGTAATTCTAAAAGGTCGTGCCAATATGAAAAGGCAGGTAGAGGGTGAAATTCTGAGCAAAAAAGTCTAGTCGCGTTTTTCGATCTGAGGCTCCGTTAAAAAGTTATAGCGCCAAGTTAAAAATTGCTCAGCGTCTATACCAGAGACAAATGAAAGTAAGAGACTGGCAGTGCCGTATTCATTTCGCTGAGCGCTACTGGTGCCATCGGAAGTACAGCAATCGCCATGATGCGAATGGCAGAAACCTAAGGCGGCGTATGTTCTCAATGTAATTTCAGCTGTTTTTGTACATGATTTCAGGAGGTATTAGTAAGCATAACCTATTTTCTGATTTTTTTAAAAAAAACTTTATTGCATTAACTAACAATAACGCATACTTTTAATGACTTTCAATAGCTGATTCAATGCCTTACGAATTTTTACAACTCGCAACTCCTATCGTTATAATGGAGGCTTAGCCAGAGACAAGTGAAAGCATAGATGAAGAAAAATGAAGAAGCAAAGTAATTTCTTCATCCATGGTGAAAGTAAATGAAACTACAGGAAGGATGAAATTTTTTTTCAGTCTTAACTGATTTTTATTATTAAAAAAGTTGATTCTTGTAACTTAATCAGTTTTTAATACCTAGTAAAGATTTTCATTTGTATTGCTAAATAAAAAGTAAATTTGAAGCCTCTTCATACAGCATTACCAGTGGAGTTTCGAAAATAGCTTGAGTTACACAAAAAATCTAAATTGATTTATTCTTTATTGATTTTTAAATATAATAAATCATGATAAGACAGTGCGTATATTTTCTCCACTTTTTTCTGTCAGCCGTTTGGTTTCATGGTGATATCGAATATTACAGTATGTGATGACAATAAGTCTATTAAGTCGAAGCACATGAGCGTCAGAAGGACTCATTTCAAATGAATGGCGAGTTAAATTAGTGAAAATATTATTTTGTTTTCGGTTATAAAATGTAATGGTTTTGTTAGAATATTGATAGGCGTATTCAATTTAATTCCTGTTTGCTCTCCTAGATTATAAAATTCACTCCTAATGATTTTTTTTCTGAAATTTTACTACATCTTTCGATGGTGTGATAAGGCCTCTTTAATTTTTTTTCACAATAAAATTAAGGCTGTGGCAGCTCTGATATTGCTCTTTCAACGCTTCTTTACATCTAAATTATAGATTTAATTACAGACATAGAAACAAATCCTGCAATACATTCTACAACCGAAACACAACATTTTGACAAGATTTTAATGTCAGGGATTGGATAATATTGAGACGCATCATCTGATATGGCTTCATGATTATATTCATCAGAGTTATACAGGAATTAATATAACTCTGCCCTGCACTCAATTTTAACCTGGTAAATTTAATGCCAATCAATTGTCATTAAAGTAATCAGTTTAATGAAAAATAAAATAAGTATCCACTTTTTACGAAGAATGTCATCCGTTGGAAATCTACTGTGCAAATGTTTCACTTTCTAATTTTTCGTTTAGCTTTGAAATAACTATTATACACGGGTGTAAAAGCTTGGTGCTTATTTCTTGAGTGACAGTTTTTTTTTAATGTATGCATCACAATAAAAACGTTTATACTTAGGTTTACTGAAATGTCAGTTAGATGTTTATACTATAAAAAATTTTTAAAGCTGTGTCACAAAATTGTTTTAAGATAATAAAAAAATGCAATTTTAATTTTTGTTAATCTGATAATAATGGATTATTTATAAAGGCAGGACATTTAAAGTGGAAGGATATTTAAAAGTTTAAAAGGACATTTAAACGATTTGATCAACATGTATGAGAATGTGGTCCAGTTAGTTATTAGAAGGGGATATTATAATTTGTATATCTCGTACAAATCAACAATAATTTGAATTATAATTAGTGAACTGTATATTTTATTTTATTAACTTTCAAACTATGATTTATACAGGAGAATTTTCCTAGTTAATTGTATAATCTCTTCCTCCTTTTCCATTTAAACTTTTTTTTTTAATTTATGTTTAAGAACAGCTTTATTTATCACCAAATAACTTTTTATCGGATGGGCCGATTTGGATGATTAATTTTTTTTTAATAGAGCAAGTTTTTCTGGTGGTCACATAATAAATTCATCCAGATATCTTAGATAGATATTATAAAAAATAATTGTTTGCGATTGATTCACATGCATTGTCTTTGGCGATCAGCGTTTCTTGCCAATCCCATAATGGCGGCGCGAGGGCACCACTAGAGGGGAGGTCACTGCCAATCTCTTTCTTCATTTGTCTCTGGTATATACTAAGATAGATTTCCGGAAGTAACGTCACGAAATTTTAAAGCGCCATAACTTTTTAACGAAGCCTCAGAACGAAAAACGCGACTAGACTTTTTTGCTCAGAGTTTCATCGTCTACATATCCTTAAATTTGTGAAACGTCGTCCATTTACACCCTGTATAGGTAGACTAGAAGAGGAACCCGGCGTTGCCCGGGATAATTACACTTGTAGCTAAACAGAATCTCAAAAAATTAAATTATAACTTCCAATTAGTTAAATAATAAATCAATGAATACAAAGCAAAGGGAGTATCCATTCTACGAAAAATACAAAAACAGGAATTCTAGGTGATACACCGGGACCAGATAATTTGGACTCAAATTTTTCTTGCTCTTGATGTAGAAGCTCGTGCTCTATTCGAAACTCCCTTTGCTCAGATGTTTCAAATGCCCGTATAGCTTTTTCTGTTTTAGTTGCAGAGTTTCTCTGACCAATACTCGTTCTTTCTCTTTCCTTTCCAGGCACATAAATTTTTGCCAGTCGTCTGGACGTTTGATAGGGAGCTCAAGGGAGACACGCGTGACTCCTTTGTCTCATCAATAGACACTGCCTTATTAATGTTGTCATTGCATCATCATTTTATACTCATTATTAATAATTCTTGGAAACGACCGTTCAATCATAGCATTATCAGCATCTCAGTTTCCAAAATATTCATATTCACACAGGATGTAGTCAAAATGTATTTTTATGGAATCTTTGGATCTGCTGTGCTAGCAAATAAGCTAGGTCATAACCTCGCCGTAGCTCTGAGTCTTTGTTTTTATAATTAAATTTTGAAATATCTTAAAAATAAACACATGAAAACGCTTAGAATTATTACAGTAAAAATTCATAATGAAAACTCTGAAAAAATTTTGAAATGCTCACAATAGATGGACCTCTCCATGTATGCCGCTGCTAACCTAAATAATTTCTTAGTCACGTAATCTTACTTTAGATGTTCCCCTTGATGTTGTTGCAATTCCCACCTATATATTGTTGATCCCTGCATAGTGTTGGTGCATTGCGTGTTGATACCATTGTTGATACCTATTATTGCACAAACTTTTTTCTTGCATTGTTAGTCATGAGCTATATATTGTTGGTCCGTACAGAATGTTTGTGAATTGCGTGTTGATACAATTGTTGATACCTATTATTGCACAAACTTTGCCTTGCATTGTTAGTCATGAGATATTTCTCATTAATATGCCTTGCCATTGTGATGTTTTAAAATTTTGACAATTTTTTTCATCACATTTTTTTTTTTAGATAAACTGTTTAGCAAATTGTTGATGCCTGATTTTAGCCTTCAGAATTGGCACTGTTTTAAAACTGTTGTTTTTATTATTAATGTATACCCCTATTTCTATCTGTCTTTTCTGAGTAGTATTTATGAAAATATTTATTTTCATGAAATATTTATTTGGAATCTTGTGAGATTTCATCTACAATGGCATAACTGTATTTGATTGTTGAAGAATAGTTTTATAGATGTTCTGCCATTTACAAACCCATGCTGTTAGGAGTGATTTCTCATTGTTACCACGTGCTACCGTGTGCCTTCAGATTGTTGCTCCAAGTGTATAAATTCAATTGCATCAAAAATATTTTTACTACTCTGCCACTCTGCAACCATGGGGAATCTCCACCTGTTTTGGCCACTCAATTCATTCTTCACATTGATTTTCTGTTATCTTCTAAGATAATAGCCTCTTGTGTCTTGAATTCTTCATCTCAAGTATATGTAAGACTTTTATTTTTCCACTTGTTTGCTTCTGTTGAGATGGACATGCTCCTAATTAACTATGACCCCAGATTTTTTTGGCTTTGCCAGATCATCTTTTCTCCGGAAATAATTCTCAATCTTCATCTGTTTTAAATATTATCTAGTGCCTTTAAACTGTTGTGAGCCAACTTATCCCCATTGGCGCTGAAATTAATTTTTTTTATTAGGACACATTAACCTTTCTAAATCTAATATTTATTTTATTTATTGTATCTCTTCATTTCTTCCTTTTGGCTAAAATGTAATTTGAAATCTCTTTTTCTAATTTTTTTTAAGGAGGGTTAATTTCTTTTTAGTTTCTGCCCTTTTAATAGTTTAATATGTAGTGGTAGAGTGGAGTAGTCTATTTTTCTTGTAACTTTAAAACTCTTCTATCTTTTTTCCGCTTGATTAATAAGTTTTTCCATCAAGCCTAAAAGATTAACATTTTGTTTGTTTAGCCAATTGTGTGTGAATGTCTGGAAGCTTTATATGCTTCAGCTTTCTATTTAATTCTGGGCATTAGTTCTTATGTCCTATGAAATGCTGTTATGTCACGTACATGTTTTATTTTTAATTAGTTTTCCTTTTTATTGTATTGGCCACACAACTGTCTTATGACTTGACTAATTTTTTCTGTATCATGAATATCTTTTTGCACAAAGTAATTTTGAGCTTTGGCAATATAACTTGTTTTATTTGCAGTATTTTTCAAATAACGAGGCTTCCTTAGCTTTGAGCATTCACATTTAATTGCCTTATGATTTTTTTGTAACTTAATATGATTGCAAAAAAAAACAACCTATATTTAAAACTTCGTTTGTACACTACTGTTTATAAAAATCGCAACACCCTGATGGAATGGTCTAATCCATATGCAATTTGCAATATTTGCATACAATGGGTCAGAGTATAAATGATTAGATTTTCAGAGTAATTGCTTGAAAGAACACCATGCCTCGACGACGACGAAGGGTACCATATCAACAGCTGACAGCTTTGAAAGAGGATGCATAATTGGTCTGCGTGAAGCGGGATGGTCGTATCGTGACATTGCTGCTCGTGTAGGACGTAATGCAACGACAATTATGTGTGCATGGAGGCAGTGGAGCGAAGAGAACAGGGCACACCGAAGACTAGGCTCAGGAAGACCCAGCACGACGACACCGCGAAATGACACCTCTATCGCATGTGTGTAGCAGATCGTACAGCCACTTCCACAGTGTTAGCACAACAGTGGGGTGCTACAGTAGGCAGGACAATGTCTGCTAGCACTGTACGACGCCGTTTGATTTCCAGAGGATTGATGGCACGAGTACCATTGTTGCGGATTCCTTTGACTCAAAACTACCCAGGTTGCAATGGGCCCATCAACACCAACAGTGGCAAGCTGAATGGCAACAAGTTGTGTTTTCGGATGAGTCAAGGTTTAACTTGCAGCACCATGACGACAGGATACGAGTCAGAAGACATCGTGGCGAGCGCGACCTTCCAGAATGCATCCTGCAGCGTCATTCAGGACAAACGCCAGGGGTGATGGTGTGGGGTGCAATCAGTTACCATGGCCGTTCCCGTCTGATCAGAACCCATGGCAATCTGAACAGTGACCGGTACATCAGGGAAGTTGTGCAACCCGAGGTCATCCCCTTCCTGCAGAACCTTCCAGGCGCTGTATTCCAACAGGACAATGCCCGACCGCATGTGGCCAGAAATGTCCTCGCCTTTTTCCAAGCACATCAGACGCCCTTGTTCCCCTGGCCTGCTCGTTCACCAGACATGTCCCCAATCGAACATGTGTGGGACAGGGTTGCTCATCGATTGGCTCGTCAGACTCCTGCAGCAGCAACTGTGGATGAACTGTATACCCGTGTAGACAGAGCATGGCAGGACATTCCCCAGTCCCTTATTCAGAGCTTGTTTGACTCAATGCCACGACGTTTAGAGGCTGTAATTGCATCCCACGGTGGTTTCACCCGATACTAATGTGACAATAAAACTCATTGTATTGACCTGAAAATCTAATGGTTTCTTTTCTGACCCATGATATGCAAATGCTCCAAATCTAATGCAGATTGGGCTATTCCATCAGGGTGTTGCGATTTTTATAAACAGTAGTGTAGTTGGGGCTGAGATTTAGATGAATTGTCTGCACTTATTTCTTTTTTTCCTTTTTGATGAATATTAAAATTTTATTTGTAGAGTTTGCTGGTCTTATTTTCTTATCTGCAAATAACGCATAGTGCATACAATTGCTTAAAGTCTTAGTTTTTTTTAATTTTCTTAAACTTTTCTTAAATAAACACAACGCAATGTAAGTTTTAAACGACGTTTGAAACTAAAATCCAATATACAGATGTTTATGCCAATCTTTTGAAATTTTAACTCAATTCGCTAATGTTGTGAGGGTCTTTTGATAAATCAGTAAACTTGTAGCTAAAGCTTTTCCTTTATTATAAATAGCTTGAGCTTAACTTTAAATTTTCAATTTAAGTCATTAACTTAATAGTTGAAACTTTTTATAGTATACCAACAATAAGTTTTACACCTTCACTTTTGGTGATGCAAATCTTCTATCTATATATACAACGTGTCCCAAAACTCAACGATAAGCTTGTACCTACGAATCAACCTCGTAATGATCATTCGGGAAAAAATAAGAAAAAAATTTTTTTTATTTTATTT
>JAHWFO010038411.1:98799-205742 GCA_023313115.1 Rhysida immarginata | reverse complement strand
AAATAAAATAAAAAAAATTTTTTTCTTATTTTTTCCCGAATGATCATGACGAGGTTGATTCGTAGGTACAAGCTTATCGTTGAGTTTTGGGACACGTTGTATATAAAAAGAAGGATGTTTGTGGGTTTGTTTGTGTGTACTGAATACAAATCTACAGTTTCATTTTGCACTTAATGAAATTTTGCATACTTCACCTTCAAAGCATGAGGAAGTTCACTGTCTACCTTAGATTTCGGAAAAATAATGATTATCGATAAAAAATCGATATTCATGATCATGGCAGGGCATATTAATGAAAATTATCTCATGACCAACAATGCAAGGCAAAGTTTGTGCAACAATAATTATCAACAATGGTATGAACACGCAATTCACAAACTCTGCACGGACCAACAATATATATCTCATGACCAACAATGCAAGGAAAAGTTTGTGCAACAATACGTATCAACAATGATGTCAACACGCAATGTACCAACTCTAGGCAGGGATCAACAATATATATCTCATGACCACCAATGGAAGGCAAAATTTGTAACAATGCATGGAATTCCTCTTATTCAGGCTTTTCTTAGAAAAGAGAGTTCTTAGTACTTAACAATTTTTTGAAAATCTTTAAAAATGATCAGTAACTGGAGATAATGGAGAGTTAGCAGACTATTGAGAAAGAGTGGAAAGATGACAGAGGAAGCACTCCTTCAGCTCCGTGCTGTATTGAGCAAATGGTAAGCAAGTAAATAGAAGGATCGGCGACCGCTAGACTACACAAAGTTTGCTTCAAGACATCGAGAGAAGAGTGGGAATTGCAACAACATCAAGTGTACATCTTAAGTAAGATTACGTGAGTAAGAAATTATTTAGACTAGCAGTGGCATCTTTAGAGAGGTCATTCCATTGTGAGCCTGTAAAAAATTTTCTTTCTAATTTTCATTATGAATTTTTAGTATATTAATTCTAAGCGCTTTCATGTGTGATTTTTTTAAGATATTGCAAAATTTAATCCAAAAAAAAGTCCGAGCCACGCTGGGGTTATCACCCAGCTTATTTGGTAACACATCAGATCCAAACATTTCATAAAAATACATTTTGGCTATAAAGAGTGTCTTTAAATAAATGGTTAATATTCATACACGTGAGAGAACATGTATAAAGAAGCATTTTTATTCCTATGAACATGGTGTCGCAAGCCTACCCCCACAGAGATACAGGGGGAATAAAGTATGTTGCGCTGTCTGATTGTTGGCTTCCCGCGAGCGACTAGGCAATGTGGTGCAGCCCACATTGGAGCTTACAGACCTCAGTATTCACGGGCTCTTAATAACTGCATCAACGATCCCATTTGTGAGGGTTCAGTTAGTAAGCTTATTTGTGAAATGGTCCTGATTGTGTAAATGTATGCAAATTAATACGTGTGCCACGACCTCCAGTGACATTTTAGGCATTAAAGGTTTGTGGAGTGACCTGACAGGGGCAGCCGTTCGACCATACATTGACATCTCTTGAACAGATGTGGGCTGCACCACATTGCCTAGTCGCTCGCGAGACGCCAACAATCAAGCAGCGTAACATACTTTAATCCCCTTGTATCTCTATGGGGGTTGGCTTGCGATACCATGTTCATAGGAAAAAAATGCTTCTTTATACATGTTCTCTCACATGTTTATATTTACCATTTATTTCCGGACACACTGTATTATGTGGGTATGTGTATATTTTGGAAACTGAGATGCTGATAATGCGATGATTGAACGTTCGTTTCCAAGCATTATTAATAATGAGCATAAAATGATGATTCAGTGAGAGAACATCAATAAGGCAGCATCTATTGATGAGGCAAAGGAGTTACGCGTGTCTCCCTTGAGATCCCTACCAAACGTCCAGACGACTGTCAATCATTTATGTGTCTGGAAAGGAAAGAGAAAAAACGAGTATTGGTCAGAGAAACTGCAATTAAAACAGAAAAAGCTATACGGGCATTTGAAACATCTGAACAACGGGAGTTTCGAATAGAGCAAGAGGGTATAAGAGCTTCTACGTCAAGGGCAAGAAAAACTTGAGTCTAAAGTATTTGGTAATGCTCCGCAGTGGAGAGGCAAGTCAAGAAGAGTTTAGATAAAGTCCCCGTATATCACCTAGACTTCCTGGTTTTCGTTTTTTTCGTAGAATGGATAGTCCCTTTGCTCTGTGTTGTATTGATTGATTTATTATTTAACCAATTGGGAGTTATAATTTAATTTTTTGAGATTGAGATCATTTTTAATGATTTTTAAGAAATTAAGTACTAAGAACTCTCAATTCACAGAAAAGCCTGAATAACAGGAATTCTATGCATTGTTACAAATTGAAACTTATCTATATTGCACAAACTTTGCTTTGCATTGTTGGTCATGAGATATATATATTGTTGATCCTTGCAGAGTGTTTGTGAATTTCGTGTTGATACCATTGTTGATAACTGTTGTTGCACAAACATTGCCTTGCATTGTTGGTCATGAGATATTTCTCATTAATATGGCTTGCCATAATCATGAATATAGATTTCTTATTAATAATTATTTTTTCGAAACCTGAATTAGACAGTGATCTTCCTCATTCTTTGAAGGTCAAGTTTGCAAAATTTCATCAAGTTCGGAATAAAACTGTAGATTTGTATAA
This sequence comes from Rhysida immarginata, assembly GCA_023313115.1. Classification (NCBI taxonomy): domain Eukaryota; kingdom Metazoa; phylum Arthropoda; class Chilopoda; order Scolopendromorpha; family Scolopendridae; genus Rhysida; species Rhysida immarginata. Next base: position 203,087 of record JAHWFO010038411.1, on the reverse strand, counting down.
AAAAAACAAACAAACCTACAAACATGCTTCTTTACATACATGCTTCTTTGCAGAGGCACTTGGCGTTGCCCGAGACAATTACAGTTGTAAATAAATAGAACAACCTCAAGAAGTTACATAATAACTCAAATTGTTTTTCAGTAATTCTACAATTTCCAAGATAACGTTTTCGTCTCTGACCATTACTCATGCATCTTCGGTGGCATTTCAATAGATATGAATTAACATGTATTTTTCGAACGATTATTATAAAGTGTAATACAATAAGCTTGTTGATTTGAAGAGTCGAGTTGATTTATGGTTGGTTATCAGTTATGTCGCCAACTCTCACCCGAGCGAAAAGACTGTTTCCTCTATCTCTTTTCCACTCCTTCTCAATAGTCTGCTTACTTTTCGTTATCTCCAGTTGCTGATAATTTTAAACATTTTCATGAAAATGTAAATTCTAAGAATTACCAATTCTAGGAAAAGAACGATTTGCGTGATGATATCAAAAATGTTGGGGGTTATTTACTACTTGGTAATCTGGTCTTGCAATTCGCACTCTGCTCTTGCAAAATTGTACTCTGCTCTCGAAAAATTGTGCCACTGCTCATTTTGTGTACTCCAGCAGTCGCCGTTTCTTCTGTTGATAGGCTTGCATCGTAGAGGGCCGCCTGAAACTTCTATGACTACGTGATCACTCCCGACCTGCTCAGTTTCTTAATAGACAGGTAACGCTCCATTATCTCCAATTAGTGCTCATTTTTAAAGGTTTTCAAGAAAATGTTAAGTTCTAAGAACTATAAATTCTAAGAAAAGCCCAGGAATTGAACCTTATTTATAAAGCACATTTTTGGTCATAAGATATCTATTGTAGGTCCGTTCATAGTGTTGGTGAATTGCATGTTGTTACCATTGTTGATACCTGTTGTTGCACAAACTTTGCCTTGCATTCTTGGTCATGAGATACTTCTTATTAATAAGCTCTGCTATCATTATGAATATAGATTTATTATCGACTAGCAGAGGACCAGGCGTTGCCTGGGATAATTACACTTATAGGTAAACAGTACAGTCTCAAAAAGTAAAATTATAACTCCAATTTGGTTTAATAATAACGAAATCAATACAACACAGAGCGAAAGGACTATCTGTGCGGTATTAAATGTGAAGCGGGAAGCGTAAAGCCCAGTGGCTTATCCCTTACGAGGCCCTTTCTCGTAGGGCGGTAAATGCGGAGAGATATTCAGTAGAATAGCGGAGCGGGCACATCAAGAAGATGTAGAAAGCGGAGCGGGCACATCAAGAAGATGTAGACAAAATTGGCAGAATAATAATAATTCCCACTTTATTCAGCAAAAGAAGGAATAAAAGATAACTACAAATTACAGCAAGAACACAGAAAAACCTATGCTATGGTAACGTGGCACGAGAGATGAGCAGTGGGCATTGTTACTCGGTATTGTTTGCGGCGTCAACATTCTCCCCCGGCTTGAAAGGGTTGGCTTTCAAAACTTAGATAAATACACGGGATAAATTCATTAAGAGTACAGCATGTCTAAATTAATAAAAATTATACAACAGTTTTTTCTGAATAGCCGAAAACGCACATTGGAAAGCAAACAGAATAACGTTTACTGCTAAGCACGGGGAAATTAATCAAAAACAAAAAGATAAAGTAGAATAATTTACTGCTCTGTGCGGAAAGCAAAGCGAAAAACAAAGCAGAATAATGTACTGCTCTGTGCGAAAAAACAAAGCGAGTTGCTTCAAGTTTTATTGGAATCTGTAACATTAACAACAAAGATGGCTACAATTGCGAGAAACGAAGACAAACTTCGAAGCATGAAGACTTTGGAGCTGCAATCTCGAAGGAAGACAATTGCAGTTGCAAATAAGAAATATCAAAGTATGATGATTGCGATGAACTACAATCTCGAAGAACGACCACTGTAGTTACGAGCGAGAAAAAAGCAGGCATGGAGATACCAATGACTGCGCGAGACTGCGATTTAAAAGCTAATTGCAATGCGAATTAGCAAAAAAATGCAGACATCAAAGTATGATAACTGCAAAAGACTGCAATTTCAGAATATGAAGATTGCAGTTGCGAGCGAGCGATTGCAACACCAAAGCATAATTGCAGTTGCGAATATACTAGCTATCATCAAAGGTGATGAATTTAGCTAGAGTCAAACGAAATTCCAGAAATCATCGAAAAACGACGATGATATAAATTTCCCCAATGGAAAACTTAGTTAATAAAAAGTAAAATACAGGCAAAAGTCAATAGACTAAATTATCAATAAGAACTCTTTGTAAATACAAATTAGCGATTTAACAAGTATAAGATACAATTATAAGATAGCGTTTGATTATAAACTGAATTGAATAATTTCTCATTATGGTTACATCACATAAGAACATACAATATGTTTAAATTGAAAATAAGTAAATCTTCATCTGCTTAACCAAGTAAGAAATTAAGTCGTTGACGACATTAAATGCTAAAAATTAACAAAAAGTTATAAGTAAACAATAGCCATTTGCTGTTTAGCTTAACAATCCACACCAGCGTAAGACCCAATATCTGAATAAGTGTCAAATTCTTCGATGAATTCTCATCTATCAGGTAAGTTTGCGGGATTCGTTGGAAATACTGCGATGAAGGTGTCCACTGCAACTAATCTTCATATTTTGTTGCGGGTGCTGTTGGGGAAAGTTTAGTAGCGACTGTGCTTGAAGTGCTTGCGATAAGGAATACTTCCTGGAACTCGTGGCACCTGTTGTTGCATTAACTGTTGTGGCAGCGAACATTGGCTTGGTGGCATCGGCAGTGGACACTGGCGGGCTTGCATCTGCGATTGCAGTAGACATTGGCGGGCTTGCATCTGCGATTGCAGTGGACACTGGCTGTCTTGCATCTGCGATTGCAGTGGACACTAGCTGTCTTGCATCTGCGATTGCATCTGTTGACGAGATGGAACCCGAGTCAGTGGCAGCTGCTGTCTCTGTTGCTGAGATGCAGTTCGATTCAGAAGCGGTTGTTGCATTTGTTGTCGAGATGTCGATTAGTTTAGGGGCGGCTGATGCCCATTTTGCTGAGACGGCTTTCAGTTCACTAATGTTTGTTATTGTAGTTGCTGCGAGGATGGCGATTTTTGGATTAGCTGGCATCTGTTGACGTGGAAACGATATAGAAGCACTCGTGTACACATCTCTAGGTGTGCAATTCAATGATCCATCCTCTTGTAAAGAAAAAAATAGAGGCTTTACAATACTGCATTATAAAAACGACGACTTGTTTCGGCTTTATTACCTGCCTTTCTCAAGTCTGCATAAGAGACAATCGACAATCGAACAGTGAAGTGTACATTTGGTAGGATGGGACGAAAGCAGCGCTTTCACAAAGCTCATCTAACCAGAATAAACTCCAAATAAAATACACTGAGATAGTCAAGAAGCCTAACCAACCCAAGCGGTCTTCCGTATTATACAAAAAAGAAAATAAGATTGACGATTGTCAGAAACAAAAAAAAAAACAAAAAACAAACGAAATAAAAATAAAAATAAAAATGCATAAGAGAGGAGTTACAATGCTTTATATACACAATCTCTGGTACACGATTGGCTCGTAAAATACAACATAAAAGGGGGGGACAAATTATCTTTTACGTAAAAGATGACAAGAATTCGAATTACGCTGAACACCTGACGAAAGAGAAACACCCGACCAGGACAATCGATGAAGTCACTGAGATCCTGAAATACTCCAATAACCCAAAAAATACCCCCATACTAGAAAAAGTAGAAATTTATAAATCATTAAACAAACCAGAAAATAAGAAGGCACTTTTAAATTCCCAACAATATTTCGACAGCTACCATCTCTGACGCCAGCTGAAAAACTTTTTGTAATTTATCCAATCGCAACCTGTAATGTTCCACCAATCACGAAAATTTGCCCTTCAATATGTTATGATTCTTTGAATATCTTGTAAAGTTCGACCAATCACAATTATTTAGTCCTTTAATTTGTTTCTTTGTATTGTTCAACCAATCACATAATTTGTCCCCCCCTTTTATGTTGTCTTTTACGAGCCAATCGTGTACCAGAGATTGTGTATATAAAGCATTGTAACCCCTCTCTTGTCATTTCGCCGTTCATACGGGCAGAGCTGAAACCGTCAAGGTTAAATGTGAAGATGAAGAAACACACACAGGTTAGTCTCTGGCATTAAAACTGATAATATTTTAAAAATTCAGCATCATCAACTGAGGTCGGAGAAGGTCTTGAAATACGTAATTCGTAATGTGGATGTTACGTATGACCTCGATGACTTCCAAGAAGACCTAAAAAGAGCCAACTACTTCCCGGAAAAAGTTATTCGATTGAGGAAAGCCAAAGGATCCATTGATATGCCAATGGTTTTGGTTCTACTCCCGAACACCGAACACAACCAATCATTGAAAAACATAACACGTATTGGGCCGCTGGCAGTTTCAGTGGAGGCCTTTCGAGGGAACAAGAAGCCACTACAGTGTTACAACTGCCTGCGCTTCGGACACGTATCCATGGGCTACACGGAAGATCCTCGTTGTAATAAATGTGCTGAGGGGCACCAGTCAAGAGATTGCCCCAAGATCAAAGGACAAGACCCCCCGAAGTGCATCAGATGTGGTGGACAACACACATCAAGCTACACGAAATGTCCAAAATACCCCCAGATTCAAAGGATGTCTAATTCTAAAGTGACAGCAGGCAAATCCTATGCTGCCGCTGTGTCTACGCCGGAAGATAAAGACCTCAACATCAACGACCTACCAGGTATGTATAAACAATTAGGACGTATCTTTAATCTGTTTTCTAATCTAGGCAAAAGTTACCCACAGTTGAGTGGGCTCCTTACGACCAACTAATTTTAGTATGGCTGCACAACGTTATACTGTAATCAACAAAGGTGAACTTCGGTGCGTGATATGGAACGCTAGGGGCATTCCCCGTAAGCGTATCGAGTTTCACAACTTTCTGATAAATCAAGAAATCGACGTGGCTTTCCTTTGTGAAACTCACCTCAAACCAAGCCAAGAATTCAAGCTACCTGGCTATTGTGTGTACCGTAAGGATCGAATGGCTTCAAATGCTGCAAGATATGCATCTGGGGGCGCTGCGATCATCATTAAGAGGGGAATTCAACACCAAGAATTAGTATCCAAGTCTTATGCAGGTATGGAATCAGCCTCCATCATTATCAATGACGTCTCCTGTGGTGAAGTGAAGTTCGTAGCGCTCTACAATTCACCTAAACATTATCTTGACATTTGCGAGCTCGATGAACTCTTCAGTGGTGACACTCCAGTCGTCCTGGCTGGTGACCTAAATGCCAAGCATCCAAGCTGGATCTCCAGAAAGCAGAATTACAACGGCATGATTCTCTATAGGTACATACAAGGTAGAGATGATATCATCGCTGCTGGACCTGTGGAGGACACCTACTACTGCGACCACTCCCCTAGTAGGACGTTTTGGACATCTCGCTCTTGAAGGGTTTCTTCAAACCGTACAATGTCTTCACGATTGATGACCTTTCTTCTGACCACAAGCCTGTGGCGTTGAACTTTGACAATGTTGACATAAATTTCCGAGAGGAACTCGTACATCATCAAGACTGGAAGCTCTACAAAGATATTCTTAAGGACTATGGCTACTATCCCGACGTTGCTTACTGTACAGAGGACATCGATCAACTTGTTGATGACATCACCAGATGTATTAACAGTGCAATAGAAGCTAGTAAGTATCCATCAGAGAATAAACCTTCTCATCGAATCCAACTCCTCCTGGAATCCAGCGCCTAATTGCTGAAAGAAACAGGACCCGTAGACTATGGCAACGCTATCGTGAACCTTGGCTCAAAACCAAGTACAACAGGTTAGTGCGAAGAGTTCAAGAGGAGATAAAAGAGCTTCGCGACGCTAGATGGAATGAAAAACTCAAAAGCTTGTCGGCTCGCGACAATTCCATTTGGAGTATGGTTAGAGCTTTACAGAAGAAAAAGAATGTTATGCTTCCTCCACTCCGTACACCACAAGGTAACTATGTGCAAACTGATCAGGATAAGGCTCAAGTCATTGCAGATTCACTGCAAATGCTGTTTATCACTCCTACCAACGATAATCCCGAGAGCCAAATCATGTGTCAGCGTGTGGAAGAAGGTATTTTCAACTTTGATGAAGTCCCGCAGCATTTTACGAAGTACAACATCGAGGCTGGAGAGATCGCCAACATCATAAGTAAACTGAAAAAGAAGAAGGCTCCAGGAAAAGACAAGGTGAGTAATAACGCCCTTATGAATCTCCCAAAGAACTTTATTGACTTTCTCACCAATATCATTAGCGACTGCTGGAAATTTTCTTACTTCCCTGTGGCTTGGAAGAAATCTATTGTGTTGAGTATCCCAAAGCAGGGGCGAAATCCTGCAATTCCCGCGAGCTACCGACCTATTAGCTTGCTACCCTCGATGTCCAAGGTGTTGGAGAGAACGATCCTCGTCAGATTCCAAGATCACTGTCTAGCAAATGACCTTTTACGGGAAGAGCAGTTTGGCTTTCGTGCTGCCCACTCTTGTCCGATGCAGATATGGAGGCTCGTTGAAGACCTGAGCACCCCCCTGAACCTATCCAGGTACTGTGGGGTGGTATTTCTCGATGTCAGTAAAGCTTTTGACCAAGTGTGGCATGAGGGCCTTGTCTACAAAATGATCAGAGACGGGTTCCCTGCCGATTTGATTTTGATGGTGAAATCCTTTCTTGACGGCAGATCCTATCAAGCCAAAGTTGGAGAAAATCTTTCCACACCCCGTGTTGTAAAGGCCGGTGTCCCTCAGGGTTCTGTCCTCGGGCCTATGCTATTTAATTACTTTGCACATGATTTGCCAAAACCCGATAATTGTTATCTGTATTTTTATGCGGATGACACTGCCATTATGACATGGATTAACTTACAACTAGAGAACTAGAATAATTTAAATGTCGATTTGTTGGATAACGGTATAATTAAATCGTTTACATAAATTATTATCAATTTATTATCCTCGGCCTCGATGGCTCAGTGCTTGTGTGATCGCCTCTGATGCCCGAAGACGCGGGTTCAACCCCGGTCGAGGACAACGAGGTTTTTTTCAGGGGGAAAATCCTGAGATCACGCACTTCATTCGGAAGGGAAGTAAAGCCGTTGATCCCGTGTAGTCGTTTGCCGGCTGCACGTTAAAGAACCCTTGCGAGGCAAAATTTGCGGCCCCTATAATGTTGAAAAGGACATTTATACCAAACAAACAAACAACAACTATAGGATGAATCAGTAATCTACCCACTACGCTGTCCTTTGCGCCATCTGGCAAGCAAAGAAAAAAAAATAGGACCAAACTTTGCAATAGCGACGTCACGCGATTTTTCATCCTGTAGTAGAAAAAGCCTTGGGGAAACTGGATAAAGATTGCCACTTAGAATTCACCGATTTCTAAGTGGTATTCCCTACATTCACGGCCGTACTATATCTCTCCGGGCCTGACAACTGAATTGATGACGTCATGCTAGAGGTCGGTGAGGCATTCTGCTTGGCATTTCCATAGTAATAGAAGGCATTATTATGGCTATTTGAATAGGTTACTTGTAATATTTTTCTATAAAATTTTTTAATTTCTTTTATTGTTTTACTGTGATTGTTAAATCCTTAAACTTTGAAATAAGTTTTAAAAAAAATATGTTTCAATTGTGACACTTTTCTTGTCACATAAAAATTATGCTAATTTTCTTATTTAATTTATGCTTGTGTATCTTAGTTAATTATCAATAATGTATAGATCAATTATGGCTTGTAATTATACAATATTCAAATGCATTGATAAAAACATCGCTCTCAAAACGAACATTTTTCTCTCTCTTAGTTTTGCTCCGAGTTACTATGGAAAAAAAAACCCTACTCAACGGAATTATTCATTTAATTATTCTAACAGCAGGCGGATATAGCCGCTTCCATTTGAACTGTTCTCTTTCATCCCGTGTCTTTATTATTTTGGGAAGCACTTCATTTAAATGAGATGTTTGTACGGAAACAAATGTTGAATAGGTGCCTTCTTCTAATTTTATTCTGTCGCGATGTATAACCATTTCATTCTACTAAAGGTTTTGGATTTTTTTTTCATCTACATCATTCCCTTTTTATCAAGCCTTTCAAATCTGCTTTTGACTTTGGTGTACGGTTTTTTCTCTTCATATTCATTATGACCCAAAGGTGCTCGATTGGATTTAAGTCAGGTGACTGGGGAAGCCAGTCAAGCACTTAAACTTTCTTGGATTTGAGGAATTCTTTCACAGAATGAGCTGTATGTGTAGCATCTGAGTCTTGTTGAAATCTAAAATGAAGCGCTTCCCAAAATAAGAAAAACATCGGAATCCCATGATGGGATGAAAGAGAACAGCTTAAAATGGAAACAGCTATATCCGCCTGTTTAAATTCTTATGAAGAGAATTCAAAGATAAAAATTTTCAAGGCAGCCCGGAGCAAAGATGAGAGAGAAAAAAATGTTCGTTTTGAGAGCGATGTTTTGTTTTTAATGCATTCGAATAGTCTATAATTACATATCAAAACTGATCCATACTCTTTTTTAATAATAACTAAAATATACAAGTAGAAATAGATATGAGAATTAGCATAATTTTCGGGGACAAGAATATTTTAAAAAAAATTATATTTCAAAATTTAAGGAGTTAACAATCACAGTAAAACAACAAAAAAAATTTTTTAATTTTATAGAAAAAAATTACAAGTAATCTATTCAAAACGGCAAGCAGAATGCCACTTAGAATTCACCGATTTCTAGCATGACATCATCAATTCAGTTGTACGGCCGTGATACAGTGCAGCATTAAGTCATTTTTGATGCGGCAGCGCTGAAGAACTGTTGAATTTAACAACTGACGGTATATTTCAAGACATAATTTGGATTGCACACATATTTGTGAGCACTGTTACGATTTTGAATGCGTAACTCGGAAACTACTCGTTAGAATACCATCAAATTTTAACGGTATACAGAGTTTTATGTACCCTATTAGTCCTCCAAAATTCATTATTCTAGGCTTTGCAGAACCTGCAAGTTTGAATTATTAACTTGTTGATCTTGGTGGCGGCATTTTTATTTCTGTTCATGTCTCATTTAGCGTTCAATTCGGTCCCGCACTGTATTAAAAGAAAATGTTCATTCTGGTCACCTCTGTCATTGCTTGCAGTTATACACACTTTTTCAGAATTACCCTATATATTACTTAGAATCGATTACAATCGCCATAGAAGTTTCGCTGCGGTCTTAAGCACACACTTTTTTATGTATCAAGGATTCATTTGCCACCTCCAGTTCTTAAACACCCTGTATACTATGTTAAAAAAGTGATAGTTATCTTGTAAATAGATCTAATAAGACGCCCATTACTTTGGGAAAAATAACTCAAATTTTCAGAGTGCCTGTCTGTGGTAGGTTTGTTCGATACTTTGGTCAAGTATAATAACGATTTTATGCTGTCCTATGTATGCAATTAACGTTAACTATGAATGTTCCTCGTAAAAGAAAGAAAACTGGTTTCGATGACTATGCGCATGTTCATACTTCGCTTCTGGAGAAGAACATCCTGACAAAAATTAATATGACCACTGTTCCCTACCTGCTCTCCCCGCTATTTCTTAAAATTAAACTCCGCTTGAAAGGGCAGCGTTCTGATCCAAATAAAGAAATTCAAGCAGACTTCAGTGGTTGCTTCCAAAAAAAAAAAAGAAAATGGGAAAAATCGTTGGAATTATAGAATACACGCCCAAGGTGGCGTTGGAAATTAAGACCTTAAATGCATATTCGTTTTTATAAATGCAATTTCTCGTAAAGTTTGAATAGCACTTCGTACACATTACGACTAATATTTCTATGATAAATCATATAAATATATAACGTCATTAATAAATAAAAAGCACTTAAAATTACATTTGCCGCTAAAATGCTGAGTGAAATGTGAAAAATATTTCCAATTCTAAAATGATTTGTGTTGAGGAATTTTAAAGACTAAAAAATATTCAATTACTTTATCATACCTGACAAGTTGACAGATCACAGCATTCTCCTGTAGCACACGTTGCATTTGGAAGTAAAGTACACGAGGAGGCATTACAGCAGATATTGTTACAGAACTAAATGAATAATTCGAAATTTTATCATAAATCGAAATTTTATTAATATAATAATTTACTATGCTCAAATATATGAATTTGTATAAAAAGTGTGAATAAAAAGGTGAACTTGTATGAAGAAAATAATGACAATGGAGGAAACGAGAATTGTATGTAGAGAAAGGTGTGTGTGGCATAGTTTAACTGGAGTGATTTGAAACTAAATTCCTATTATGTGCTGCTTACCCTCCAAGGAGGATTAAGACATGAAATTATTGGAAATTATGTCCGTGGCATCAACAATAATTGAAGGCCTCGGTGCAATAAGGACCTAACCCACAGGAAGAAGTTTTTGAGAAAAGTGATGTTATATTGTTTAAAAATCTTTAAATCTGTATTATAGTGGCTAGAAGTAATAGTGTGTCTATTGAATACTAAATGCAGCCATGAGAAGCGTAATGATGAGTGATGACACCGCCACATAGCATGAGTATCTAATGCGCCGACAATTACTCTATAATACATGGCATTCAATGTAAGTTTAACAGCGTTAACGCTTTAAAAATACTTGTAAACTTGAAATAATATGCAGATAAACCTAATCAAATGAATTTACAATGCAGTATTCGTTTTATTTATTATTTAATCGAATAGCCATTTTTCTCAAAAATTTTCAATGATAAGATATGGCATGTGATATATCAAACAAATTGGGATGATGTGTCATGAATGAATATAACGTAAAATTAATGATAGTCCAAATTGGTTTCAAGGAACCTCGTTTAGTGGAACCATTCTGGTTTTGTGGAACCATTATGGTTCATTGGAACTTTCAATGCTAAAATATGGCATGTAATATATCAAACGACTTGGAATGAGGTGCCATGAATGAATATAACGTAAAATTAATGACAGTCCAAATCGCTTTCAAGGAACCTGGTTTAGTGGAACCATTATGGTTCATTGGAACATTCAATGCTAAAACATGGCATGTAATATATCAAACGACTTGGAATGAGGTATCATGAATGAACATAACGTAAAATTAATGATAGTCGAAATTGGTTCAAAGATACGTGTGTAATGGTATCTTTATGACCCATTAGAAACTGACAATGTTAACATAGGGCTGTTTAAAAATATAGTTCCGCGAATGGTTTAGTTTTACCTTTCGGTACTTGGTAATGTCATTCCGTAATGGTTTATTACTAATGATAAAGGTGGAATGATTATTTATTACTAATGCCGAATTATTTGATTTGATTTTGAAAGTGGAAGATGCATTCACACTGTGAAACAGAATTGGATTCAGATATGCTAAATGATATTGCAAAATGTTTATCTTTTAAACATATAAATCCTTTTGGATGCAATCTCCACAACACTGCAGTAACAAATAACATTATCAAGTTCTACTTTCTTAAGCGTTTGCACTTTCTAGTGAAAAAAAACTAAACAAAGAAAAAAGTACAAAACGTGAGAAAAGTAAACTTTTAAAGCTCAGATGTACCCAATAAAATATTGCATATTTGATTTTATTTAGTTACCATACGTAAAATGATTATAATAAAAAAAACTAACCATACTAATAAATGATTATATAGGTAATGTAATTAGATCGTAAAAAAAGAGTTAAGAACAAAATGTGGAATTAACAATATTACTGTAAAAAACATAATTTATAAAATCACAGAAAAGATAATTATAAATTATGAAATATTGTAAAATATAAAAAGAACATTTCAATTTAAAAACTATTAACTACACTTTTCCATATATTCTGCGCTTAACTTTTCGTAACAACAGGTATTCGATTAAATAATAAATAAAACAAATACTGCTTTGAATTTTTATCTGCATATTATTTCAAGTTTACAATCTTATTTTATATTATTAAACAAGTATTTTTAAAGCATTAAACTTACATTGAATTGCATGCATTATAAAGTAATTGTCGGCGCATTTAAAGCTCCCTATCCAGAGCTTTAGGCGCATTAGATTGTTCTTGCCATCTAGCGGTGTCATCAGTCATGATGACGCGAAATCAGCGGCAATAGACACACTATTTCTTTTAGCCGCTATAATCTGTTTGGTTGATGTATTGCTTTACTGTGATTACAGTTTACTTGTACAATTATTAATTAAACATATTGTAAATGGATTTCACAAGCAGTAATATTATATTTAGAAAGAATTTCTCTCTGTGGTTTAAGTCTTTATTGCCCCGAACCCTTCAATTAAAGGTTAAAAAATTGAACACGTGTTCTTTCACAACATAGCTTAGTTATGTATGATTTGTGACCAATGAGCATAAAATACAAAAATCACTGCAAATAATCTCAAGAATGTCTTAAAGGTTAATTACCAGCAAGAAAATCAGATAGTCAAAACAAGTCATTGTATAGTGTCAATTTACTGAAATCATGCGTTTGGGCAAATGACACGCATTGACACGTCCGGAAATCTAATTTGTAGAAAGGTCTTTTCTGACCAAGCTGCGGTTTTACTTCAGGTTAAAAAGTCTGGAGACCCCTATCCTACCCTTAACTTCTGCAACAGGTACTCAGATGCAGATACCTTAAGATTTTCTCTGGTGATCCTCTCTTGGAGGAGCTAAAGGATGAGGTTGTGCTTGACATCAAGTGCATCCAATCAGTGATATGTGAAAAGATGCACTCCCTCATTTCTTCATAGTTACTTTTGAGGGTAGTAAACTTCCAAAATCAATTAAACTTGGAATATCTAAGGCAGCGCATCAGATCTTTTATCCAAAATCCGTTGCATTGCTTTACGTGTCCGAGATTCAGACACACAACCCCAATTACCGCTTCCTTGCGCTTTATGGCAAGTGTGGTTTGGAGGAACACGATAGAGCATTTGCGATGCTGCACTATGATTTAGCAATTGCATGGGTGACCATCCTGCTTTGTCAAGGGACTGCCCGATTTTGAGCACCGAGAGGAGACCCAAGAAATTTGTGGGAGAAACTATTTCTCAAATACTGAAGCAAAACTCCTTTTGAATCCGGACAAGAATGGAAACAAACCATCGTATGCAGAAGATATAAGAAAGACGGTAATGCCGATAAGAAATAGTATCATTAAAAGAAAGTAGTTGCCGGTGGCAGAAATGTGTATGCACAAAAATGAAGAAGCCCCGCAGCTATTTAGAAAAAAAATTGCAAAAAACAAAAACGGGAAAAGCCTGAAGAAACAAGGACAAATCTCCACCAAAAAAGAATACACTGGAGCGTTTCGGTAGATAGGAGAGTTCAAGTGGCGATGAGGTGTTCCCCCAGTATTACAGTATTGTGCAATTACAGTGTTATTCATCATCATTATGACTTTTCTACTTGACAATCAATCTAATGCGTTTGCTTGTGGGCTTACTGACACAATTACTTGCCAATGGTATGTCTGATTAATACTAGTATTGAATAATATATACCTCTTCCAAGCCGCAGTCGCATTCTTCTCCTTTTTCAACAAAGCCATTGCCGCATACAGGTCCTAATAAATTGGCTGGTTTATTGCGAAGACAGTAATCGAGCCCATGATGAAATGTCCACTCAAGATAGGCCACAGAGCACGAAGACCACTGGGTAGGAATCACCGACCTACTAAAGTAATTAAATATTCGTCATTTAGTAATATAGAGAGGCAGAAAATAAAGGAATTTTAATTAGTCTTTCTCTAACTCTCATTTTAATTACCCGAAGGAAGGAGCCATTATACACTTATCAGCTGAGCACTGGCACTCTTCAGTGTCATGTTCCATCCCAAAATTATGTCCCATGGAATGTGCTATATTCGTTGCAACTGCACCAGTAAATAAATAGCCAGTGTCCTGTAAAAAAAGAACGAACATTAATATAGCTATTAACCTATTTAAACAGTTGCTACCGTACATAAAGAAATTATGTCAGGTAACAATGCGGCGATCGACCACGTGGTGATCGATCATCGAACAGCCTCTCCTCGCCCGAGTTGACTTGTCTAGAGATGCAAACGAGTAGACAGCGTGAGGAGAGAGAGGATAACAAGTGAAGAAGAAAAAGAAGTTTCAAAAACAGAGCATATGTCAAAATTAGGTACACATAGCGCCATCTCTTGAGCACACAAACAAACATAAGCCAATTCTATTTCATACTAATTCCCCCCCCCCCCTCCCTTTGGATTTTTTAAATTTTTTTTAGATTCATGCATTGCCACCGACTTTCAGCAAGATCGGACTACTGGAAAGGGTTGAAATATTGATCACAAGATTTCATCCATCAAACATGACCGAAATGGAGAGAGTTATATAAGCGTTGTAATAATAATAATAATAATAATAATAATAATAATAATAATAATAATAACAATAATAATAATAAAAAGAAGGCGAAGACAGAATTGAGGAGAAGCGCCGTCAATAATAACATATCGACTTGCTTTAGGACCTGTTTGAGGAACATTCGGACAATGAGAGACATTGCAACTAAGCGATCTCAAAAGAATTCGACAATCCAGAAATAAGGAATACCATAACGAAGCTGACTCCAAAAGAAAGATATTCCATAGGTACTGAATTTAAGAAATTTGTAAATTCAGTTGCATGTCCATATATTATTGATTGACATCGATTCCAACGATCTGAGTATATCAACTGTGCGATTCGATTCGAAACCTGAAGACAGTTTCTACCAGCCCTCCCACTAAGACATCGAACTGACTTTGTGGGACAAGACTCAAAAAGGACAAGATTCTATCTTTGTTTATTCATATTAGTGAACTGACTTTGTGTCATAATCATATTTTCATTTACGGAATAATTTGTGAATTCTTTGTTTATTTAACCTGTGAGATCCAAGGAAATTATTTAAAGTGTCCCAATGGACGACAAGAAGATTGCCTAAATTCGGATACAACAGGAGCATACTAAAACTAAGAACTAATAACGATATATTAGGGAGCTTAAACAAATCAATCTATTAACAGAAACGGTCTCTTATCCTAATTGTAAACCAAATGTCACGGAATTCGAAAAACACCGCGAATTCCGATGACGTCGTCCATCGCTACCGGACTCGTGTCTTCCATCAAACGAAACCGGAAGATGGGCGACGAAACCTCGAACGTCAACAAATGCGGCAAAAAACGGCCAATCAGGAGCAAGAGCGGGAGTTTCGTCGTTGAACGAAGAGACGCAAGGACGATGCGGGGAGAGGAACGGGAGACAGCATTGAGGGCGGATCGGGAGAGTTCTCGGCGGGAGAATCGGAACAGACCCAACCGACAAATTTCCTACTGGAGTTTCCCCGAATTAGCGTGCTACGAACTAAGAGCAAGCTCAGTCATTCAAGGGCTGTGGCCTTTTGTTTGCCTGCTTATTTAGAACAAGCAATGGGCTCTACGTTGGTGGTACGCCCACGTGCCTAAGTTGATCGTAAATTGACCACTCTGTTTAAACTCGTGCAAGCTCGGCTCTACCATAGGTGCAAGTGTGCACTTGCACAGGGCGGCAATGGCAATATTCGAGAACGGCAAGGGCAAAATTATATTCTGCACGGGGCGGCAAAATTGATAAAGCCGGCCCTGAACTCGTGCGCCTAGTGCTTCTGTGCAGCAATAGTGGTGACTGAAGTGTTATTTATTGAAACAGTGTGTGGTGTAATTTGCTAATATAATGTTTTCCTGCTTCCTTACCTCAGGGTGTGTCGGATAGCGGTCTATCAAGTCACATGGTCAAAAAAAAGATGGTAGGAAGATAGAATTTCTGAGGAAAAAAATATAGTGCCATAGTTTCCTCCACCTAAATGATATGTTTTAATGTGAGTCCCACGTGCGTTGAGGAGGGACAGAAGTTTAAAGTTTTGTTTCTACAGAGCTGTGTTCAATTTAGTGTTTACTCTGCATGCGTTATCCTGTTTACAATTCTTTAATATTGTGTTTTGTAAAAAGGAATTAGAGAAATATTCTGTGTTGCTTTCTTATTGAACAGGTAACACTGGACTCGTATTTCTTGGTTATTCTTTAATTAGACCTAAGACTATATTATTGGACTAGGACTTTAAAACTGACCGACGCTAAGGGTCAATACCTTTGGTGTGTAATTTCCTTAGACTGTTTAGAGTGTTTACACAGGACCTTAAATAGCGCAGTTTGGACGCTAAATAAATCAGTTAAACTTAAACAGTATCTTGTTTGTCTACGGAGGTTAACTAGATGTATGAAGGATGTTTAAAATCTATGAATTCCTGCTCAGAGAGAGATTTTTGATTGGTAAAAATTTTTGTGTGCTTTCACAAGGTTGTATATTAGCATTTAGTGCCTTGAACTGTTGCTATGGACGTTTACGAATTCATACTCAGAGAGAGATGTTTAATTGTTTAAATTTTCGTGTGCTTTGCAAGATGGTGTATTAGCATTAAGTGCCTTAAGCTGTTATTACAATAGCTAAGCATTGTAGTGTGTTTTCAATTTCTCATGATCTTTTATTTATACAGGGAGATTTACATCGAATGTAAAATACTTAAAGTGGGTATTATAGAGGTTAAGATAAACACAAAACGTCCTATGAACATGGGTTCAAATATGAACGATAACTGAGATATGAACAGAAATAAAAATGCCGCCACCAAGATCAACAAGTTAATAACTCAGGTTCTGTAAAGCCTAGATTAATGCAATTTGGGGGAATAACAAGGTACATAAGACTGTGTATACCGTTAAAATTTGATTGAATTCCAACGAGAAGTTTCCGAGTTACACAGTCAAAATTGTGACAAGTGCTAGTTAGTACTCACAAGTGAACACGTACGTATTATGATGTTGAATGAGTAACTTGGAAACTTCTTGTTAGAATTAGATCAAATTTTAAAGGTATACACAGTCTTATGTACTCTGTTATTCCTCCAAATTTCATTAATCTAGGCTTTACAGAATCTGAGTTATTATAACTTGTTGATCTTGGTGGCGGCATTTTTATTTCTGTTCATATCTCAGTTATCGTTCATATTTGAACCCATGTTCATAGGACGTTTTGTGTTTATCTTAACCTCTATAATACCCCCTTTAAGTATTTTACATTCGATGTAAATCACCCTGTATATCTGATAATTGGAATTTGAGAAGTATTGCTATTGTCGTGTTTAGCTATAAGAATCGCTGATTTACTGCTAAGATTTGTAGTAATCATTAAGAAGTTGTGTGCATCTTTAAATTGTTATTTCCCGATTGTTTTGTTTGTTGGAATATTGCGAACGGTGCAGATTCCTATGTCACTTGTAATCGGAGTATTACTTATTAATGTAAGTTTGGAATAGCTAATAAGAATCGTTATTCTTTTATTTATTTAACGTTATCTGTTTAAACATTCAATGTGGTTTATCAAGCTTAGAGGATAAGTTGCTTGTTAATTTGTTTATTGTTAAGGTTGGGCTACGAATTGCTCTAAGCCCAGACGGCTTTAAGTATCAAGTTAAGAGTTTCAATTTTTCTAATAAACTTTCCAGTTCAGATTTTACGTCTCTGCACACGTGTCCTTCATTGCTCCAATGCGTACGCTTGCTTTAGTATCCTACACGTGACACCAAATCAGTAACTTCTCAGATTAATAAATTAATATGCTTAAAACAGGAAGTCTAGTCCATTGACACTACTCGTCACAGTGGTTTATCATATGTTAAAATGTTAAAATGAGAAAAACAGAACATTAAAAATTCAACATTTAAAAATCTCAATAGTAAATACAACATTTTCTGACTAATGTCACGGCCCGTTTAGAAGCCATACAGAACGAGATGGTTCTAATCTACGAGAACGGCCGTAACATCAGAAACGAACAAAGAATGCAAGTTATAGGAGGTGTTGCTCAAGGCGACCCGTTCCTACGACTTCCTCTAAACCGGAATGTTAAAGCCGAAAGTGCAGATGGAAAGAGGAAATAGAAGGAGATTTCCGAGGTTTCCGAGCAAGCAACGAGGAATGTTGCTCCTAACGTAAGCGAAAAACGGAGGGATCTGATAAATTTTAATGGGAATGAAAACGATAGAGTTTTTATCTAAAGATAACCCTGTGAATATTTCTACAGAAGTTCGAACTGTGCTTCAAAGCTCGTCGCTACAGTTCAACATTCACTTTATGTTTGCCATGGGACAGTTTGGCATTTTTTCAAATTGTGACGAATCAATTAAGCCGTAAGGAAAACGGTCAGCATACGCAATTGGATTAGAGTTGCAATGGGACTTATGGTATATTCTCATTCGGAATCACCGCTACATTCGAGAGAATATCGGATGGTCAGTGGACCGCTCAAGATAAACAGGATTTGTCGGAAAGTCTCGATTCAACGAGGTGAGCTCTTGCGCTCAAAATTTATTTCGGAGGAGTGCATCGTTCCTCATTAAAACTTTACAAAGCTACTACGCTGAATGAATTCTTATGCTAGGCATTGCTTACACCTTCATATTCATGAGCCTCGTAACATATAAGTCTTTCCTAGGCTGGTTCTTTTACGCAACTTTAAGTGCTAATAATCTCATCGATAGTTGGTTACAGAATTCGAGTAAACTTTTACTGCTAGTGCATCAGTAGTGTAAAGCGTTCATGCTAAAGTACTAATTAATAGTCAAGTGGATTTTATTTAAGTATTCATTTGTTGTTAATTGCATTATTTTTTAGCTACGAATATTGTAGCTACTTTAAGCCGTAATAAAGTGTTTTGTTACCAGATATGCAATTTGCCTTCCATTCCCTTACTTCTGCAAACATTCTTTATGACTACTTTCACTGCTCACGTGAAACTACCCTCAATTATCAAGTTTGGGAAGCATATGAGGTGGTACCCAAAATATTCGAGAATTTGAATATTCCGCCCAAACCAAAAACAGTACGAGGTTCTGCCGCCAGATGCCTCTTGCGGCTCTAAATAGGTAGATCTCTAGTGCTCTACTTTCAGCTAAAGCACTGTATTATAGGAAACTATGGAATAGCATGCGTAAACCATTTAATGCCCTGAACCCACTTTTCAAAAGTGCTCATCACATTTGTTACGTTATTTTTTTCGTTTATATATTCTTACAATATTTAGTAATTTATATTTATTTACTAATTTATTAAAAGTATTTTTATAATTTACTGTTTATTTAAAGTAATTTGGTGTCGATTTTTTGCGATTGTATAGTACATTTTGCGCCATGTTTGTGATTCAATATTTCTACATATTATTTTCGGGATTATCCGATTTTTAGTTGTAATGATGTTCACTCTAAAGATCCACTAATCAGATTACAAACTTTATGTGTTAAAAATTTATGCTTTTGATTTTCTATTTGTCCTATTGAAAAATTCTATTAAAGCCGGAAAAAAAGGCGAAACTAGTTGGATGTTCTTTTCCGTAAATATACAGGGTGTTTCATAATTGGTGTCCCGTCTTTAGGTCCAAATAACGACTCAAGGGGAACAGATTGGGGGAAAATGAATATTGATTATTTGGTTTTAATGTCCCCTAATTCAGAATAAAAACAATTCGCGTCCCTGGGGGTGAAGGGGAAAATTTTGAAAATTTTAATTTTGTAGGGGTAGGGGTTAGACCCTATGTGTTATTTAGAAAGTTGTAGAGCATCATGTAAAATGTGGGTTTAGCAAAAAGCCCGTGAAAAAATCTCATCCCCTGCCCTTTATCGAGTGGGTAAAGTGAAAGGTATGGTAGCTAATGTAAACAAAAAACAGAAAAACTCATTTCCCATTTCCCATGTACAGTTTTCAAATTTCATAATGTTTTTCCTGGGGGGAAAAGCCCGGTCGAGTTTATTAGCTTTTCAGGGTAACGACTCATTCATTCTCAATAATTTTCCAAATGTAGGCCCTACTGTTTTCTAATAAGTATGGTTTTTGTCCACATCGGCTAGTCATACCTTTCACTTTACCACTCGATAAAGGGGGCAGGGCATGAGATTTTTTCACCGGGATTTCTGCTAAACCCACATTTTACATGATGCTCTACAACTTTCTAAATAACACATGGGGTCTAACCCCTACCCCTACAAAATTAAAATTTTCAAAATTTACCCCTTCACCCCCAGGGACGCGAAATGTTTTTATTCTGAATTAGGGGACATTAAAACCAAATAATCAATATTCATTTTCCCCCAATCTGTTCGTTCCCCTTGAGTCGTTATTTGAACCTAAAGACGGGACACCAATTATGAAACACCCTGTATATTGTAATGCCTCAATTTTTTTCTATTATCTTGGTATTTCTTACGGTAACTGATTTAGCACGTGCAATCGACTTGAATGGGTCCACGAAAAAGCCTGAAAAGTTGGTATAACCGATGATTTCAGGTAGACTTTCACTTTTGTATAATCAAAGAAGCTGCTTGCCCACTTCACTACGAAGCGTGATTGTTGCACGATGTGATGTCAGGTTTTTCAGTTATCTCTAAAAACTGTTGTTAGTTAATTTTTACTATCCGTCCAATCCCAAACAGTTTGTTTTGCCACGCGCCGAAGTCTGAAATTGAGAGAAGTTATCTAAGGAAAATTTTACGTGCAAAATTAGGAAATTTTTACTACTCTCGGCGCTTCGCGCCTCACATAACTCTCGGCCCTGCGGGCCTCTTTGGGGGTTGTCGAATGTATAGATACGCCAACCTATTTAGTCACTGGGGGCAGTTGGTTTTCGCCCGGCCGGTTACAGGAGGCTAATGGTCAGTACTTATTTTATTGGTCACAGAAACTATTTTTCAGTTTTTAGAGATAAATAAAAAACCTGACATCACACCGGGCAACAATCACACTTCGGTGGTGAAATGGGAAACAGCTTCTTTGATTTTACTAAAGTGAAAATATACCTGATTTCATTATCTGTTGTTTTTTGTTTTTTTTTTTTGTTTGTTTGTTGTTTTTTTTTATTTTACAGTTTGTATATAAATTGTTAAATCATAGCCAGTTAAATTCAAAATGATAAACAAATCACGTTGAAAAAATAAGCAACAAGATTTCATAATCTAGTATGAATCTAAAAGCAATGTTTTAGTTATTTATAACAATTAATAGTTTGTTTACTTTTAATATATGTACTACATTGTTAGTAATAAACATTCTGAGTTTTTCAAACTGCCAGCCTACTACATTTATCATAGCTGACTCGACCGCCATTACGCATCCCACTTGGTACAGTATTGCAGGCTACAAGAGCGAGGATTAAAATCTTTGCGAAAATGGCTAAAATTGGAAGAAATGGAAAGAGCAGTACCAGATTAGTATATGCAAGTGCGTTGGAAGGCTATTGTTGCCAATATTTCGAAGAAATTTTAATATTTATATGTTGAAACAGCACAATATTCCTCTTCTCGTCAAGAGAGGGCGATATAAATGAAGCTAGAAAGTGAATAAAGCTCTATGTATGACATGCGACTAGCCGCAGAAATGACTCCGCTCTCTGATTGGTGGAGATACTACGTCGCTGCTCCCTCCTTTGGTGGAAAACACAAGTCGATTTCTTCCTATGGTGATGACCTGCAGGAAGTGAAGCTGTAAACTCGATCGGCGAGATGTTGACATCTAAATAATACCGTATCAAATAAATAAATTAATTAATAAATAAAATTAAATACCGTATTACACTGAATAGGAAAGCCCACAGTCTACGAGATAGTAAAATATCTCGTAGGCCGTGGGCGTCCTTTCCTTTTTTCGAATGCAAGTTTATAAAAATAAACTTCTATGCTTTCCGACAAGTAATTTTCTAAATACATCTTTATACAATTTTTATAATTTTTAAATTTATAAGTGTTAAGAAAATAAAAGATTTTTATTAGCATTTTCATTTTTGGAATAGGCATGGATCAAATAACATTAAAAGTATCTGGATTAAAAGATTTAGCATAAGTTTGAGACATGTGTTTGATTCCCGAAAAGTAAATTTTTCAATAAATTTCTATTATATGCTTATATTTTTTATAGTTATAAGAAGTGTTAAAAATAAAATATCTTTACTTGAAATGCACATAGATTAAATTGCAGAATAAATAAATTTAAAAGATTCAGCATAAGTTTGAAAAAAAAAGGTTAAAGTTTTTTCCTTCAAAAATAGAGATTAAAAACTTTGTTAATACAAATGGTCACTTCCAGACTGGGAAGTCTTCCAGTATGAAACTTTTCATAGTCTTTCTAGGGAGTTTTTAACATGTCAATTATAAGCTCTTTCTCTGCCTTTGCAGGTCTGCGTAAAGATAACAGCATTAATGAGCTTTAGTAGATCATTGCCATGGGAAGGCATATCGACTTGTATTTTCCACCAAAGGATGGAGCAGCGACGTAGAATTTCCACCAATCAGAGAACGGAGTCATTTCTGCGGCTAGTCGCATGTCAAGTACGGAAAACTGACACCATTTTTGGCCTTTTCGTAGGTTCGCTCACTAAAGACTGCTTATTACAATTCGAAAATCACTCATTTTAATGTAATTTTTGTATACTTACGATGAGCGTTAAATTGCTTTAAAAACCAGTGATTTTCGAGAATGTTAATAAGAAGTTGAGCCTGCGAAAAGGCCAAAAATGGCGAAAATTGCGTCAGTTGTCTATACTTGTATATATAGAGCTTTAAGCTAGAAACATGTGTAGTCCCATGTAATCTCCTTGCGACTCGCAAGGAGAATATACTAGAACGTGAATCGCTAGATATGTATCTATAAAAAAAAATATATTGTTTCATTTATATAACCCTCTCTAGACGAGAAGAGGCAACATTATGCTCTTTCGACATATAAATATTAAAATTTCTTCGAAATATTGGTAACAGCCTTCCATCGCACTTGCATATACAAATCTAGTACTCCCCTTTCCATGTCATCCAATTTTACCCATTTTTGCAAAGATTTTAATCAGTAAGACAAAAATCCTCGCTCTTGTAGCATGCAATACTATTACAAGTGGGCTCCGTAATGGCGGCCGAGTCAGCTCGGTATAATGTAGTAGCTGGCTATACCTAGGAGTATGACGTCATCGCTTTAACCTTGGATCGCGCCGGCTCCTGTATTTTAAAGGTACGTTCACAAAGCAAGCAGCTGCGATGTGATGCATCAATCCCTCTCCTGTTCACAAACACGCGGCAATTCAAGCTTTCCGCATAACGTTTCAAACTACTGCCACTAGGGGTAGTGCTGCACAGAACAAGTACTTCCTGTTAAAAGTATATATCCGGTCTCCATTACTGGCAAATTTTTATGATGAACGTGTTTGTTTTTTTATTAGGTGTCGGAATATTTATGTCAAACATTATTTAAGCGGATGTAGATGAAGATATACTCAGGCCCGTTCTTAGGCATACGCTGACTACGCATCCGCGTAGGGCCCCGAACGTGAGGGGGCCCCCGTGAGGCGCCCTCGATCCCCCGTTTTTTTTTTTAATTGGCACTGCAGCCGTCTGTGTCACTCAAGTTACCTTTCTCATCCTGAAATTTATCATCCTGAGTTGAATTCGGAGGCAGGGGAAGGGAAGCAGCAGGGGGCGGGGCTTTGGGGCGGCAGACAGGAAATCGGGGGCGTGGCCGTGGGAATGGGAAAGTATAAATAGCGATCGCTCAGTCTAGCTAAACCATTACACATTGTGGATCGGTGGCGGAAGGACGGTGCATTTTGAGGCTGTCATTATTCTTTGGATTATTAGTTAAAGGAAAAATTACTTTATCACATAGGCCCTACATCTTAATCCTTAGCAATAATGTCAGAAACAAAACGAAGATACGACTCCGGGTGTACTAAAAGGAAGAAAAAAGCAGCTGAAAACGCTTTTATTGCTTCACAAGAAGGAGCTATTTTGAACTTTGTCGTGAGATCTGGATCTAGTACAACTGACAGTAGAACCCAAGACGTACAAAACGACGCAGCTAGTGTCGGCGCTAGCAGTGGCTGCACTACCCATGCAGGTCTTTCCCAAACTGAAGCTTTAGGGATAGAAAGCGATTTCGGTGATGCCTCCTGCCTTGGAGTACAATCAAAAAACCTGGAAGCCGCACAAGATAACGTCCAGGTCGATGAGAATTCAGAACTCCAAATTGATCTCTCAGAGTCACCACAGTCGTTTTTCCTAAAGGATGGCGAACAAAAAGACATGGTTGTGTTAGATTCTGAAAATACTGCTTCTGAAGTCCGTGAGATATCACCAGCAGATAATCAGGAAGAGGCAGACGTTCACGTGATCGTTGAAAATAACGACACTGACACGGGTGAACGAAATATTTCTTTTCATTGGAAAGATCCAGGGTTGTGGCCTTCATCAATTAGCGCCTCTGAACGCCTGTTCTTAGTTGAGAAAGGTCCCTTCAGAGATGAACAGGAAAAATACCCACCAAATGCACATTCTTCAGACGGGCGTCACTTCTCTGTCAATCTTTTCTCACGCAAGCTACAGAACGGGGAGACAGTGAATCGGGCCTGGCTTATTTATTCGAAACACAAAAATGCAGTATTCTGTTTCTGTTGTAAGCTTTTCTCTGATTTGAAAATAAAACTCACCAATGACGGAAATAGCGACTGGAGAAACATGAGTCGGATTTTAAAAGAACACGAGACTTCCCCATGCTTTCACGCGTATGAGTGAAAGCGATTTGAGAAACTGTTGTCAAGTTGTCAGCAAGGTCGTAACAGATACCGTTAGTGGGTCCGACATTGAGGCTCTTGATTTGTGTTCAGAGTTGCGCATTCTGACAACTTTGGTTCCACCAAAGGCTTCTGCTCTTCGGAGTTTGCAATTCCTATACGAGAATAGCTTGCAAGATTCTTTCCCGAACGTCACGGTGGCGCTACGCATTGCTTTGACCATTCCTATAACGGTCGCGTCTGCTGAGCGGAGTTTTTCAAAACTCAAGCTAATTAAGGATGACTTGAGGACCAGCATGACCCAAGAACGACTAAATGGTTTGGCATTGATATCAACTGAGCAAAATATTAGCCAAACCCTTGATTATTCAGAACTTATAAAGGATTTTGCCCGGATGAAAGTGCGGAAAGTAGACTTCTTAGGTTAATTTAAGTTAACTCTTGGCATAGCAGCAGGTTAATCGGAACTCTTAAATATTTCGCCAAAATGAAAGTGCGAAAAAGTAGTTGTAATTTCAAATATCCCAAAAAAATAAAAAGGACAAAAAAACTAAAAAAAGAAAAGATAAAAAAAACTAAAAAAGAAAAAACTCAAAAAAAAACTATGCTGGGCTTAGCTACATACCACCACGTGGTGCCCAGTGGAAACAGTTCAAACTGGCTAAATTGTAGCATCGAACTACTCCGAGGGGGCGAAAAAGAGACGTAGGGAGATGACCTCGTAACGTAACAGGAAAACGTCTCCTTGGTCTAATTGCCACGCATTTTCGCAGAGCTTTCAGGGGGGGCGGAGCCCCCCCCCCCCCCCCGGCCCCCCCCGCCGGAGGGGCCCCCCCGGACCCCCCGCGTAGGGCCGCATAACACCTAAGAACGGGCCTGATATACTTCTATTAGCTTTATTTCAGCGTCAGAGCACTTCCCACTCCTTCCAATGCTTCCATTTTGGCTCTCTCAAGAAGATTACCACTGATTGATAGAAAGAATTCACGAGACAACCTTGCCGTAGAAGCGGCAGATGCGGAATGAATCTGACTGGCTACCGGACTGTGAACCCATGTACCGCGTCTTTGTGAACGTACCTTTAGTTGGCTATGGGTTTAGTACTATGAAGTCATATAATAACTATCGTAGCCAACGAGAAAGACAGGACCCGGCACGGAAAATTCACCTGACCATACTAGTCGAGTAACAATGTAATCTTCGTTGTTTCCATCTTGGATTTTAACAATCGATATTTTTTCGTTTGTTGGAAACAATGAAGGTTGGATTGTTGGCCTGACAACTATGATCAGGTGGGTTTTCAGCGCCGGGGCCTGTCTTTCTCGTTGCCTATGATAACAATCCATTAGTGCACGTTGACGTCACGTACGAAGTGTACTTGTAGATGTGTAACATTGAATCAGATGGCGTGACGATCGAATGGGAAAATGACGGTTTGAATGGGTAACTGAATTCTCATTAGTGATGTGCGATACCAATGAAGCATCCATACTGCCGGTATCGAGTACTTTAATAAAATACTCGATAACAATATCGAGTACTCAATGAGAGAGTATCGATAATATCGAGTACTCAATGAGGAGTACCCAATATAGAGTACGATGAAATCTAAACAACGTTTCCCTCTTTCATTTTTTCTCTGGGGCATTGTTTTTGAGATAAAAAATGTTGGTCGTCGCATAGACGTAATATGCCACTCAACCCGTGCTTCTGGAACACGTCAAAATCATGGCCAATCATGTAATAAAAGGAACAAAAACACAATGCATACAGTACAATAACGTGACTTGTTTTTTATGAAACATGCAAATGTTTTACAATAAGTGTTCAAGTTGACTCTCTCTGGCATGAATGCATGCTTCACAACGTCGCCGCATGTACTGACGTACACGTTCAAAAGTTCCTATTCTTCGCGAATCTGGTCTGCAGCTATGGTGATTCTGGCTACCAGCTCTTCATCGGATCCCACTGGTATCTCCTATACCAATGTCTTTAAGTTTCCTCACAGAAAGAAAATCACGCACGTTAGATCTGCAGACCTTGGTGGCCAAGCAATAAGACCCCCTCTACCAATCAATCGCTGGGTAAAGATTTGGTTTAGGTACTCTCTCACAGCTGGGAGAAATGTGCTAGGGCACCATCAACTCAGAGGTCTTCTCTTGAGACCCGAACAGTATCTATCCAAACAACTGTTTCCTGGAGGTAGCATTTCGACATTTTTTATCTCAAAAACAGTATCTATTTTACACTTTCGTGCACACTTTTGCGAAACGTTCATGATTTTCACCGAAATGCACCCACATGGGTGGATTTACACTTTCGTGCACACTTTTTGCCAAACTTTTATAATTTTCACCGAAAGTCACCCAAATGGGTGGATTTACACTTTTGGGCACACTTTTTGCGAAACGTTCATGATTTTTACCGAAATGCACCCACAGAGATAAAACTCTGTACACTGTTAAAGTTTGATCGAATTCCAACGAGTAGTTTCCGAGTTACACACTCAACATCGTAATACGTGCTAGTTAGAACTCGCATGTGAGCATTTTTACGATTTTGAATGCGTAACTTGGAAACTTACTTCTTGGAATACGATCAAATTTTAACGGTATATACAGTTTTATGTACCCTATTATTCCTCCAAAATTCATTATTCTAGGCGTTACAAAACCTGAGTAATTAACTTGTTGATCTTGGTGGCGACATTTTTATTTCTGTTCATATCTCAGTTAGCGTTCAAATTCGGACCCACATTGTATTAATGGAAAATGTTCATTCTGGTCACCTCTATCATTGCTTACAGTTATACATACTTTTCAGAATCACCCTGTATATATACAACTGACAACTTGAGACAACTGAATATCTCGGAAACTAAGCATTGTACGAAAAAATGTCCAAAAGTGAATTATTTCGCGGGGGAAATTCATTAGTTAAAAAATTACCCCCCCCCCCCACTTATGAGGGGGGCTGGGGGGAGGGGGCAACTTTGAAGTCTTAAATAGCAACCCTATTTTTATGGTGTATTCAGATTGTACACAATATTCGAGAAATATTAATAAATAAAAGGTCTTAAGAGGATTTTTTCACGCCAAACCTCAGATATTGATATTATTGATGAAAAATAGGAAAGAAACCCCTGGTTGGCGCATCTGCACGGTGAGCAGAAGGTTCCTGGTTCGCTTCCAGGCTGTGGAATTTTCTTTCCTATTTTTCTTCAATAATTCGAGAAATGTTTTATTCTTGGTGTGTTTTCAATTGATCCAACCGTTTAGGAGATAGAGGCCATGAAAGTGTGGAACTTATTAAGTTTTGAACCCAATTTTATCGATGAAGACAAAGAGATAGAGAGTGGGTCTTACAGACCTTCCTATTCTACTTTTTAATGATCTTTATGAATCCGAAGTCAGAATTTCAAAAATCCAATAATTTTCAATACACACGCATAGACTCTGTCTCCATAGGACTGCTGCCCCCAAAAGTTTACTATCGGCCTTGGTGGCTCAGCGGTTGCGTGATCGCCTCTGATGCCCGAGTACGCGGGTTCGACCCCGACCGAGGACGATGAGGATTTTTCAGGGGGAAATCCTGAGATCACGCACTTCCTTCGGAAGGGAAGTAAAGCCGTTGGTCCCGTGTAGTCGTTTGCCGGCTGCACGTGAAAGCACCCTTACGATGCAAAATGACGCCATCCTGAAATGACCATGACAGTTGAAAAGGACGTTAATACCAAACAAACCAACCAACCAAATCATCGATAAAATTGGGTTCAAAACTTTAAAAATTCCACACTTTCAGGGCCTCTATCTCCTAAACGGTTTTATCAATTGAAAAAACACCAAGAATAAAACATTTCTAGAATATTGTGTAAAATCTGAATATACCATTAAAAATAGGGGTTCCTATTTAAGATTTCAAAGGTACCCTCTCCCCCCAGCCCCCCTCACAAGGGGGGGGGGAGGGTAATTTTTTAACTAATGAATTTCCCCCACGAAATAATTTACTTTTGATTTTGGACATTTTTTTGTACAATGCTTAGTTTCCGAGATATTCAGTTGTCTCAAGATAAATACCTCACCCTTTTTATATAGAGGACGCTGAACCGAAACTGGAGCACGTGGAGGCTAACATCACTCATTAATATTAGGCCTAATTACTATTTCTAGGAAGCTATAATCACGTGTCCGAATCATTAGCTTCTTTTATTTATCGTGCGCCCAAAGTGCGACGCGTGAGCCCGACAGCTCGACCTCATTAGGAGAAATAAAAACAAACGCTTCGAAAGATACTTACCCAATCAGTAGACAGCCTCTAAAATAAAAGCGTTCAAAAATTCAAGAGATTCTGAATTAACGATGAAATTCGAACATCTTCATTAGATGAGTCTTAGGTTTTTTTCAGTATCGAGTATCGACGTGCAAACTATCGATACTGGAGATACCGCCAAGTATCGATGCTTTTTGTATTGGTATCGGTATCGGCACAACACTAATTCTCATTACATTGGTTTGAATGGGAAAGTGAAGAAATGCCAGTCTCCTTATTTATACGTCTCTGGATTTAGTCAAGCGGTTGACTAACTGTAAGTTGCGTTTGACTAAATCAACGACAATCTCAGTCGTTGCATAAAAAGGCAGTAAGAAATAATTTTTCAATTGAAAAATGGAAGGAAAAATTCTGCGACCCGGATTCGAACCAGGAACCTCGACTATCATGGCCGACGCCTCTACCAATTGGGCTATCGCAGACACCACGGACAGCCAAGCTGTCTCAAGGTGTCTTAAAGACAACCAAGCTGTCTCAAGGTGTCTTAAAGACAACCAAGTTGTCACGGTTGAAAGCCCAATGGGAGACGGGAACCTGGCCCGCAGATCGAGAATTTCTCCACTCCAAACCATCAGAAAGTCGATGAACTCACAAGTAAATAATAATAATTATGAACTGGAGATGCTCTCCAAGCATAGGTAATGATTTTTCAATTGAATTTTTTTTTTTTTTCCGGGTCGCAGAATTTTTCCTTCCATTTTTCAATTGAAAAATCATTACCTATGCTTGGAGGGCATCTTCAAGAACGTTTCAAAATAAAGGTCTGCTTAAAATCCCAACACTTATGATTACATTCAATATACAGTATAAAGTCATTAAAGTTCCCGAGAAGATTAATAATTACTGTAGCGGACCCAAAGGACTACATATACGCCATCCCTTAGTGTGAAAAGTACTACTAACAAGCTCTGGTGTCGTCTGTCTTGCAATTCGGCGCAAACGATCAGACGTTTGGAAGTCAAAAAACTGGCACTTGCACCACGACAAAGTTACGACTCATTCGTCGCATCTCATCTAGCTTTTCTGGATAAACGTGGAATTCCGGTTGCCTGATAAGCGCTCTACTGACCAGACATAGCTCCATCCGACTTCTGGTTATTCCTGAAGATAAAGACGCCATTGTAAGGTTCCCTATTTGACAGTAAAGAAGACAGTAATTTCAAACTTCCGGGCTAGGCGATTTCCATACAGTGCCATCTATATAAGGAATGAACTGCCCTATGATATTCGCTCCATGGTTTTACAGTGCATCTCTCCTTATTGCAAGTCTGGCTGTCGTCACTTGAAGAGACGCTTGAAGCAATATTATGTTAGCATTCAGTAATTTGGAAGCTTTTGAAGATTGATTCAGTGTTTGGACGTCATTTTAACCTTTTTTCTTTAAACGATGATTTATATAATTTGAATAGTAATGTTCGTTGTAATTGATTTTAAGTGGTCCAATTACAACGAACATTGGAGTGCTATCCAATATAATAAAACAATAGAGAAGACATAATATAGAACGCGGCGGCAGAGCTGCAAACCATCCCAAAAGATGCCTTCCGTAAGTGCTTCCAGCAGTGGAAGGATCGGTGGGCTCATTGTATTGAAGCACAAGGGGCCTATTGATAAGGGGATTAGGGTAACACCTCCTAGAAAGAAAGCCTCACAGCTGAAACATCATAAATTGTTACATCTTCATAAGTCACCAAATTTAGGGCTTATTACACTAGCCAACAAAATTTAAGTTTTTTCTTGTAACTAAATGCAAGTGGGTGATTTTTGGTAATATTTTTTCTGCTGATTACGAATATAATTTTTAAGTTTCTTTAGCACGCACAATTTTCTTGTTTTACAATGAAACATTTTTAAATCATTCAGTGTTTGGGGCCTGGTAAATTTCCTTGCGGCCCCAAAATATGGATACTTTAACATTGTAGCCGCAAGTTATGACACCCATTACTTTAACATAAAAGTTTCGATGTGCATAACTTGGAAACTTGACGTGATAGAAAAAATCTAAAAGCAGATTCGGATTCTACATACAAATTACTACTAAGAACACTATGTGTGGTCTTAGTTACAAAATGTGTGTTGATTAGTGTTATTGGTAGACATACGATTAAAGACGGTTGAATTATGATGATGTAACAATATATGACTCTTTAGTTGTGAGGTTTTCTTTCTAAGAGGTGTTGATTAGGGCCCCAACCCTATTAGGCGAGCAACGTTATTTTCCCGACCAAAGGTCGGATACTTTTTAGACAGGATCTTGAATATACAATTTAATTGTAACTTTCATCTTTTCAACAATTAATTCAACAATTATTACCTCATTGTTTAAAAGTGTTACGCTAAACTTGACGGGAACTAATAACATTGGCTGTATCTAAAAAGTTCGACCGGTCCTGCAGGCAACTGCTCGAGGCCAACGCGAGACAGGCCAGGGCACTCAAAAGTCACCTGATCATCGGGGTCCGGGCAACAATCCGTCCTTCATTGTTTCCAACAAACGAAAAAATACTGATTGTTAAAGGTCAAGTGACACGGAATTTTCACTTGTTGATTTTATGGTGTCATTAGATGCAGTTTGT
Organism: Rhysida immarginata; assembly: GCA_023313115.1. Taxonomy (NCBI): domain Eukaryota; kingdom Metazoa; phylum Arthropoda; class Chilopoda; order Scolopendromorpha; family Scolopendridae; genus Rhysida; species Rhysida immarginata. The sequence goes on along the minus strand of JAHWFO010038411.1, from coordinate 171,398 downwards.
CTTAATATATTTTATGCAATAATTCGTTTCCCTTAAATTAACGGTTAAATATGTGAAAATTAGATTTTTAATGTCAATTTCCGAAGATTGCCGAATATCAGCTAGGGCGGCCGATAGTTGGCGCTGCATGTATGTATTCGACGTCATGAATACTTAGCACGATGCCTACCATGCATAGTATAAGCAGGAATGTATGAGGATATAAGTGTGTAATCTGATAAAAATAACAATTAAAATTACAACTTAAACCCTTTTAGAGTATTTAATTTAATTTTTACTATTTGATCAAAAGCGGCATACGAAAAAATTTTTTTTAGCCTTCTTTTCAAAATTCTGCTCAATGAGAGCGAAATAGATGAAGGATAATCTAGATAGAGAAATCAGCTAAATCAGGGGTTTATGAAGAGCGGAGCTGAATAATTTATGTATCATTTTTCTTCATTCTGTTTGAATTGATTGTAACAATGTCGGGAATGAACATCTCTTTTAAAAAATAATTCCAAACAGATAGAACCATACCATTTGACAACGGATAGACGGTTTTTATGTGCTGAAATTCGAAAACAAAGGTTCGAAAGGATAGCTTCGAAAACAAAGTAATAGAATTTGAAACTCTATTCGAACGTCCAAACTTTTTCATAAATTTGAAAATACTAATCACAATATTTGCAGAAGCTCGCATAAAAATGGAATTTGCAGTCAATAAATTCTATATTTTTAATTATGATATTCAGTCGATTAAATGAAGCGCGCTTAAAAAGGCCTTCACTTAGGTTAATCGTACAACGCTAAAACACTCTTACCCAAACTAATTTCAAGTAAAGAAAAATAAAGTACACTTCACAAATTCTCAAATTCACACACAATCATAAAAATACACTTATCACTTATCATACAGAAGTTTTAGATGTATGAGAATAAAACAAAATACACTGTAAACCGTAACGGGCTTCATGTGCGCGTTGATGGCCGCTAGCAAGAAATCTGCCGATCGCAGAAATGGGCTCCGACGAAGCTTCAATAAAAGATTTAGTTTTGTCAATTTACAATTAATTTACAGATATTAATTTTTCTCAATTTTATACCTCCTCTTTCCTCTTTGTGGATTAGAGGTTTTCATTCACTTTTTTAGCAAGGATGTGAGAAAAATTTTAGAGATTTTATGTAAAGATATTCGAGGTCAAACGATTATTAGTATTCTTCAACTTTCATTTTGTGTGGGGCCTACCAGATTTATTATTAGTTTCGATAAATGGTTTATTATTCTGTTCATACGTAATGAAGTTAAAACTGTGCATTTAAATTATTAAGTGGAACGTGTAGATAGTTTGAACACTGTATTTTTTGTCTTCTTGCTTGCTGCATCTTAGGCAATTTTAAGTGTGGAAAAATACGCACATTTTTGCCGACGAATGGGAAAGAATCCGATTTAAAAAATGTGCCGCTTTTGCAAATTCAATTTAAATGCGGTATTTCTGCCTTTTTTTTTAATGCGTTAATTCCGGCAAATTAATCTTAAGAAATAAACCGATGCATTTGAAAACTGAACGCGCCTTTGCTGCTGTTGCATTATGAATATACGATAGATTATTTATTTTTTTCATTATTTAAAATTTCAAATCATATTTTCAAATTTAGAATAAATTGATGGATATTTGAGGCCTCAGTTTACTTAAATTATTTCGATTGTTTGCATGAAAGTGATGAGGGAAACGAGATATTAAATCCAATTTTACACGCATTTACGTTATACCGATCGCCCCAAAGTATTTATGACGTCAACCCAGAAAGTTTACAGAGATTACCGAAGTGAAATGTTACGGCGCTCCCTTTCAAAAGTCCTAAAATTAATAAAATAAAATAATAAATTAAGGAAATAGTTATTTATTACTATACACATATTTTTTCCGTTGAATTCTTTAATATGATACCATAAACTCTATAAGTCAAAATCCATGTCACTTGACCTTTAAAATCTAAGATGAAGAGAATGAAGGATGAATTATTGTCCGGATTCCGATGATCATGTGACTTTTGAGTGCCCTGGTTTGTCTCTCGTTGGCCTCGCAAACTGCTGAAATGACGCAATTCTACGTGCCTGGTCTTTTTTATCATTTAAGTTGATGGTTTAAAATAATATTTCATTATAGTATACAATATCAACAATACAAAGTATGAGCAATCGTGCACGTATCACGTGATTATGTAGTTGCGTGAAGCATCGATCGCACTTTTTAGACATAGCCATTATTAACATAAAATTAAATTTTAATAAAAATCTTGTAAACATTCCAAGTAGGGGCATTAGCAGTGAAGCAGAAATACATTTATACGTTTATTAAAGATAAATTAATCCCCCCCCCCCCGCCTCCCGAGTAGGATAAAGCAAGTCATCTATTTTTAGCCCTTTAACTGCACTTTTTACCTCTCCCCAAGTGTTTTTTAATAAATTGATTTTCTCGAACGTAATATGTAAAAAATGTAAAAAACCTCGTATCTTCTTTCCTTTCTCATCATTTCCGAACGTATGATATATCACATGCCATATGTTGCCATAGTTCTAAGGACCAAGTGACTGCCACCCCCGCAAATCCGATCCCACTGGAACAATTGAGCCTAAACTTCATAGTAATGTAGATCTTGCCTAGAGGAATCTTGATACTGGATTTTACGCCTTTACGTACCTAAATAGCACATTGATATGTTGCCCTCTCTGAATCCCACCCCCGGAATTCCGACCCCCGTATACCAATCAAAACCAAACTAAATAGTGCAGATGAACATGCCCATAGAAAGCTACATTCCGAATTTCAACCTTCTACCTCAAAAAAATGTAGAAATTATAAAGGGGACGGACTGACATTATACAACCAATAAGTAGCTCTATTCTTATTCTACTTACGAGGGTCAGTCAAATGAAAACCGGAAATATTTTTTTACAGCTCGTTTATTACAGAGGAGAAATAACCGAGTCTAGTCCCCATCTTTCGATACATTTCCGCCACCGAGTCTGGAAGGCATGGATACCTCGGGGAAAAAAAATCTTCATATAATGGAGATCTTGCTTATAGGAATCTGCATACCGAATTTCACTCCTGTATATGCATAAATACACATAGACCTTTTTTGGTTCCCCCTAATTTTCACCCCCAAAATTCCGACCTTAGCGGGTCAATCTAAACCAAACTAAAGAGTGAAGGTGCACGTGCCCATAGTAAGCTACATTCCGAATTTCAACCTTCTACCTCAAAAAATGTAGAAATGATGACGGGTAATTTAAATCGTGTGTAAAATAAAACCAATAAGTAGCTCCATTTGTCCGCTACTTAATAATAAGCTTATAGATTATGAGCACTTGAGCAATCGTGCGTCGACAAAGCGATTTCACGTGCGCGCGCCGATGTCAGTAATGCTTAAAAGATGAACAGAAAGTAATAAAGTATTCCTTCTTGACAAATCGATTATTATATGACATGCCAGTATCTTTGAATTCTTTACACTCACTGTTTTAGCACGTGAATTCGACTTGATGGGGGAAAAGCTACTTATAAGAATGCGCCCTTGGTCTGTACGTTTATCCGGCCGTCCGCCGTTTGCACAATAACTTGAAAACGAATTAACTTTTTCAAATTCTGTTTTCAGAAATATGACCATCAAAGTCTTAGCTCGGCCGTGTCAACTTTTCAGAAATTTTCGTGGACTCCTTCAAGTCGAATTCATGTGCTAAATCAGTGAGTGTAAAGAATACAAAGATAAAGGCATGTCATATAACAATCGATTTGTCAAGAAGGAATACATTGTTACTTTCTCTTCATCATTTAAGCATTACTGGCATCGGCGCGCGCACGTGAAATCGCTTTGTCGACGCACGATTGCTCAAGTGCTCATAATCTATAGGGAGTGCAAGTTGCTACGTCACAGCTGACGTCATTTGGCGATGAACGGGCCGAGAGCCTAGGAAATGGGATCGCTGGTTCCAAACATTGGAACCACGCAATATACGTACTAGTAACGTTGAAACGGGCGGCCAGTAAAAATGACATCTCTTAAATTATTATGTTAATTTGTGTAATTTATATTATTATTAAGACATTTAATACCATTATATAATTTAGACATTAATATTAGAACGCTTTTTAATCGATAAAATTGGTAGAGACTTTACAACACAACAAAGGGAGAACAGAGTTTCCGACCAGTTTCGCCATTTATTCCGCTTTATTCAGCCAAGGGGAATAAATGGCGAAACTAGTCGGAAACTCTGTTCTCCCTTTGTTGTGTTGTAAAGTCTCTACCAATTTTATCGATAGAAACAGCACTATGGACCCCTTACTGAACGATTGCTTTTTAATCACTTAACAAAAGAATGCCATCGTCCGCGGATCTTTCTTTCTTTGGGAAAACGATAGATGTCTAAATCGCTGTTTTGGCTCCTTCTTGAGCAGTGAGGAACTAAACAATTTCACAACTGGGCTTATACAAAGCGATTTTATTCCATCCCTACGTTGGAACCATGTTAATCCCGAAGCGAGAAGAGTTGTTTGGAACCAAATCGGGTCACGTGACTGAAGAATTCCAAGGACTGACGTCACACTTGCACTACCTATACCCTGTCTCAGTTTCAGTTGAGAGTGACGTCATGGAATGAGGTCCCTTACCAGACATAGTGCACAACATCGTATCCTTCCGCCGTTAAAAGAAGGCTATCTATGCTACGTTACGCCATCCTTTAATCGCGTGGCTTCTCGAAAGTAGAATAGTCAAATGGTGTCTGTCAGATATCATTCTTTTAAATTAATGTTTAAAGTATTTTAATCCTCTTCGTGAAAACTCGGTCATCTTTCATTTCTGACACGTCTCTTTCACACACGAACAAGAGACGCCGCCATTTTACAATCAAATATTCTCGACTACAGACTGATTTCATTTTATTTTATTGTGACGTTATCACGTGTTAAGTAATATATTCATTTTATAATAAACTTGGTCACAGGAATAATAGAAGGTATTATTCAGTTTCTTTATAAGAATAAAGTAACATAAGTGTTTTTAACGTAGTGATATATTAAGTCGAGATAATTTAAGATTATAAATTTGGATATTAATCGAAGACACACGATTGTGAAATAGCAGGAGGGGTGGAGCAATGACAGGAAGAGACGTTCTTTTCAAGTTTAGGTAAATATTGTTGATATTAGTCATTGGATTCCTTGATAGATAGACATGTTGATTTTTTTTAAGATTTGTTTGTGTCATAGATTTCATATTGTATTTGAAATCATTATTATTTTAGCGATTTGTTCACTTTGGAACTTGTAAGTTGTGAAAAGGGAAGGAGACCGGATATGTGCGAGGCGATAAATAGGAGAGAGAAACCGAAACTTTCATGAGTCCTGTTTGAGAGTTGGCTGAGGAAGGCTGCGCGCTTTCTCCTCTCGAGTGGAACAACAGAAAATATGGAAATTGATTAGGAATAGCATTGGCGAAAAACGCTGCTGTGTAACTTCCACAGTTGGCCAAGTAGTTAGGCTAATTTCTAAATTTAATTTATGGAGTGAGCAGGCTCATCAAAATATAAATGGGAAAACCCTTGGTGTGGGTGCCATCTCCTCGAAAACCCCAATTTGACTTTCCGATTCAAACTGTTAACTGAAAGTTCAAAATTTATAAGTAAAGGAGTGAGGAACGAACCTTGTGTATTATTGAAATGGAACCTGTATGCAATTGATATTCTTCAGAGTCGTCATTCATGATTAGAATCGAGAAGCTGGAAATTGGAACCCCGACAATCTTCAGAGGAATTGTAAGCGAGCAACGTGATTTTCTTCAAGTGAGCAAACGTGATTTTCTTCAAGCGAGCAACGGAATTTTCTTCAAGCGACAGGCATAAATAAAAACCCGGCATTGAGAGAAGAAGACAACTACATATTTGAGATCTTCTGTTGAACCATGGATGAAGAAAAGATGGATGGGACACTCCTATAAGTCGAGCGTGAGTTTTTTTTCAGTGGCGCTCTCTGGCGATTTGCGTAGTACTAAACCGAAACTGTCTGGGAAATAAAAAAAAATAGTTTCACTTTCTGCTTTGCATTGTACTAAACCGAAACTTCACCACCATCGTTTCGATTTGCTTAGTACTAGAAATTTTTTAAAAAAGAAATTCATATATTAAGTGGCTTTTTAAGATAAAAGTATGCTTAGAAAGTTTTTTTATATTATTTATTTTATTGTTTTTAGTATATTTTTAATTTTATTAACCTAATCTAAGCAGACGATTATATTTAGTACTACGCAAAGCTCCAGATGTCGCCCCAAAATCAAACTCACTGAGGAAGGCAATGGAGTGTCCCATCCATCTTTTCTTCATCCATGGTTGAACTTAGTGGGGACACTTTGAGACTTCCAGTGGACTCACTCACTAATCGATCCGGATTATCTTCAGGTGTGTTTTCTGTGCTTCAGTGTGATAAGTGATATAATTTATGGCCTGTTTAACACAAGAGGTGTTTTTGTGCATTGATTTGGATTAAAAGTGCTTGACAAGTCTGCAGGTGTCTGAGACTACGCAACTGTAAGTAGAATGAATATAAATGCGTAAAATCTATTTTGATTGTCAAAAGGAAAGGTATAATACAGAACTATTTGAGAGAACTTTCTTAGAGTTGAGTTTTAATTGATACTATCTCTTTCCTCAGAGCAATTGATTTTTATTGACATTTATTGAATTTTGCATGTTATCTTAGTTATAAGTACTTGGGAATTTAATATTAACTTTCTTCTTTACGATAAGATCTATCTACTTTCTTCTTACTTAGATTTAAGACTTTATTTAATTTTGTATCTCATTGGTGATCTATTTAACTTTGAATAAAAAACATTTATTTAATTCCAAACCTTGCTTTCCTTATTGAAATAAATAAGTCACAGCCTGCCATTTTAAAAAGAACCTAACCTATGTCCTTGATTATGTATATTGATTTTGTTTGAGCATTTATTTGGTTGAGCTAGCCGTCTTTGAATTCATTGCATTGGATTCTGGTTTTGAGTTGTGAGACAAAGGGGGGATGGTCCACTCAAACTGATTGAGGTTGCATTGGCACCCATTGTGTAAATATTTTGAAATCAACGACATTAGGTTACATTATTTTTTTTTTAATTTCGTCAAATGTTTTTTCTATTCGCCGATTTATTATTATATCGAGGAGAAAAATATGAAATATGATTCCAGAAAGAATTTTGAACTTTTCATACAGAAAATTATTCGAACTATTTCTTCATGCGGGCGAACTGTAACCGCTTCACTCGTGACGTCACTCTCAACTGAAGCTGAGACAAGGTATAGATTATTAAGTAGCGGAAGAATAGAGCTACTTATTGGTTTTATAATGTCAGTCCTTCGTAATTTCTACATTTTTTGAGATAGAATGTTGAAATTCGGAATGTAGCTTATTATGCGCATGCCCATCTGCACTATTTAGTTTGGTTTTGATTGGTACACTGGGGTCGGAATTACGGGGGTGGGATTCAGGGAGGGCAACATATCTGTCTGCTATTTAGGTACGTAAAGGCGTGAAATTCGGTATCCAGATTCCTCTAGGCAAGATCAAGAGTACTTTGAAATTTAGGCCCAATTATTCCAGGGGGGTCGGATTTGCGGCGGTGATAGTCACGTGGTCCTTAGAACTATGGCAATATATGGCATGTTATATAGCATACGTTCTGAAATGATGAAAAAGGAAAGAAGGTAGGAGGTTTTTTACATTTTATACATATTACGTTCGAGAAAATAAATTTTTTTGAATAAAAATCTTGAGGAGAGGTAAAAAGTGCAGATAAAGGGATAAAAATAGATGACTGCAGGATCTGCCACTTGTCTTTCCCCACCGGGGGGGGGGGCAGGGGAGGGTAATTTCGTTTTAATAAATGTAAAAATGTATTTCTGCTTCACTGCAGCTAAAGCTCCTCCTTGGAATGTTTACAAGATTTTATTAAGATCATAGATGGAGACAATGAAGATTAGATTGTTACTCAGATCTCGATGGTCAGATAATTTCTCAGTGCCTAGGCCTGTCTTTCTATTTGGCCTCGCCTGGAAGGGTCCTATCCAGTTAAAAGAGAATCTCAACCATATTCGTTATTGTACAGGGTTTTGAAAAAATATACAGGACAGTACTACTGGGTAACCAATTCACTCCCTTCAGGGGCCGCTTCATAAAATGATAATTGAGAAATTTTATTTTGTCAACCCATTTACGCCGAAATTGGTAAAAATGGAAATTGAGACTTCATATTTGAAATTTATATTCTGTAGCATGTAAAGATATTGTAAATTATTTTTTATGTCTTTACATGCAAGAGAATATATATTGAAGATATGAAGTCTCAATTTCCATTTTTACCAATTTCGGCGTAAATGGGTTAACAAAATAAAATTTCCCAATTATCATTTTTTGAAGCGGCCCCTGAAGCGAGAGAATAGGCTACCCATCAGTACTGTTTTATATATTTTTGCAACACCCTGTACTAATCTGCCAAGTGTGGTCTGCTACTTTCCAAAATCACTGAAAACAGTAAGTAGCGTTTTCATGAACATTGTTCGGAAATAGTTATGCACTACTTAAGCAATAAGGTGTAACAAGTGTAACATGTACTGTGACAGGAGACATGGGGATTTACACTTGCACTAATTCAAATTGAATTATATTTTATCTAATTGTTATCACTAAGCCTTGTTTTCATTTTTTTGACAAGGGGCAACACCACTTGTCAAATAGAGGAAAAGAGCATTTTGGTGTGGTTTTTGCATGAAAAACTACCAAAAACTTGATTTTGAATTGAAATCTCTTCTCAGCCGGCCAGGTGACCGAGAGGGCTAGGGCGTAGGCTTTCTAGTTCTCGAGTCCGCCTGGTCGTGGGTTCGAATCCGCCTGGGCATGGATGTTTGTGTTTGTCCCGGGCTGCGTACAGATATAACTTGTGTAAAAGGCGCAAAATGACCTTAGTAGTCGATGCCAAAATTTCTAATAAACCAATCTAAACCTAAATCTCTTCTCTTTCTTGGTTGGGAAAATGAGAGCTGTATGTGATAGCGTCAAGACGATGGATATCAGAAGCGTGAAGAAAGGCAGAATGGTAAAGTGGCAGGTGAAGTTGCACATAATAAAGATGTATACTCTGGGCAAGTTTCAGAGAAGGAATACAAGGTGAGCAAACGAAGATTAAAGAGGTTAAGAACTGTGCATGGCAAGTGTAGAATAAATGAAGATTATAAGGAGAGTGGAAGCGTGTTCTGGAAACTGCTTAACTGTGCAACAAGAGGGCCAAATGTTTGTGTGAATTGTTCAAGGTGAAGGGCAGTGAATTTGTTATTTGAGGAAGTTGGTGTTCTTAATAGATGGTCTGGATGAATTGTGTCCTGTGAGCAACATGTCAAAGATATCTCATGCTGTTGTGGCGCGCGGGGATGCACGTATGGTGCTCTGTGTAGCCGATATTGAAAACGTTATGCGGAAATTGAGGAAAGGAGATGTTGCTGATATAGATGTCTGTGTGCAGAGATGCTGCAGCAGATGGGATCGGTGTCATTGGGTACTTGACGATGCTATCCAGTTCTGTGATGGTCGACTGTATATGTATCGGCTGACTGGAGGCCGACTGTATATCTACGGGCATACAACGATTATGCCATTGTATAAAAGAAAAACTGACCTTATTGCGTGTAAGATTTTCCATGATATCAGTCCGTTGAGTGTTGTTGGGAAGATGTTTGCTTAGCTGTTAGTGAAGCGGATGATTCAGTATAATCATAAGTTATTGAATTGTGGGTTTATGAAAGATAAGGGATATAAGGATCATGTCTGCAGTTTGTAAATGAATGTTCAGAAATAAGTTCGTGTACATGAAGTCCGGTAACAATTATAAGAGGAGGACATACGCTAGGCTTTTCCAAAAAATGTTATGGAACTGAGGAGGAGAATTGAGCAAGCGAAGCTACAGTCACGGAGGATATGTTGGGACATGTGTGGCAAGAGTTAGATTATCGTTAGATTTGTCGCGTCACACGAGGCTCCCAATAGAGTGTTTATAAGGTTTGTAGTTTAAAAAAAACTGAATGTATTCTGTACAAAATTTCGTATTGCTAGTAGTGGTACGTTTCAAAACTTTTCCATAACTTTTCCATAAAAACATTTTGAAAGTGTTACCGGACTTTATGTACAATCTGTATATGCTGTAAATAGGAAGGTATACGTAGCTTTCGTTGACTTAGAGAAAGAATACGCCAAGGAAAACCGTAGTAAGCTGTGGGACGTTCTGAAAGAGAAAGATGTGTCTGATCGTTTGCTATTGGTTGTGAAAACGTTATACAAGGTGGGGCAATAGAAGTGCATCAGTTTCGCTTTGCCAGTTTTCAGTGTATGGTGGCGCTAGGAGTCTGGGATGTGTATTATGGAGTTTGTAGCATTATCCCGTTTTCATATCGCACGTTTTCACTGCAGTCCTTCTAAACCGATGCACATCTTTTGCCCTACTCTGTACAACGGTACTAAGGCTTTTGTGAGAGTAAGGGCGACAAGATGTCTGAATGATTTGAGTAGTTACGGGCGTGCATCAAAGATGTGTGATGTCTCCTTGATTGTTTAACTTATATTTGGATAAATGTATATATGAGCTGCAAGATCTGAATGCTGGGCTGGTCTTGGGTTCTGAGCGTTGGAATTGTCTGTTGTATGCTGACGATACCGTCCTCCTTGCTTAGACTGAATCTGATCTGCAGTGTCTTGTGTCGCGAATACATGAAGCGTGTGAAAGAATGTACACCCTATTCCAAAAGCGTTTTCACTTAGGTGAATGATATTTAGTGTTCTTGTAATATATTAAACCAGTGAAATTAACCGGTTCAGGCAAGAAGCGAGTTCGAATCACATCGGACTTGACTTCTTGCCTGAACCGATTAATTTCACTGGTTTAATGTATTGCAAGGACGCCGAACATCATTCACCTACGTGAAAACGCTTTTGGAATAGAGTGTACATGAAAGTGAACTAGAGAAGTCGAAAGCGATGGTGTTTGATAGAAATGGCCCCAAGTCAGTATTTTAAATACGTAGATATGAATGAGGGTATGCTGGAACAGGTGTCTAAGTTCGTCTACCTGGGATGCCTATTTGAGAGCAATAGTCTCATGGATGGAGAAACTGCGAAGAGAGTTTTTGCAGGCAAAAGAGTAATGTGTGCCTATGCACGACTGATTAAGAGGGATGTTCTGATGAAAGAAGCAATATGACGGTATATCAGACTTCTTTGTTCCTTGTGTCCTGTATGGATCTGAATCTTAGGTTATACAAGTAAGACACAAGAGTCATATCTGTGCAGTTGAGATGGATTATCTGACGTGTGAGACGTCGGTGTAGGTGAAACGTACGACCGTGTGAGCAATGATTCCATACGTGCGCATTGTGGCCTAACTGTGGATATTGTGGAAAGAATCCGAAAGAACTGTTTGAAATGGTTCGGGCATGTGGAGAGAATGCCAGAGGAACATCTACGCAAGAAGTGTACAATGGTGCTGGTGGGCGCCTAGAAAAACCTGAACGCATCAACTGACTGAGTAGTTGAAAGACAAACAAATTCAAGCTGTGCCTGAAGAAGCATCATTGTAAAAAAGGAAAATTAATGAATTCAACAAATACTTGGATGGGAGAAAAAATGCATCGTGGTCCTTATAAATCCTAATATTGAACTTTGTTAGTATCTCATAAACCATAGACAAAATTTTAAATAAGCAATTATATTGAACGATATATGTAGAGCACAAATTCTAGAGCAGGTGTTGGAAGTGCCTGTCTGCTCCTGTGAGGCACATATCCATGTGGCGTTACGTGTTTTCCGTAACACGTCTCAATCTTTTGCATAGAACTGGTAATGCTTTCCTGTAAGGTTTTGGGTTTGTTACCGTACACAATTTTTATTAGTTGTCCCTATAAAAAGATTTCCGAGCTCGAAAGGTCGGGCAATCAAGTGGCCATAAATTTTGGAAATATGCACGTCCAGGAAAAAACTCTAGATCGTCATTATGTGACCTGTCGCCCGATCTTCAGCAAGTAAGTAGCTCTATATCGGTTGTACATGATCTAGTTGTCCAACAATTCCGTAAAGATCCTGACAGACTGATAATTCAGCTGCTATTATTGCCGTCTAGGAGAAAATTTCACAACTGGTGTGATGTTTGTGTTTTACACCATTAAATGCACGTATGATGATTTTTTTTTAATTTCGTCAAATCGTTTATGAGAAATTAAAGAATTCAAGGTTAGGTTTATATGATTCGTCCTGTATTAAAAAGAGATTATAGAATATTAAAAGGATATTTACCATGTTCACGCCACCAGAATATTCATTTGTGCAAATGGTGCCTTTTAATGCTTTGCTCACAACTCCTCCATCAAAATATGTTCCTCTGAAAGAAAAGGAAAAATTGCCTGAATATAACCGACCGCAACAAAAAAAACTGCTTTCCAGTTGTCAAGTGGCAGTGGAAACGATTTATGTAAATGACAGAAATAAAGGGATACGGGATATTGAAAATTAACTAATAATTTATTTAACCACAAATACTACAACTCGTAGCAATAATGAAAGAAGAATTAAATTGTAAACTTAACAGCTTGCTAAATTGCATCACTTCAAACTGATTACATTTGTTGCGGCCGAACACTTTAAATTAGAGACTTGTAATTCACTAATAAATATCACCGAAGCACTTCAACCGTTGGTGAGCGTGGCAAAACAATTTTATTAAGATGTGCGGCCAAACACTTTAAATTATACACTTAAACTCGTAAAGCACGCTATTATCAATAACTGAAGCACTTCAAACAGTTAACTACAGTCGATCGTCGGTGCACGTGGCACGCGGCACGCGGCACGTTGCGATACAAGAAACTTCGTTAAACGAACAATATGAATTTATTCTGGTAAGGTGAGCTTCGTGAAAGCACTGCTTTCGTCCCACCTGAAGAAATGTACACTTCACTGTTCGATTGTCACTTACCTTGTAAATCTCAATTTGCCCCGATGATGAGGTTATTTCAAAACGCGTTGGCTTAAATAAATATCTATCGTTTTGCTATTCCCGGACCTGTTTATTTCTTGACTTATAATAATTGAAGTATGAAATATAAGCATAGGTATCGAGTCTCTCGACATGTCGAGTAAACACAGCGTCTATGTTTAAGGTACGTCTCCTTATTCGCGTCTGACAATCGACAATCGAACAGTGTAGTGAAAAAGAAAGACGCGAGTGGTCCAGGAGCCAAGCTCACTTTGCACGCTCGCCCAAAAAGTAAACCAGAGGAAGTACACTGAACTGGGAGAGAAGCCTGATGAACCTCTTTAGTCCTCCAGAGAATGAGTCCCGAGAAGGGACGAGTCAGATTCTGGATTGACGAATAGAGTCCCCAAAAATCAGCAGGATATAGAAGATCCAATAGTTGGGGAAGACGGCCTTGTTAACGTCATCAAAGCAGACATCCAGGTCTTGGCGGGGTCTTCGAAACCTGAGGGGACCCTTAACAGCGAGTGGGTGGTCCAGGATACCAGAAACCAGGGTGTTTTCATGATTCTCCATCTTGGGTAGCATGTTCTTCATAAGAGTCTGGACAAAGGTGCCTATGTGGGTCATTCCCAGATCCTCATAGATAGAGTGGTTGTTGGCAACTCTTCTGTCAAGTTGGGCAATAGACCGGAGAGCAACATTTTGGAAGGTCTGGAGATCCTTCCACCTAGATTTGCAAATAGAAGCCCAAGCAGGCATTCCATGAAGTAAGATAGTACGAATCACAACCTTGTATATCAAGAGTTTGGTATCCACACCAAGAGCGCTGTTTCGCCCCAGAAGTGCAATCAAACTGAACCTCGCTTTCTTTGCTTTGTTGAGCGCGTATTGGACTTGGTCGTTCCAATTTAGTTTGGAGTCGATCATGACACCAAGATATTTGTAGCTTTTTACCCACTCAAGTTTCTTGCCAAATAAGAAGAGAGGGTTTGGAGGGTTTTTGCATTTGCGAGTGATAAACATGACCTTGCACTTTTTGACATTCAGCTTTAATCGCCACTTTGTGAACCAGCTCTCGCACTGATGTACAGCTTTTTGTAGTCGAGTGATGACATGTGCTGGGTTTCGTGCCCAGGTCATGATGGACCCGTCGTCAGCAAATAAGTAAAGATTACACTTTGTAAACTTGGGAAAGTCATGGATAAAGAAGTTGAATAATGCTGGCCCCAAGACAGAGCCTTGGGGTACACCAGCATTAACATTGCAGGGTTCAGACAAGCAGTCCCCAACCTTAACACGAAAAGTCCTCTTTGACAGGAAGGAGCGAACCAGAGCAATTAGATCGTCAGGGAACCCATAGGTAATCATTTTGTAAATGAGCCCCCCATCATGCCAGACTTGATCAAAGGCCTTTTGGACATCGAGGAAAATGAGGCCACCAAACATAGAGAGGTTGAGAGGACCGTTTAAATCAGCAACGAGCCTCCATAACTGAAGCTGACAAGAGTGGTCTGGACGGAAGCCAAATTGCTCACTACGAATGAGGTTGTTTGCCTCGCAGTAGTCGTTGAACCTCTTGAGTATAGTGCGCTCAAAGACCTTGGAAAGCATGGGCAACAAGCTAATGGGCCTATAACTTGTGGGAAGAGCAGGATCCAGTCCAAGTTTAGGAATGGTGATGATGACTGAGTCCTTCCAGGCACTAGGGAAATGGCCGCTAAGCCAGCAGTCATTCATGACCTTGGTGATGATGCAGATAACACTGGGAGGCAAATTCTTGAGAGCACTGTTGGTAATGGTGTATTCGCGTCTGTGCGAATAAATGGAATTTATGGTTTACGTCCGCCAATCAGAGAAACTCTGGACAAGCCAGACACGGATTGGCGGGTGAAGTAGCCAAATTACAGCAAGTAAAATACAGATTGATAAAGTACAGATAAACGGGAATTACAAGGTTAAACACAAAAAAGCTTGAAACAAAAATAAATCGGTCTTGATTGGATGCGTTGATGTCCCGTCTGTGACGCTGGTTTATGATGTTGTTTACGGCGTCTAGGATAGGATTCCTCTCAAAGTTGGTCTGGCCATTCAAGATCTTATTCGGGAAGTCTTTCGGTAAATCTTCTGACCATCAGGGCTTCAAGGGGCAGTATAGTGATGGGCGATACCCAGATCGGATATCTCATATTAAAAAATTATTCGATACTTATATTCGATACGCATCGGTATCGATGTTCAATACTACGATATTCGATACTTAGTAAAAACAATGACATATCAATTAAAAAAAAGTTGCGTTGAATGTTTCACATATTTTATTTCAATATATTTACATTCTTGTTTTACTCTGGGGCATAAAATATAAAATATTTAATAATATCTCACGTATTCAAGAGAACAGTTTGCGGAAATTGTGATAAAAAAGTTAACTGATCTAGCCTTTTTGGTGCCAATCTGTTTCTTTTTTTGGACACGATTCCGCCAGCTTTGGAAAACAAACGCTCTGATGGGACAGACTTAGCAAGAATGCATAGAAACTTTTTGTGTAGACGATACAATTCTGCGAAGCTGGCTTTGCTATCTTTCCTATACTGGAGTGGACCAGCATTCAGATCAAGATTCTCTGATGACGAGCTGAAATATTGTGCAACTAACATGTTGGTTTTCAGGATTTGACACTCGGAACTTCAGTAACATATGATGTGAACTCCAAAAATTATATGAGTATGATTCAGTGCTTTGAACTTCAACTTCCCCAACTTTTTCCTGGGCGCTTGAGCATGCTCGGTGTTTCACACAAATCGCAAAGGAATTTGATGTATTTTACTCTATTGGCTCCGTTAATGTGGATTCCTTTAAATCGTGGATTCAGGAGAGTTGGTACAACCCACAGCATTTTGGTTTCAAGAGCCAAAAATCTCTTTGCCAAGTGTTTCAGTACGTTTGTTTTCAATTTAGTGCCGATATTCGTAAACGGCACGATACTCTCCATGCTATTACGTAGACAGTAAAATAAAGGAATCACCTTGCTTGCTGTGATGTATTTATCCCCAGACAGTTGCTTGGTTACGTAATGTAATGAGCCAAAAACTTTGACACAGTCTTCCAATATCTGGAGGCTGTCACCTTGCGGAATGTTGGGGTGTCCCCTAATGCCAGCACATGCTCGAACTGCAAATTCTTGAAGTTTTAAAAATCGTTCCAGCATTTCATACACAGAATTCCACCTTGTCTGTATATGTTGCTTCAGTTTGTACACCTTTAGTTCGCTATCTTGCTCATGGCGTAGGTTGTCAGCTGCTTTTACGCTTTATTAGAGTAAGTTACTATATCTTCAATTTATGAATGTAAAGTAGTGGTATCTTTTATAGCATCAGTTGCAGCCAAATGCACCATATGGGCTATGCATGGGAGATGTTTTTGCATGCCAAAACCAAGCTCAATTGCTTTCTTAATATTCGCCCCACTATCAGTTACACAGGCAACTATCTTAACTTTTGCAATGTCCCATTCTTTTAGCACTTCATCAATTTCCTTAACTAGATGTTCTGCTGTATGGCTAATGTGGAGAGGTCTTACACTAAAGTTGATTGATTTAATACTAACGTCATCAATGTAATGTTACACCAAGATATGACCGTGCATTGTTTGTGTCCATCCAAATATCCATGGTCATGGTCATATCATCCACCTATTAAGCTGAACTTTCACTAGCTTCTTCAACATTTCGTATTTGTCTTGCAGTAATTTTGTAACCTTCTTTTTTGACGGAATGATAACTCTGTTGTTCAACCCAGTAGATAGTGAATGTAATTCTTCGCTCTAAACCACATCAAATGGTATTAAATCATGCGTGATGAAGTTTAAGAGCTGTCTTTCAAATTTCTTCTGTTGCAGATCCTTTGCTGTAATGTAAATGTAGATTCTATATAAATAAAAGGTAATGTTCGTATGTGAGTGCCCTATAAACTCAAACTACTCGACCGATTCCGCTGAAATTTTCACAGTTTGTTATTATTACTGCCAGGAGTGTTTAGAGAGTAGTTTGAATGAAATTGATAGGCAGCACTGTTGTTTTTGCATTTAGCATGAAATTGACTTGGTTTTTGTTTGTTTGCTTGCATGTGCGAACAATCAGCCCGACGTGTTTGCTTGTTGGTCGTGTTTGTTTGTTGCGCCAACAAAGGTGGATGAAATTAATGCCTGCCGTAACCGACGAAAAAGACAGGTCCCCACACTGAACCATCTTTTTCGTCGGCTTCGATTCTTGCCTTAATGATTCACGATTTAAGGGGGATAATTATAAAAAGTATTAAATAAATAAATCTATATAAATAAAAGGCAATTTTCGTAAGTGTATGCCCTATAGACTCAAAAATACTCGAACGATTTCGCTGAAAATTTCACAGTTTGTAAAACATTTTAAAAATACTAGTGCCAGGAGTGTTTAGAGAGTGGTTTGAATGAAATTCGACAGGTTGATTAGGTTATATTAGCAGGGTTCCCTTCAGGACCTTTTGAAGGGGCGAGCTGGCAGAATACACGAAAAGCTGCACAACATTGCACAATGTTTTATTTGTTTTTAAGTGTTGTCCGGTCGGCTATTTTATCTTTCCGCCCAACTGATAAAATTTTCTGGGGAGAACACTGGGTTATATTCAATATCGAACTTCATATATCGGGTGATTATAATTTAAGTTCGGGCTTAAGATCGCGTTATTGCATGGATAGTGATGAAACTTTGTGTACATGCTATGCAGAGCATGGGGAAGAGAATTCTAAAGGAAAATTTATTAATGCATACGGTTTCCACCAGGGGCAATGCGTCTGTGAAAACCAATCTTGGCTTTCACTTCAGGCAAGGCCCGTACGCCTCCATGGTAAACCAAGCCTTCAGGGTTCCCCACAGCCTGAAGTCACATGGATTAAGGTCTGATGAATGGGCAGGTCACGTATCTGGAAAGTGACTCGACAGAACATGTTCATCGCTGAAATGGGTACGAAGAAGTTCATTTACTGGGCGACCCACATGCGGTACTGCACCATCTTGCATGAAGACAGTTGTCTGTTATGGCCCGTGTTCCTGCAATGCTCTGCAGATTGATCGTTCAAAGACGCATTGCACTTTTGCATACGACGCCACTCTTTCCCCTGGTGGCAAGCGTATGCATTAATAAAATTTCCATTGGAATTCTCTTTCCCATGCTCTGCATTTCCTATACACAGTTTCATGACTATCTGATGAGGCAGGATCTTAAAGTGGAAATTTGGCTAGTAAAGTGTCAACAATAAAAGTTTGCTTAGTAAAAGAAGCTAGAACACAAAACGTGTCCCAAAGTATAACATGGTAGAAGTTAAAAATTATACGCCAACAAAAGAAAAATATGAATTCAAGTACTCACAGTGTCTCGCACAAGTATTAGTACAAAAAATGAATAAATTACTCAGTGGAGTCGTAGTACAGCCGTGGCGTCTCGTGATGCACAGTTAAAGCCTAGAAGCATTGTTCTGCAGATGAAATAATCGTGTATGGAAAAAGATAGCAGAGATTGTACCGTCCGAATGAAATAGGCTTCGTGGCCAGGCCTAAACATGGTGAGACTGCGAAAACGAGCGACGGGTTGGAATAAACATTGATACGGATGAAATGTGGGGACCACGTCGGTAAACTCGTAATTGCAATTGCGGAGGTACAATCTTAAGACTTCAGCAATAAGAAAGAAATATTAGCAAAGTGAGTGGCCACCATAGCTGCACAAGAGAAGAGAAATAGCAGAACCAAGCAGGAGAAAAGATGGAGAATGAATGTTCTACGCAATAAAAAAAAAATAGAACACTGAACTACGCAATAATTTTATCAACAATCAGACAGTATAACATCTCGCGGCCGAGTTAATTAGTTGCGAGGGAAAATCGCATCACGCGCGTTCGAAAAAAGAATATTTACGACAACAATGGTCCACGTGCCACAACAATGAATTACTTAATTCTAAATACAAATTATCAATAAAAAATAACATTTGGAATAATAAAAAAAATATTATCATCCACCACGATATTTAATGCATAAATTGCAATTTCCCGAACACTATCCGTGCAATAACGCGGTCTGCAGCCCGCAGAAGTTCCTTTACTGGGCAACCCAATGTGTTGCTACACTATCTTCCATGAAGACTGTTGTCTGTAAACACCCGCGTTCCAGCAATGCATTGGTTTTCGGTGATCAATTGGTTGTCCACTGACTGATCAGCGTCGAGCCGAAACCGCTGAAGCTAATTACATGAAATTTTGACAGTAGGTTTATTTTGTGACGTAAACACCCACTATGAAAGGATTATACGAAATTCATCCCTTAAGGGAGTAAAATAGAGGATGTAAATTTGTAATCTACCTATATACAGGGTGTTACAAAAAGACGGGTTAGTGGAATATCTGGAGAAATACACATCGGATCGAAAAAACAAATACACATGTTTAATATTTTTAAAAGCTACCAAATGATGGGAAACATTAGGTACTTTTTGACCAAATCCGACCGCCCTCCCCCATCCCTTGAGTGCGGGGGGGACGACAGTGAAATATTAAATAGAACCCCTATTTTTAATGGTTTTTTGAGATTGTACTCAACATTTGAGAAATATTTTATTCCTGGTGTGTTATTGATTCAATCTTTTGGGAGATACATTCACTGAAAGTGTGGAACTTTTAAAGCTTTGAACCTAATTTTTTCGATGAAGACAAAGAGAGGGTGGACTTAAAGACATTCCTATTCTACTTTTTGATGGTTTTTAAGAATCCGAAGTCAGAATTTCAAAAGTCCAAAATTTTTTAATACACTTTAAATATAGGGATTTCTATTTAAGATTTCAAAGTTGCCCCCTCCCCTATCCTCAGGGAGTAAAGTTTAGTATCATTGGATAGTTTTTCGGAAAATATTAAACACGTGTATTTTGTTTTTTCGGTCCGATGTGTATTTTGTTTTTTCGCTCCAGATATTCCACTGTCCCGATCTTTTTGTTACATCGTGTATATGAATAGACTTGGTTTATGTTCGTTTGCTTGCATTTGCGTGAACAATTAGTTGGTCGTGTTTGTATATTGCGTCAACAATGGTTGATGAAGTTAATTCTTGCACCGAAAAATCACCTGACCATCTTTTCCTTCGTTACGGTGATTGCCTTAATGATTCACGTTTATGGGGGATAATTATAAAAAGTATTTAATAAATAAATCTATAGAAATAAAAGGAAAGTTCGTATATGTGTGTGCATGCTATCAATGAATGGACATTAAATTTTAACGAAGAAAAAAATGTCTTTGCTATCTATAGATTATGCAGAACAATTTTCATATATTCGGAGCGAATGTCCAGCAGAGTGTGCCCTCACGGAGTGTGCACTGAAGAACTATACAGGGTGAATCAGGTTAGATGATCATAAAGTACCTAGCGTGATCCTTTGCATGATTACAAACTTAAAGCTCCTTATGCAAAATGTTCAAAACTCAAATGTTAAGAGTCTAAACATCACGCGAAGTTTGCTGAAAACCTGTCGAAAACACAATTGCCGCCGATTTAATTTAATCGCCCCTTTGAATTTAATGAACTGCTGGTGCGGAAAGTTCATAAATGACGTAACGACGCAATTTAAATTTTGAGTTTTCGACATTTTCGATAAGGAACTTTAAGTTTGTAATCATGCAAACGATCACGCTAGGTACTTTTTGACCATCGAACCTGATACACCCTGTATAAGGAAAGTATGGACAATCATTGTTGCAGGCGCCATTAGGGGATGAATTTCGTAAAATCTTTCTTAGTCAGTCTACATTATAAAACAAGAAATTAAGCCTCACGAGGAAGGTATAGGAAAGTAGCGGAAGCTCTGAGTTCATCAATTTTTACCTCTTCATCTGCACTTGTTAACTCCAATTTTTTTTTATCAAAAAATTTATTTTCTAGAACTTCG
Organism: Rhysida immarginata; assembly: GCA_023313115.1. Taxonomy (NCBI): domain Eukaryota; kingdom Metazoa; phylum Arthropoda; class Chilopoda; order Scolopendromorpha; family Scolopendridae; genus Rhysida; species Rhysida immarginata. Next base: position 150,378 of record JAHWFO010038411.1, on the reverse strand, counting down.
CATTGAGAAAATATAAAAGAACCCTATTTTCTTTCCTTTCTCATCATTTTCGATCGAATGATATATCACACGCCACATGTTGCCATACTTCTAAAGACCAAGCGACTGCCACCCCCACAATCCGACCCTACTGCGAGAATTTGGCCCAAACTTCATTGGAATATAGATTTTGCCTAAAGGAGTATGCATATCGAATTTCACTTCTTTACATACCTAAATGCCACATAAATCACTTGGTCCCCTCTAATTCCCACCCCCGTATTTCCGACCCCAGTGGGCCAATCAAAACCAAACTAAATAGTGAAGGTACTAATGCTGTGGATCTTAGACTTTATTATAACCACAAAATATAAGCCGATTTAGATTTAAACTTAAGAAGCTTTCATGTGCCTATTTACCGTCTATTTGGAAGAAGAAATTAGAATTATATTAATGAACAATTGCACCTATATTATATTTTTATGCATCATTAGAAGTTATTCTTATTACGTTTAATCAATTACATTCCTGAGCCATTAGTATTATATGAAGATAATAGACTTTAGAAGCATAAGAAGCATTATTATAATACAATCAATTGTCAGTGAAGGAGCGGGTTTCCTTTCTTGTAAGAAGAGACATACGATGAGAACGGATGTTTGTTCACCCCGCCTTGGTGGAGCAACTTGAGACACCATTGGGAGCGGCTCGGCTCCGCTTCTCCTTCGGAGTCCACAGTCCAAGAACTGATTTTGGCTGTCACCTGAAATGAGTGACATCCCTGAGGGAATGTTTTTCTCTCGTCTCAACCAATTGCAATACTTAAATTATTCCAAAAAACCCGTACGTCACCAATACGTAATTAAGAATAGCAATTTGGGACGTTCTGAAGTGAGAAACTTTGGTGAGAAGAAATAGTCAGTTGCCCGCCAGACATTGAGAAGAGTAGTGCTCAGTGCCCACCAGATGCGGAGAGTCGAGTCGACTTGCCAGCCAGATGTAGAAACAAACGGAAGAGTTGCCCGTTCAATTGATGATGATAGACGTATTATTAACCAGTTAGAAACGTTAAGACTGAATGTTTGCACGAGAGGTTCCTGAACAGTGTTCAGATGAGAATGAGCAGAATGCCAGTTCTACGCATTGCTAGTTTTGAAGCCACCTGAGTCCAAAAGCCTGATGAGCCGCGTTTGTTGTTCCCTGATCGAGGAGAAGAACCGAGCACAATCCGAACCAGCCGCCGTCAACGAAAGCCATTCCGACAGCCGTGCCTAGATTCACGCCGAGAGCCAGACGAGAGCCGCCGCCGATGCTTAGCCACCGTCCGCCGACGTCGCCCGCCGTTGTACGCACAAATCAGCTTTAACGAAGTCCAAAACGGGTAATAATCTTGTGACAATTCTCTCTATATCTCTCACGGCCATCAATAATCATTATTATAATATTTAAATGGGTGTTAATGTTTAATTTGTTGCTTATCACACAAATAGAAGAGTTAAAGCAATAAGAGTTAACGGGGAATAAGTTATTATATCTTAAGAGGATAAAAAGGGGTCTAATTATCATAAGCTATTGTTCACCTAACCCACTGCCTTTTCCAGCCGGTCCTGTGAGCCGGAAAAATCTTAATATGTGTGGAGCGTCGGGCTGATTGGAGTTGCTGAACCCCATTTCGATTAAAGAACTAATTTTATAACTTGGTATCTAAGCCACGATTAATTATCATTTTCCAATTGAGCCGCGGGCCCCACAATGCCCATAGTAAGCTACATTCCGAATTTCCAACCTTCTATCTCAAAAATGCAGAAATTATGAAGGGGACAGACGCACATTGTGAAACCAACAAGTAGCTCCATTTTTCCGCTATTTATAAAGCTACAGACCAAATTTCATATTAATAGCTTCAGCAGTTTCGGCTGAGGCATGATGAATCAGTCAGGACATGTTAGTTTATATTTATAGAATGAAGCATTGCCGGGTGCGCTAGTAATTGAATAAAGAACAGTTGATACATAAAAAGTGTCAAGAAAATGAAAATACAATTACGAGAAAAAGTATTACCGTAAATATACGATAAAAACATCGTACAAGGGTGAATCAAAAAGTAAGTTACATTTTAAAACAGTAAAAACACTTGCACCATTTATTTCACACATTCTGAGGAAATGAATACCATTTATTTTACTTTTCTACATAATCACCCAACAATTGTAAACACTTGTCTGAACGTGAAATTCACTTTTCCATGCTGCTGCGGTAAAAATCCGCTCCAGTGTTTCTCAACCTTGTCAGCACACTCCCATAAGAAACGCTAAGAGTTCTGGCAATTTCTTTAATCTGATTAGTCGAATGTCCAGAATCATCTCATTAACGCGGGCAATGTTCTCGGGAGTGTTGGACGTGGATGGTCTTCCTGCGCGGTGTGGATGGATGGATGGATGGATGGATGGATGGATTTCCAGCTCGCATCTCCCTCTTCCAGGAGACTAGCCGTATGGGATGAAAGGATGATGATGAAAATAGACAAACGCACACATCCATGCCTTTGGCGGGATTCGAACCCGCAACTCGCTGGTTACGAGAGCGGCAAGACCTGCGCCTCAACGCTCTCGGCCACCGAGCCGGCTCCTGCGCGGTGTTCGTCTATCAAATCTGAGCGCCCATTTTCGAGCTGCTGGACCCACTTCACAATTACAGGACGAGAAATTACATTATCCTCGTAGACACTGCAAATTTCCTTATGGATTTCAGTGCAATTTAAGCCTTTCGCTCACAAAAAACTGATTGTTCCGCGAATCTCCAACTTGGAGTGTACAATCAGTTGCCTTGACAACTATATTCTTGCGTACGCAGTAAACGCGTGAACACGTGGGACCATCATATAGATATGCAGGCAATATCCTTAAAAAGGGCGCATGCTGTCGGTGCTCTTCGAGCACAGATGGAACTTAATTTTTGATTCACCCTCGTATTATGTGAAGTTCTTAATGGCCGATGATTGCATATCAAAAGGTATTAAATGAACCACACAGTTACCACAATACACGTTTACAAATAAATATAAAAAATCTTAAATAATAATAAATATTAACTGGAGATGCGTCTCCAAGCATAGGTAATGATTTTTCAATTGAAAAATCATAAAAAATCTTATTACGCTTTGGTCCCGCTATCTATGAAATAAAATCGAAATGCACATGCATTAGTTTTACAGTTTCACCATGTCGCTTTAATTCACCATAAAAAATAACCCTTTATCTTCATAAGAATAAACCTTTTTCTTCGGAGATTTGTTTTGTAAAAAAACCTTGAACTTACTACTTGAATATTATTACAATGTTACTCAAAACTAACTTATTATACTTGCAACATATTCCCATTCATTTTGAAGATATAATTCGTTGATATGTTATCTGGTTTGTGTACTCCATTGTAAGTCTACTATATTTGCTGAAGAGTGATTTTTGGTCGCTCTATTGCATGACTTCGGCTACAGGTTGTAGTACAGCCCAAGCTTAACTATATTTTAACAATTACACAATGTAACGAAAATGGAGTGCACAGAACAGAAGATTAAAAGACCATACTTTTATTTCGATCATTTTTATCGATTTTTTCAGAATTGAATTGAATCATATATCGTAGAGGCTGCTAATTCGTCACAATAGTCTTCTCTTGAGAGATATACGAGGTCTGTCTAAAAAGTATCCATCCTAGAATTTTGCCGCGCAAAATAATATTATTACGACAGCACCACTTTCCACAGTCGAGTGGTATACCTTCATGTGCATATATGAATTTTTGTGCCTTCGCTAATGATAAGGAAAAAAATACACCGAAAGCCATAAAAGTGACATGAATATTCTCGAAACTTCTGGAGAACATTCCGTCATAACTTTCCCCTCTTTAAATGCAAACTGCAATTTCCGGCAAGTCATTTACACCACAATATGGATCGAGTCAAGGCAGTGGATCAAGATATGCGCAATAGAAAAATCCAATCTATCTGTGTCTTCTTTCTATATAAATAACTAGCAGAAGACCCGGCGTTGCCTGGGATAATTACACTTGTAGGTAAACACACACACATGCACAAAGAAACACACGCACTTTTCCCAATCGTCTGAACGCTTGTTAGAGAGCTGAAGGAAGACACGTGTACTTCCTTTGCCTCATCGAGAGAGACTGCCCTATCTAAATCGTCTATTATATCCATTTCCTGTTCATTATTAATAATTCTTGGAAACGAATGTTCTGTCATTGCATCGTCATTTTATGTTCATTGTTATAATTCTTTAAATAATTTTGTGCTCATTGTTATTGGTGAATTGCGCACTGAGACCATTGGTGATGCGAACACGACGGGCCTATGTTGCACAAACTTTGCCTTGCATTGTTGATCATGAGATATTTGTTGCTGGTCCGAGCGTAGTGTGAATTGCGTGTTGACACTATTGTTGATACCTATTGTTGCACAAACTTTTTCTTTCATTGTTGGTCATGAGATATATATTGGTTGGTCCGTGCAGAGTGTTTGTGAATTGCGTGTTGATACCATTGTTGATACCTATTGTTGCACAAACTTTGCCTTGCAATGTTGGTCATGAGATATTTCTAATTAATATGCCCTTCCATAACCTAGAATATCGATTTTTTATCGATAATTATTATTTTTCCGAAATCCGAGGTAGACAGTGACCTTCCTCATGGTTTGAAGGTCAAGTATGAAAAATTTCATCAAGATCAGAATAAAACTGTAGATTTGCATAAGAAACAAACAAACAAACCCACAAACAAACACACAAACAAACCCACAAACAAAAATCCTTCTTTATATATATAGAAAGAAGAAGGATGTTTGTTTGTTTGTGAGTTTGTTTCTTATACAAATCTACAGTTTTATTCCGATCTTAATGAAATTTTGCATACATGACCTTCAAAGCATGAGGAAGGTTACTGTCTACCTCAGATTTCGGAAAAATAATAAATAACGATAAAAAATCGATATTCATGGTTATGGCCGGGCATATTAATAAGAAGTATCTCATGACCAACAATGCAAGGCAAAGTTTGTGCAACAATAGGTATCAACAATGGTATCAACACGCAATGCACCAAATTTATGCAGAGTTCAACAATGCAAGGCAAAGTTTGTGCAATATACTTATGGTTCAATTTGTAACAATGCAGAGAATTCCTGTTATTCTGGATTTTCTTAACAATTTCTTAAAAATCTTTAAAAGTGATCAGTAACTGGAGGTAATGGAGAGTTCGCAGATATTGAAAAAGAATGGAAAGACGGCAGAGAAGGAGTCCTTCAGCTCCATGCTGTATTCAGCAAATGGTAAGCATGTCAGTAGAAGAATCGACAACCGCTAGACTACACAATGTGATGAATGGCTAAGTTTTGATTCAAGACGTCGAGAACAGTGGGCATTACAACAACATCAAGTGTACATCCAAAGTAAGTTTATGTGTAAGTTTACATCCAAGAAATTATTTAGGCATACTTGGAGAGTTTCATCCATTGTGAGCGTTTAAAATTTTTTTTTCGAACTTTCATTTTTACTGTATTAATTCTAAGCGTTTTCATGTGTTTTTTTTTAAGATATTGCAAAACTTAATCAAAAAAAAAAAGTTAGTCCTAGCCATGCCATTCAAATATTTTACAAACTTAAGATGGGATAAAAATCCCGAAAACTTTTTTTATATACATTCCAATTTTATTTTCAACGTTCTACTGATCATCGGACGTCAACTTCGACGACATCCAAAAGGCCATCTTTCCAACCTACTGCATCACTTAGCTCTTCCGTGCCCTATCGTCAATCAACAATCAACTCTATCGTCCTCATAGGAAAGTACCCCTTTTTATCCTCTAGATGACTTAAGCAGGTTCATCTGGCTTCTTTCCTAATTCTGCATACTTCCTTTGGCTATTACTTGGACGAGTATGGCAGTGAAAGCATATCCGGACCGCTCGTTTTGTTTTTTCCCTGCGCTGTTCGATTGTCGATTCGGTTGTAGTCGTTAATTTTCTTCAGAAGAATCGTAATACTTTCTTGTATGACATGTTGCTTGAGCACGTGTTGAACAAAACGCACATGGTTAACGAGGCTAAGTCAGCCGCTGATTGGATGATTAACTCAACCAATATTATGACCATGTGATCTATTGCAGGAGGAGCGATTATCATGACTTGCCTGTTGGACTATATCTCTAGAAAGAATGGGAAGCTCCAACATACTCACTCTTTCTTTGTAACGTTCGATGGAAACAACCTACCTGACTCGATTAAAGTGGGGTTTTCAAAAATCCGGGTTATTCGTATGTGCCAAATCTGCTGCATTGCTTCCGTGCTTAAGATTCGGCCATACAAAACCCAATAACCGCTTTCTTACCGAGAGGACCCGGTTTAGAAGGCCATAAAGGAGAACACAAAGATCCGGGCGATGCTTTTCTTCCACGGATTGTTGACACCTGTAACACCCCACGCACAAACCTCATTTCCATAAAAGTTGGGACAGGGTGAAAACATGCGATACAACAAAAATATTTATACACTGATGCATCAATTCATATTATTTCAAAAGAAGATAGTTTATTGGGTAGGTATCAAACATTTCAGAACCAAAAATTTAACTAATAGTAATAAAAATTAGGTTTTTGACGAATTGCCAGTTGCAACACACTCTAAAAATGTTGGGCCAGTGGGCGAGTTACCATTGGGTGACATCTCCCTTCCTTCTTATCACGCTTTGTAGCCGTCGAAGAACAGATGATACCAAATTCTGTACCGTTGCAACGGGAATTTGTTGCCATTCCTGCTGACGAAAGTTTTTAGCTGTTGAACTGTTCGGGGTCGTCGTTGACGTAACTTCCTCTTAATAATTCGCTATATATTCTGTATTGGGGACAAACCAGGGCAGCAGGCAGGCCAATTTAACACCCGAATTCGTCTGTTGTGTAGTCATTGTCCTGTAACGCGAGCGGTGTGGGATTTAGCATTATCTTGTTGAAATAGAAAGGGACGGGCTCTAAAGACGTCGGGCCGGCCAGGTGGCCGAGAGGGCTAGGGCGTAGGCTTTCTAGTTCTCGAGTCCGCCTGGCTGTGGGTTCGAATCCTGCCGTGGACATGGATGTTTGTGTTTGTCCCGAGCTGCGTACAGATATAACTTGTGTAAAAGGCGCAAAATGACCTAAGTAGTCGACGCCTTAATTTCTAGAACCCTCCCCCTAAAGACGTCGGCGAGAAGGCAACTATGTTCTTCAAAAATTCCAATATACGCTTGTGCATTAACGGTGCCGTTGGAGATGTGCAAGTTTCCCAATTCATTGGCACTCATTCAGCCTCAGACTATTATTGAATCTGGCTTCCGTATAGCACGTCGGTAACAGGCAGGATTGTCCTTTTCCTCTTTGGTTCTAAGTACACACCGATGATTTTCGCCAACAACAACCGCAAATGTAGATTCATCGGACCACAAAACACGTTGCCATTGGCTGTCAGTCCACTTCAGATGGGTTCGTGCTCAAGGCAGGCGCCTACGTTTCTGCAGTGTGTTTACGAACACCTTTCGTTTTGCATAAAAGAGCTTCAACTTACATTTTATTATGTGGCGGCGAACGGTATTCAAGGATAAAGGTTTTTGATAGAATCCTCGCGCCCATTCCAAAATTTATGTCACTGTTGAATGTCTATTTTTAATGCAGTGACGTCTGAAAACCCGAAGATTACGAGCAGTCAGAATTGGTCTTCGTCCTTGCCCTATACGAACGGTAGTATTTCCGCTTGTCCTGTACCTATTAATAATATTATGAACTGTAGATGACGGAAGTCCAAGATTCATGGCTATTTCAAGCTGAGATACGTTCTTATAAATTATTGGATTATTCTATTGCGCATATCTTGACCCATGCCTTGCCTCGACCCATGTTGTCGTGTAAATGACTGGCCGCAAATTGCAGTTTGCATTTAAAGAGGGGAAAGTTATGACGGAATGTTCTCCAGAAGTTTCGAGAATGTTCATGTCACTTCTATGGCTTCCGGTGCGGTTTTTCCCTTTCGTCCCGACTATTATGGTGCATGTTGCAATTGACTATTTCATTAAAAAATTATATACGACCAAAACAGAAATCGGCATTTATAAATTGTACATAGTTTACTTCAGTCACTTCAAACGTATTTATTATTTTTAATTTTGCTAATATATACTTAGTCAATCATGTTTTATTTTCGTTTGTCATATTGTTCAAACTTTTATGGAAATGAGTATTGTACTACACCTGGCATATTTGAACGGGTGCGGCAGTCAATGCTTCGTCGTTGCCAGCAATGTGTACAAGAAAGGGAGCGCCAGTTTGAAGCACTTCTATAACACACACATGTTCAAACATCATTGTTTGTTGTTTTTCAGCAAAACCTCAGTCATCAAGCCACTGACTGGTCTTTCAGGAATGGTTGTTGTAGCGAGATAACGAGTCAAGCAAGTGTAGCGCCATATCGATATATTTTAAAAAAAAATAGATATTTACTGCATATTTCATTTCTTGACCTGACTCAATTGTAAAGATAAAAAAATACTTCATATCTTGAAATTTTAAATAAATACATAATGAAAAATTAAAGAAAAAATTTTAATTTAAAACTTTTAAAGTTTTACAAGCTCCTCCATCTCTTTGTTCCTCATTGGATGCAACAGCAGCAGTTGCAGTTTTCATGTACCATTGTGAAATACGCTACCAGTGCGAAGTAGGACACACATTGCTTAATAAAAAGAAGTTTGTTTTAGTACCCTCTATCTACCATATTCTTCTGTAACACAAGTTTCTGAATCACTCTGTGTAATCCACTCTGTATATTTTAAAAAAGACAATGGCGCGCCCATTTCCCCAGGTGGTGCCCATTTTACCCGTACGGTCGGGTAATATGGGCATTTGGTAGGTTTCAGAATATATTTTTTTATTGTTTTAAAATGTCTTTTTGCAACATGGATTTTATTAGTATGGCAATAGAAGACATACTAAGATTGTAGTACAGTTTAAATGGTGTAATTATCACTACTCAAATTTAATTAAAATGCAATTAAGTTAACTATTTCCGTATCCCCCGCCCCCTCACCCTAATTTTATTTTCTTTGAAAGTTGCATGCTCTTATAGTCTTGCGTTGGGGAAAAGTGACCACGCAGTTGATGCTCCCTAAAGCACTAACTAACCAACCAACCAACCAAGTTTTTGATAGTCTTTCACGCAAAAAGTGAAAAAACAACCAGCGGTTTTATTTCGTAGACAGCGGGACCAGACTATAGGTAATAGATATATAAAAGAAAATTGTTACGTTATTAGTTGAGCATTATCATTTGGAATTTCGTAGGTAAGCTGCTGTCGACGATAATTTAAAAAATTCGTCAGGGTCATATCGCCAACTGTTGAGAGCGTGATTTTATCGAAGTCTGTCCATACTTCGACGCCAACCAACGCAATGAAAATGTTCAGAGGACTGTACAACTGAAACAATAATAATAATAATGAACAATATTTTTTTTAAGTTATAGGACATCCATAATGAATAAGGAAGCACTTACAGCATTCATGATGTTAGCTATTTCTTTATTTCGTGAAATAACAGCTTCTCTATCCTCTTTCATTTGTTTATACTATAACGTTAAAATTTAACGCTATTAGAAAAATCGTTTATTTGAATGTAGTAGTATATATTAAACTAAGCAAAGAAAGATAAGGACGATTCATATAAGAATCTCAATTTTTGATTAAATTTTGCAAAGCCTAAAATAAAATGAGCTTTCATCCTCCAGCATTTCACTGAATGATTCGACGCAAAAAAAGCATTTTTCTCAATGGTGCCTTCGACTAGAACAAATATATATCATTAAGAAAAGTTCGAAAAATGATCGATCCGAACATTTTCAACTAAAGAAACACAGCGCTGCCAAAAATCTACAAGAATTTGATCTAATTTCTACTTTTTAAACGTTTTAGAATTTCATAATAGAAAGTGTTACATTTCGTTATTCTACCTAAAATAGGCTTTGGTAATCCAGCTCTGTGTGAACTTTATTTTTTCAAAAATTTTGAACGTTGTTGAGCTAGCATGGCATGTGCTACCTTTAGTGAACTTTCGTGTTCAAGACGTAGTTTCACTCTTGATAACGATTTTTTGAGCGTACTTTTTATAGACTTGTTCAAGGATTTTAGAGTTTTTATTTGACTCGTCCTTGTATACAGGGTGAACTAAAAAACAAGGGCGAACTTCAGGGGGTGATTCCTCACAAAAAATTAACAAAAAAGTTTATATCAATAAATGTCCGGAAATGCATATTTTCCATTAAACTGGCAATAACTGTACGAGATATCATGCACCCATAACAATAGAGACTGTGCGTTTTTGTTTATTTTTTACTGTTGCAGAGTTACTTTTGAGTGATCGTCGTGGAGCGGAGGTACAATGATCCGGTATTCATATCAGGAACAAGCCGAGATGATCTTCACCTACAGAGAAACACATGGGAATGGTCGTAAGGCCGCATGGATGTATCAAGTCCTGTTGCATAGCATGCTCGCTCACCGGACTTAAATCCCTTGAATTTTACGTATGGGAGCACCTCAAAAATGTTGTTTATGTGCTATTAGGTTACACAATTCCTGATGTGGAGACACCTGACGCTCTTCAAGTACAGGCTGGAACATTCGAACGAGTGCGACAATCCATTTTACAACGTATGAACTCTTATATTGCATCTTCGAACATTTTTTGTAACGTTGGCATAATTACTCCATAGTAATACGTTCTGTACTAATAGCTCTATTACAGACAAACCGTCCATTTACGGACATATGTTCGTATGAGATTTTTTGTTCTTTTTCTGGTTAGGAATCACCTTCTGAAATCTGTCCCTACTGTTTTAGTTCACCATGTATAATAAACTAACTTGTTTCAAATCATTGACAAGAACTAATTCCACGTAGCGAGATTGTTTGTTACTACTGTGAGGACCTCGAATGCCAACATCTCGAGAAACCTAAAAGAAACAAAGTGTAAGTTATACAACGCATTGGAAATCTGGTATCAGATGAATATCTTGAACATCACATTAAATCTTGGTAGATAATAAATAAATTAATAAAGGATGTCCCATAAGTTTCCATACATAGGAAAAAAAATCCAGGCGTTTCCAGCTGCTTGGGTAGGTAGGCGTGGTCTTGTGCAGTGGCCTCCCAGATTCTCACATCTCGCTCCACTTGATTTTTATCTTTGGGGTATTTGAATGCCATGGTGTATCAGGATAAGATACAAAACTTAAATCATCTCAAGGAACGTATCACCAACACCATTATAATCATACAGGTACGATCACAAAGACACTGTACATGCGGTTACGTGCGGAAGCGGCAGTGCGGTACCCAATCAGATTCATTCCGTATCTGCTGCTTCTAAGCCGGATCTGAGATCGTTTGAGGTACATGCGGCGAGAGCGGCAAGGTTGTCACGTGAATTCTTTCTACCAATCAGCGGTAATCTTCTTGAGAGCGCCAAAATGGAAGCATTGGAAAGAGTGGGAAGTGCTCTGACGCTGAAATAAAACTAATAGAATTATATCTTCATCTACATCCGATGAAATAATGTTTGACATAAATATTCCGACACCTAATAAAACAACAAACACGTTCATCATAAAAATTCGCCAGTAATGGAGACCGGATGTTTGTTGAAACCTCATTCGGAAAGCTTGAATTGCATCGCATCGCAGCTGTTTGCTTCCGCATGTACCGCGTCTTTGTGAACGTACCTTAACTCCATCTTTGCTTATACGTATTCTTCAACAGTAGAGGACACGCATCGAAATGCGTTTTCAAAACAATGGTAATCATGTAAGGCATAATACCGAAGGTCGATCTATGATAAAGATTTAAAAGAGCAAGTTTACGAAGAAAATCCCTTTTTCAACTAACGATTGTATTCTAATAAGAAAGGACGGAAAGAAACCACTATTCCACATAAATGAATTTTATAAAATAAAAACTCATATGTATATTTCGGAACTCTCCGTCTCCTTCTTCAGTGATCGTATTCTATTTGGTGGACTATTGCCCTGCACCGTATTTTCCACTGTAAAAGAGATGCCTGCAGAACGGCGGAGCCTGATGTTGTTCCATTTCTATTTGGAAGCTTTCCAGAGACAAGGCCTAGTTTCGATAATCCAAATCCACAGAAATCCATCGGGGATGCATCTGGTGACTTGACAGAGATATCATGAAAGGGTATAAAGTGAATTACAGTTTTATCTTCCAAATCCAACATAAATTGAACGGCCGAGTAGACATATGACAGGAAACTATCTTGATGAAGCCAAACTTTGCTTTTGCCCTCTCCATACAATGCGAGGATTTCCCTGTGGAAAAATTGGACTGAGAAAATGCTGCTAATAGTAAAGGGAGTTAACTTTAGCCTCCCTGTCCACTCTTCTGATTATGAGCTAGTTGTTGTACGAATATACCGCAATCACCATAAACGCTTTTGAAAAACTTTCTTTACATTCCTTGGACCACTTTTAATATAACTTCTCTCCACAAAGACGGTAGAAATTCTCGCCGGGTTTGTTGTATTCGTTGAGGTAGACGTAGGCTTCATCCTAAGTGACAAATTACATCCATCGTTCTGCTGCGAGGTAACCCTCATAGAGCCTTCGACAGTTCCTCTTCCTTTCTCCGACGTGTCGTGGCAGCAGCTTATGAACACGATTCTTGTGGCGCGTTTGCCGTTGCAAATCTTAGTTTATTATTTTACGGTGGCCTGTGAAGTTCCCATAGTGTTTGCGATCCCAGTTTGCATTTCTGGATTTTCACACTGGACAAGCTGCTTGACCTTTCGAATGACCTGTGGGGTTCGGCTTGTGGGAACTCGAGGATTTTGCCAATTGGAGTTAACCTTTCGCGGGATTTTCTTTTTCCATTCAGTACTGCCGATGTGCCTGTCTTCGAAACAGTCTTTTACATGCGCTAATTATAGCAGAATAGCTGTAATTAGCGTCGAAAGCGAACTGTACCCTTATCAGTAAGGTCCGATTTTCGGACACATTTTTTCATGACGTATTTACTGCTTTCGAATTAAACATAGCAATGCAGATGTAATAACATCATTTCACGTACTTTGTCACGTGCACGTGACCCGCAGCATTCATGCAATAAATCGTTACCAAATATCTTAGCAACCTTCTGCTTATATAAAATGGTTTTTATAAAAAAAAATGTTTTCCTATGTATGGGAATTTATGGGATACTGTATATACAGAGTGTCCATAATTAATGGACCCTATTGCAAAGTTGCCTACAGGCGAAACCAGTCATCAGAAAAGTGTGAAATTTTGTGGAGGACATAATGAAGGGATGGGAATATGTTTCAGCGAAAAAAAAAATTAGTTACGAATTTCGTCACCTGAGGGCGTTTTATGTTGAATACCTGTAATTAAAATGAAATTTATGTGCCGTCATGCAGCAGCTGTTACTTACACTATAAAACCGAGGAACATTCGCCGAGTTCCTGTGTTCATTTGTATGTCGCTCACAATAACGTTAACTTGCGTTGTTAGTAAAATTGTTTTACCAAAACAGTAATTCCGCAGTAGCTGCTCTAGGGAAATTTTGGACTTTGAAAGGTATGCGAAAAGGTCCCATGAATATGAAAAACCTTCGGAAAATGATAAAATTTGAAGAAACAGAGGAAGAAACCCTGTGTCCGGAGTGTGGCACAGGTGTTGGATAGGCCACGTTCAATGGTCTATAAGATCATGCGGAATATCCTTCGATATTATCCGTACAAACTTTCACTTGTGCAGCAGGTGCTTCCACATGATTGTGACGATCGACTCCAGTTCTCACTAAAGTTTCTTGCTCGCGTTGAAATCGATGCAGCCATCGATGCAGAATGGCCGTGGAATATCCTCTGGACAGACGAAGCGCATTTTCACTTGGACAGCGCAGTGAATACACACAACAACCGATTTGGGAACCCGAAAATCCGTACGCTTTCTTAGAGATTCCGTTGCATTCCCCAAAAGTGACGATATGGTGTGGATTTACCCCATTTTCATTATTCTCGGCCCTTGCTTCTTCGAGGAGTTAAGTTCTAGAGGTCTAGTGACATGCTCGATCACCTGGCAGCGATATGCTTAGCTGTTAGAGAAGAAAATTGTTCCGGCTCTGCAAGCCAGTCAATGTCTTGCAGGCACAATCTTTATGCAAGACGGAGCTCCTCCACACAATGCACTGAGTGTTAAGGATGTTCTTAGACGACATTTTATAGAAGAACCTGCCATCAGCCGTCACTTTCGCCATGCGTGGCCTGCCCAATCCCCAGACTTTTGGCGACTTTTGGCTTTGGGGACAATTGAAACATCTGGTAAGTCGTGACAATCCAAGAACTTTACCTGATCTCACACATTTCACGCCACGTGCGCAACATTTCGCCGCACACACTTCGTTCAACTGTGGAACATGCCATCTTGCGATTTCAGATGGTATCTGAAAATGATGGCCATCATGTGGAACATGTTATGTTGTAATTTGTTGTGTTTTACACATGTTGAACTTGTTTCACACACGTGTGGCTAAATGTGTACTTAGTTATTAAAACGCCCTCGGTGGCGGAATTCGTAACTAATTTTCGTAAAAATAATTTTTTTTCGCTGAAACATATTCCCATCCCTTCATTACAGTCCTGGAAAAAATGATAGGAACTTTTGTGTTTTCAACATAACATTTTTAATAATGAATTTATTTCAACGAAACTTTACACACCTGTGCCCACACTGCCTTGACACCACTGGTTTCAATTCAGTCAAAATATTTAAAAAATTAGTTGAGCCACAACCAATTTTTGGAAAAAAGGGTGGAAAAAATGATAGGAACACCTTCAGTTATCATGAGATTGCTCGTATTTAATACTTTGTAAATCCACCATTTTTGTTGATCACATGAAACACACGGTCCTTCATAGATTCTATTAGTTTTTCAAGAGTTCTGTGCGAAATTTCTTCCCAAGCCTCAAGAACAGCCTGTTTGAGACTCTGGACATTCTCAAACTGCCGCCCGTTCTTATAAACGGCCCGAACCATGATTCCCCAGAGATTTTCGATGGGGTTAAGGTCTGGACTTCTCGCAGGTCATTTCATAACCCTGATGTTTTTGGTCTTGAACCACTCCATAGTCGATTTGGAAACGTGACATGGGGTGTTGTCCTGCCGAAATATCCAATCTTGGACTCCGATGATTGGTCCAAATGGGATAAAATACTTCTGAAGCATTTCTTGGTACTTGACGCTGTTCATGCGGCCATCTACAAACACTAATTCCACCTTTCCACTGGCACTAAATGCCCCCCAAACCATAACTGAACCGCCACCCTGGATGCGCTTCGAAAAGTGCTTTGGTTCCTTTCGTAAATCGTGCCAATAGTAGTTCCAACCATCGGGGCCATCGAGGTTGAACTTTTTTTCATCACTAAAGATGACTGAGTTCCATTCGGAAGTCCAGGTTTGATGCTGTTTAGCTAGCTGAAGACGATCGACTTTGTGCTGGTTGGTAAGAGGTGGTTTCTGTTTCATTTTCTGGAGTTGGAGATGAGGACATTGGTTGAGATAGTTATTAATAATTCTTCGATGAGCCTGTGTTCCAATCGCCTATTTGATGGAGTTGGCAGAAATTTGCTTGTTGCTTGCCATGCGAAGAATTCGACGGTGGTCTCTATCGCTAAGTGCTTTAGGCCTTCCTGTCGTTTTCTTTGAACCATATGATTCTGGATTTTTCAGGAAAGATGAAATTACTTGCTTGGACCTTCCAATCAAACCAGAAATTTCTGCTTTTGACATACCTTGTTCTTTATATGTCATGATTTTTCCTCTCTCATAATGGGTAAGTTGTTCACCACGTCCCATTTTGAAGATACTTAGTAAACAAGTTTTATTTTATCAGAGATATGTCTTCTTGTTCAGAATTTCATTAATATGCAATGGTAAGAAGGTCTCGGTCTCACATTCCCAGTTTGGGGGGGGGGACAGATTATTCATTTAGTTTCTATCATTTTTTCCACCATTTTTTTTCAAAAATTGGTTGTGGCTCAACTAATTTTTTAAATATTTTGACTGAATTGAAACCAGTGGTGTCAATGCAGTGTGGGCACAGGTGTGTAAAGTTTCATTGAAATAAATTCATTATTAAAAATGTTATGTTGAAAACACAAAAGTTCCTATCATTTTTTCTAGGACTGTATGTCCTCCACAAAATTTTACACTTTTCTGATGTCTGGTTTGGCCTGTAGGCAGCTTTGCAATAGGGTCCTTTAATTATGGACAACCGGTATTTCTACTATTTATACATATGATCGATTCAAATATTTAGACAATAACTCTGATAAAAAACGATTCTGCATAACCAATATGGTGAAGTTTATTGTGTCGATGCGTTTCGGTTTACATCATAATTACAGGGCTTACATATACAAACAAAGAATTGACGACGAATATCCTGTATTGTTTGTCGTCAGTTTTTTGTAGATGTTAGCCCAATCATGGTGTAAACCGAAACGCGTGAGCACAATAAACCCTATAATATTGCTTATAATATTGTTTTATATTTTATTATAGTCTTTTTTAGCAATATAGAAAACTATGGATATTATGAACTTAATAACTATGGTTCAAATTAATTGATTATGAAGGTCAGTTACTAAGTTATGGCAATCACTATGTTTCGGTGAAATACTAAAAGTTCACAGTATAATTTAATACATGTTCCATTCATTAGTACGTAGAAAGGTTTCAACAAGGGAAAGAACAAAAAACACACATTTTGCACTTTCGTTGCATTGCTTTTATACTTCATCGTAAGTGTAAAAAAATCTTCGCTTTCGCTCTCGAGTCTTCTATCATTCGGAGAGGAAGGCGAGGCGACGTCAGCAGCGCCGTCAGCTCCATCAACACGCCCGGACTAATCAGGGAGAAAAACGAGATTCCAGCGCGGAGTTCGAAAAATTCAAGAGAGAGAAAAGAAAAAGTGAACCCGGACGAGAGGGAAGGAGATCTCGCCTAAGCAGCTCGGATTGAAAATTCCGTCGGCAGAGCAACGAACTCTACGCTATCGACAAGCTCGAGGGAAGGGAAAAACGTTTGCCGCCCTCAGCAACGAGCTCGTCGCCGTACAGGAGTTCATCGGAAACGGAGAGCACGCCGTGCGGAGAAGCGAGCTCGGCGGAGATTTTGCCGGCGTGGCAAAGGGAAAACGGAGCCAGTGTCCAGACTCCACAGCTGTTCGAGGTCGTCTCGCCCCGAGTGGTCAGTAGGTGAGTGGACATTCTCACTCGTAAGTGCCCATTTTACCGTAGGCAGAAATGCCAGTTTAGTTAAAGTGATTTTCACCGAACTGTCCTATCAGGAATTAACGTTATCAGACTTGTATTCGTGGTTTGTGGCCATTCAGCATGGCGTCGTATTTTAGCCATGAGCTTGGCTTCACGCTAGCCCAGCTACCGCCTTGTGAAATCAGTGCCTAATCTTAACTTTCCTCATTTCTTATCTGTGTCTTATTTAAACGTGTGTTTGAAAAGAATTCAGTGTTAAGAAATTGATTTGTTAATCTCACTCACTGTTTAATCTTTTTTCCACAATACTAGTTTCCGGACTGTTAAGTAATTTATAACCGTTAAAGACTTTTCCCGGACTTGACGTAAACTGTTTACTGAATTTGACATTTTGTGTGTTTGCTCTTTGAGTGTTTAACGGAGAGAGATGTTATAATTCTGATTGTAAGACTGAACGCAATTTTTAATGGAGAGCAAAATGCTCGTGCTTTTTGAACGTTGAACTTAATTCGATTCTACCGAAAGTCTTGTGTGGATCATTCAGTGTTATGAGATTGTCTCTTGCTTGTTAAGTAGTCTTGGTCATTTATAGCTTTGTCTATGCCTTTATATACACTGAGTTAGCAAAACTCATGGGATAGCAAGCACATTGATTGATGGGCATGGCTCACAAATTCACAGGGGTAACGGATTCTGGGAATGGACCATTAGACGTTGTGGGAAGAGCTTGGATAAGTGATTAATCAGAAATGGCACGTCGTCGCGAGTTGACGTCTTTTGAACGGGGTATGATAGTAGGTGCCCGACGCATGGGATGTTCCATTTCGGCAGTGGTGCAGGAATTTGGCTTTCCCCGTTCAACTGTCTCCAGCGTGTATCGGGAATGGCTGGATGAAGGCATCACAGTCCACAACAGGCACCATACCGGGCGTCCAGCTTCCCTGAATGATCGTGACCAGTGACACCTGGGACGAATGATTCAGAGAGACAGGAGCGCAGCAATGCAGCAAATCACAGACCAGTTCAATACTGGCCGCACTAGAAACGTCTCTCGGTGGACAATCCGTCGGAATCTGCATGCCCTCGGGTTTGGCAGTCGTCGCCCTACACGGGTGCCAATGCTTACCCAGCGTCATCGGACACTCCGGCGTGCATTTGCCACCAACCATCTTGGGTGGACTCTGCAACAGTGGCGTAACGTCATATGGTCAGATGAGTCACGATATCAACTGTACCACGCTGATGGGAGGCACCGTGTGTAGCGCAGACCTCACGAAACGATGGATCCTGCATGCCAACAGGTGGTGGGGCGTCAGTGATGGTCTGGGGTGCATTTTCCTGGTTTAGAATGGGCCCTCAGGTTATCCTGGACCAAACGTTGAATGGTCCACGGTATCGTCAACTCATCGGAGACCATCTGCACCCGTTTTTGACATTTCAACACCCTGACGACGTAGCAGTCTTTCAAGATGACAATGCTCCACCACATCGCTGCAATGTCGTCCGCGAATGGTTCGAGGAGCATGCAGGAGAGGTCCAACGACTGAGCTGGCCAGCCCGGAGCCCTGACATGAATCCCATCGAGCATATCTGGGATGCTGTTGAAGTCAGGCTCCGGGCACTGGATCATCCGCCTACGAACGGGCAGCAACTATCTTCGGCTCTGCAGACTATCTGGTGTCAACTGCCTCCAGAAGTGTACCAGGGACTTGCAGACTCACTACCACGCCGTATTGCTGCACTCCACAGGGCCAGAGGTGGCCCGACCAGATATTAAGTAAGTATCCCATGAGTTTTGCTAACTCAGTGTATTTATATAGTTATTTATTTGTAAGAAATTGTCGTTCAGCAATTTTGGTAATAGTTGTGTTAAGAATTGCATTGCTATATTTTTATGATACGAGGATTGTATTTACAGAGTTAGGTAAATGTCTGTTATTCGTATTTTTCCCAGTAGAGTATATAGTAATGCGCTTGGAACTATTTACTACTTTGATTGTTTGAAGTGTTAGCTATAAGTTTTGCGTTCACTTCATTTATTTAAGTACTATTCAATTTTTGTGCAATAAACATTTATTTATTTTTAATCCGTTCACTGTTGCGTGATATTAAGTCTTCCACTGTGCTCAGCTTTATTAGCCCTGCTAAATACACGTTACAGTAAGAGGAAGGCTCGTTAGGTTTTTGGGCGCGTCAACATCTAGGTCATTTTGCACCCCTTCACGTGATTAATATCTTACCACAATCTTTAGACTTTTTCACATGACTATTACGCATTCCTGGGACAAACAAACATCCATGCCTACGGATTCGAACACGCGCGCCGACGGATTCGAGAACTGGAAAGCTACGCCCCAGCGCTATCGGCCAGTGAACTGCAATGATGAACTCACACAAGGGGAAATGCCCGGTAAGTTAGTTGGGTACTCAAGTACTTTCCATTCCCAGCGGCAGAAGTTAGACATGGCAAAATTTGTCTTATGGGTTGTTGCATTCTCGTCTGCCAGTTGAAAATGTATGCACGCGTCTGCCGTTGTAAAGCTTGACCATTGCTATTATCTTGTAGCGTTCTTCGCAAGCAGAGAGGTCAGTGCGTTACTGACACGTCCTTAAAATCCGCTTGGACCTTGAGATTCTTCAGAATGTCGCTGTTGCCTTGGCTTAGTAAATAGCCCTCGTAATTTAATGAAAACTTTCGTGTTTTAAAGACTGACTATGTTCAATTTACCCTTAAATGATGATTCACTGGAGAAATGTTGTATTCTAGAAATTAAAAAAACAACAAAATGAATATTAATGGATACAATATAATAACGGCGGTTATATTTTATATATTCGAAATAGCGTTTTAATTACCCATAACCTACTAATAAATGAATTATCAAACATTATCATCATAATTTGAAATTATTTAGTAACATGAATTAGAGTCCTAAAGTTTTGCCTTAAATCAACTTCATGTACTATTTCACACAGAAAGTCTTAATATTTGCTGTAGCGTTCTGTAGGTAGCCGTATGTATGTTCACCTACAGTGAATATTTGAAGCAAACTCGTACAAATCTGATAAAGATTTCAATGGAAAAATTATTGTAATTTTATGTGAGAGATTTTTATGTGTACTCCACTTCCAAAACGAACTATCAGACGGCTGGATCCACCACCGTCCAATCTAGCACAACTAGACAGTGCTACCCATCAGGCGTGGTGTCACGATTCCTCCCACCACCTTCTAACATCTCGTGGAATCAATGCCACGAAGAATCACCGCAGTATTAAAGGCAAAAGGTGTTCCAACGAGATACTGACAGGGTGGTCATAATATATGGTCACTCAAAATATTTACCAAAATATGCCAGGTTTGGCGTTGCGCAAGTCCAACTCACACTTGGCCAGTTTTTCATTATTTGTTGTAATACTTTAAAGTTTGATCTACAATCATGCCAAGTTTGATGCTTGTATGTATAACCGTTTTTACGATAGAACAAAAAAAAACAACAACAAAAACAATAAAAAAATAAATTGGTATGGCGGAATGGTACATTCGCACAGGCCTACCATGAGATAATGATACGGAATTATAAAGAATTACGGGGCTGTGTTGGGAGTATGTTAGAAATGGCAACAGACAAGAACCAATATTTCGCACAAACATCAAATTTATAGTACCGCCACCCAATTTAATAGGTGATTCGATGGGTTTGAAATCTAAATTAAAATGTTTCTTCATACAGCTAAGGGCGTATAAATTTAATGTAGCATCTACATTGATACTGCTTAGGCATGGGTCATACTGGCGTAAAACGCCGCGTAAATACGCCGACGAAACGACGCCAGTGATGTCACTTCCGGTAAATAGCATGGCGCCGCGCTTGGCGACGTCGTTACGTCGGCGTATTTACGTGGTGTTTTACGCCAGTGTGACCCAAGCCTAACTATCATAATTGCAATATTAGTATCCACCTCCATGTTGTCACTGTTTGGTCTAGTTTTTGGTAAATATTTCATTACCAAACTGAACAACAATTTTTCCATGTCAGATATCGACACTTTAAGATGAATATACACTTAGGCTGCTTCTAAAAACTCTCTCCAGTCGCGATCGAGCGTAAGCGTTCATGATCAACGCGAGCACTGCATCTAAAAATGACAGAGCGCTCGTCACTGGCGCCTCTAAAAAACTCCCCGATCTCATCGTCGTGTTGGGAACGCTCAGGATCAAAGTGATCTTATTTCCATTGTGATCACTTCGCGTTGCCTCGCTCACTTTCACTACTTTCGCTTTCATTACTTTCGCAATAATGGCTGACAATGAAAGCATATCCCACCTCGAAGTCCATTTCCAATGCGGTTTATAGTTTTGCAATGAATCTGAAAGCACAGAACAGGTCAAGATACACGGCAGGGGCGAAGGAGCTGAAGATAAAAGCGAAGATTGTTATATATATTTTAATTTTTTAATTTTTCTCTTAGGTTTCGAATTTTCTTTAAAGTTTCGTTTTATCGCACGTGCACTCTCGTACGTAGATATTTTAACACTCTCGTATTTATTGTCATAAAAGAATAAATGCATTGAAATCTAATAAATCCCCATCAGATTATAATAATGGACAATAAAAATAAATAATTACGCTTAAAACAGAAAGTTTGAAAGCGTAACGAGTTTCTGTGGCAGTTACCTCTTATTTACTGATCGGGCTGTTATCTCGTTGCCCTTGGCACTGTCAAAAAACTTCATGAGCGGGTGAATAGAGCGGGCGCGATCAGGGGAAAACGATCACGTGATTGAAAATGAGCGCTCGAGAGTTTTTAGAAGCACCCTTAGTGGCCAGATTATTATGACCACCCCATCAGTATTTCTTTGGGCCACCTTCTGCCTTCAATACTGCGGCGATTCGCATTTACTTCACGAGATGTTGTCTGTGTGATAAATTTCTCATGTATCACTCGGGAATGGTAAAATTAATTTTAAGTTTAAATGCTTGCTTATTCTAAACTAAATTACTCTATATGTTTCTCAAATGTGAATAAATATATTGTCACCTGAAAGTGTGCAGCACCTGTCGGCAACGTATGTAACTAATTTTGAAACTTTTGTATCAGATCTTTATGGCTTTCGAAATAAACGTACCATTTGTTTCATTCTTCTATCGATCTCCATTTCCGAGTGTGCACGTGCTATTGAACCGATTTAGATAATTGTGATTGGTTTGTGTCATATACTATATTCATCGAGTGACGAAAATAGTAATGAATAACCGCTTCTATCTCGTCATTACGATTTGTTTGATATATTACCTAACATATCTTCCCAGTAACTTCATGTAATACAGTATTAAAAGTGCACATTTAACACTTGGTAACGCATTTTCTTACTAAAAAAAAAAGTTTATTAAGTGTTGATTCCGCTTCAAACCCCTTCAGTTTTTATCAGTGAGCTTCGACTTTTGGTCAATGTTATACTTCGCAGATGATGTCTTTCCCAGCTTCTTATACGCTGTCTTAACAGTGTTTGCCTGATGAATAAGACTGTCCTTTTGTGTGAAATTTGTTGTTTTGGGAACACCTGTCTGATGGCTCTTTCAACTTTCTCCCACAAATGCTCAATTGAATTGAGATTTGGTCACTATGGAGGCCACCTAAGCCAGGTTCGTCGTCGTTCGTGACGATCGCAACAATCTCGCCTTACAATCATGTTCAATTGTCGAATCAATATACGGGTTAAAGCATACATTCAGTAGCAAAAAACTTTTTTCAGCAAACAACGCACAGGAATTGTTTGTTCTTGAAACTATTACTGCAAAATACGAGTAGAGTAGTATGCCGCATATTCACGTTGGAAGAAGCCATCTCCATTACTATACACCATCAACATGAATGCATGAACTTGATCAGCAAAGATACTTAGGTATGTTCTGATATTGAGACGTTTTTCTACACAAATAAAGGACCCATATTATGCCAGAAAAATATGCCCCAAACCACGACTGCCCCCACGGGTTTGAACGATTGTACTCATGCATGTGGGGTCCATGCCTTCATGCAGTTTCCGTCAAATTCTAATTCTGTTATCTGCATGATGCAACTGAAAACGTGGTTCATCAGACCACATGACTTTATTCCGATGGTCAACGCCTTGTGTTGCTGTGCGAATTGGAGACGTTTTATCTTGTTAACTGCAAATAGCGAAGGTGTTCGAACTGGCCTTCGGCTCCCATATTCCATACTATGCAGTGTATGGCGAACAGTACGTTCAGAGATCACTTGAGAGGATCCCTGATAAAGATCTGCGGTAATTTGATGCGCTGTTGCCCTTCTGTTGTTTTGTACCAGTCTTGCCACTCCTTTCTGCCCGAACATTGATGGCCATAAGTGGTACGCTCAGATCCAGTTTTCCGGCAGAGTCCAGTCTGTAACAATTTAACAGCAGCTGCTCTTGAACATTTAACGTGTGCAGCAGTTTTGCTGATATTAGCTCTATGGCTCCGAGCGCCAACAATCATCAAAGGCTGCTAAATCGCTTCGTTTACCTATAATCTTCTGAACCAAATCACTTCCAATGTCGTGGTAAACAACCTGCTTGCCTATTTACACTAGTCCGTCTCTTTAGCAACATCAGTGCGAAATCATAGCTACTTTGCCTACAAACATCAGGTGGTCATAATAATCTGGCCACTCAGAGTAAACACTTCCTAGTATAGATCTCACTACACCATTGTACAAAGCTTTAACAATACAAATATCATTGATATCTGCGTCGATCAGTCGTCTATAGTTAGACCAGTCTGTCAGTATAGGTTCACATGCGTTAAGAGTTACATTTCAAAAAATTGCAAAAACGCCTGCTCTCATATAACTTATAATAACATATTTTTGTATAGTTTTATATTTGTTCTACACAGCATGAAATCTTTCACACAGGACTAATGAAAGTGATGAAGCCAAGATATCACACTTCTGTTACCTGGGCTTTCAAGTCCTTCTCAAAAGAATATCTATCACAAACATCAGGCTACACGAAAATCCAAATTCATTGTTTATGAATATAGAAGGAAATATGAATTCCGTGTCCCAAACTGTCGCATATACAGGGCGAGGCATTTATCTTGAGACAACTGAATATCTCGGAAACTAAACATTGTACGAAAAAATTTCCAAAATCAAAAGTGAATTATTTCGCGGGAGAAATTCATTAGTTAAAAAATTACCCCCCCCCCCCCCCACTTGTGAGGGGGGCTGGGGGGACGGGGTAACTTTGAAATCTTAAATAGGAACGCCTATTTTTAATGATATATTCAGATTGTACACAATATTCGAGAAATGTTTTATTCTTGGTGTTTTTTTCAATTGATCCAACCGTTTAGGAGATAGAGGCTCTGAAAGTGTTGAACTTTTAAAGTTTGAACCCAGTTTTATCGATGAAGACAAAGACATAGAGAGCGGGTCTTAGAGACATTTTTAATTTTTTTTTCTTTTATTTTTTTTTATTTTTTAGAAATTCAGACAGTGGGGTTCTTAAACTATATATTGACCATTTTTTTATGGAAATGGGCTAAGCCTTTTTAGAAAAATGATTTTTTTTTTTTTGAAAAAATGAAGAAACGGCAGAAACATTCATTTCAAAACTCCAAATACAATATAAACGGCATGAAGAGCTTCCTCTTATTGAAAAATACAATTTTCTTGTTGACGTAGAATACGTCTTTGTTTCGATACTGGGATGCCACGCTTAAATCGTTAATGTCACGAAAGTATTGATCACGAAAACCTTAATAACGTCAAAACTATAATTGATAGAAAAATGAAAGATACTGCATAAAACAAAGCATGCTTTAGGCTTTCAGCGACTTCATGCTGACGTCATCGGCTAATGCAATCGAAGTACAAAGTTGGGTCAGAAAATCTGCTCTCTGGCGGAGATTAATTTAGTCTAGCTCAGGCTTCCTTTGTGATAGCACGACATTTTAGGTGTCATTTGTTTTATCTCTTTCGTTTTATAAATAGCTTAAAAATTTAACCACAGTATTTAATAGCATCTAAGATATCGGCCTTCGAATTTGGAAATTTTGCAAAAATTACAGAATTTCCAAGTTTATGCATAATAAACGCCAGAAAAATTTTAGAAAACGTCACAGGTAAACAGATCGAGAGATGGGAAATCCATGAAGACCCAGATGTCCGATGTTGAACGTCTACGGGCTCAGCATTAACGACTGAAAGTTGAGTCGTAGCGAAGCCAAAGTGAACAAAAGCCTGATAAGAATGCGCCAATAACTTCCACTGCTCAGTTCGACGCAAATATTATAGCTAATGATATCAACGTTTCAACACCGTGTGATAAAATCCAATCCATGGAGGTCTATAATGAGCCATAACCGTCAACATAAGCAGCATCTTCATATCGATACAGGGTGAGGCATTCATCTTGAGACAACTGAATATCTCGGAAACTAAGCATTGTACGAAAAAATGTCCAAAATCAAAAGTGAATTATTTCGCGGGGGAAATTCATTAGTTAAAAAATTACCCCCTCCCCTTGTGAGGGTGGCTGGGGGGAGGGGGGTCACTTTGAAATCTTAAATAGAAACCCCTACTTTTAATGGTATATTCAGATTGTACACAATATTTGAGAAATGTTTAATTTTCAGTGTTTTTTTCAATTGATCCAACCATTTAGGAGATAAAGGCCCAGAAAGTGTGGAACTTTCACTGTTTTGAACCCAATTTTATCGATGAAAACAAAGAGATAGCGAGTGGGTCTTACAGACATTCCTATTCTACTTTTTAATGGTCTTTAAGAATCCGAAGTCAAAATTTCAAAAATTCAAAATTTTTTAGTGCACAAATAAACTTTTGGGGGCAGCGGACCTATGGAGACATTCTCTGTCTCTACTGAAAAATTTTGGATTCTACATGAAAAAGAAAATTGTATTTGTCAATAAGAGGAAGCTCTTCATGCCGTTTATATTGTGTTTGGAGCATTGAAATGAATGTTTCTGCCATTTCTTCATTTTTTTTTTTTTTAATTAATTTCTCTAAAAAGGCTTAGCCCATTTCCATAAAAAATGGTCAATGTATAGTTTAAGAACCCCACTGTCTAAATTTCTAAAAAAAAATAAAATAAAATAAATAAATAAAAAAATAAAAAAAATTGACGGAGGGGGTGGTCTTGGGGGAGGGGATAGTAAATAAGTCCAAAACGGCTCATCACAGCCAAAGAAGTCATTTACAAAAAAAATTCGCCTTAATGAGAGGAGTAGGCACATTTCGAGTTTATTGAGTTTGGTTCGCTCGTTTGAACGCTACAGCCATATTTTTTAATTTTTAGAAAATAATTAATATCTCGAAAAAGGCTTACCCAATTGACATAAAATACACGCCAAGGCACAATTTAAGGAACCCTCTAAGTATGTATAATTTTTTTTTGGTTCGGTATTGGCAGTTTCAGAGGAGTTAGCTGCACAAAAATGGTCACATACATACATACCTACATACATACGTACAGACGGAAAATTTTTTATTCAAAATTTCAACGTATCTTTACGAATCATGAGTTTTTAAGTCGATTTAAGCAAAAAAAAATTTTGAGTTTCTGAAGCGAAAACAAAGGCCTTCACTTTTAGAGAGTGGTAGGCCAAAAAAAAGAGAATTTTTTTTTTTTTACATTTTTTTATTATTTGTTAGACAATTCGCCATCCACCATAATAACACATACTCTGTGAAAATTTCAACTGGCTACCTATTCCTGTTCAGTTCAGTTCAGTTTTCAGCCCGCATCTCCCAACGGAAGGGAGACAAGCTGCTTTATCTATTACAGTCACTGGTAATTAATTAGTAGTTTTTTGTAATAGGGGGCCGAGTATTTTCAGTGTTAAATCCGAGTCTCTAATGAAGTTCCATTAGTGCCTGAATAATGTTTCTCTTCACTTGTTTTGCCCCCGGGATACACAGGAGAATATTTACCATCGTTGGTGTAATGTGGGTTACAGTCAGGTGGTTGGACATTTGCTCTCTCTGTTGATGGTAATTCGGACATTCTAATATTATGTTTCACCGTATCCGGCGCACCACAAGAGCATTTATCGGTAGGGCAAATTTCTATTTTATGTAAAAAACCTTTAGTTGGCAGATGACCGCTTCTCAGTCTGAAGATGGCAGTTCTTTGGTCAAAGGTGAGCCACCGAGGAGTGAATTTAACATTGCCTAGGAGCGTTGGAACCAGCTGTTTGTAATGGCCACCTCGAGGCTCTGCGCACCACCAGGATTCCAGCGCATTGTGATTCTCTTCTTAACATATGATCTTAACAATTTAGGTTCAAGACGGTTATTTTTAGTTGGGCCGTTTGACGTTCTTGCCCAGTTGGCTAAGTGGTCCGCTATCTCGTTGCCTTTAATTCCTTTATGTCCCGGGATCCACATCAGGCTAATAGAAAATTCTTGGAGAGAAAGGTCCGCTATGAGGGAAATGATTTGACCTAAGGCATCGTTGTGAAACCATTTTCCCCCTTCAAGAGAGTTTTTAATCGCCGTTATTGTACTGTTGGAGTCGGATAAGATTAAGTATTTAGCAGGTGTTTGTAGGCCTATTAGTAGTATTGCCTTATGCACAGCTGTCAATTCAAGCATGGTGGCACTGGTGACGGGGCTGCACTTATTGACTACAATATGCTTGTTCTTTTCATAGATACCAATTCCGCCACATGATTCTCCCGGCATTAAGGAGCCATCGGTGTAAAGTTTTTTAAAATCGTGAAAGTAATTAAAGAGAAGTCCTGACCTATTCCCGTTCAAAAGTATTATTTTACCGTTCAAAAGTATTATTTTACCACACAACAATCCCTGGCTTTGGACGGACCAAAATAATTATTTATCTTTTCAGTTTATTTATTAGGAGCTTTAGCATAAAAACTACTTATAAGAATGCGCCCTTGGTCTGTACGTTTATCCGTCCGGCCGCCGTTTGCACGATAACTTGAAAACGGATTAACTTTTTCAAATTCTGTTTTCAAAAATATCACCATCAAAGTCTTAGCTCGGCCGTATCAACTTTTCAGAATTTTTCGTGGACCCCTTCAAGTCGAATTCACGTTCTAAAACTGAGTGTAAAGAATTCAAAGATACTGGCTTGTCATACATTAATAATTTGTCATACAAATAATTGACAATAATATTTGTCATGACAATAATCGATTTGTCAAGAAGGAATACATTGTTACTTTCTGTTCATCTTTTAAGCATTATTGACATCGGCGCGCGCACGTGAAATCGCTTTGTCGACGCACGATTGCTCAAGTGCTCATAATCTATATTATTCAGTAGCCGAAGAATAGATTGGCGGCTAGCGACACGGCAGAACATGACGTCATGGCGAAAAATGGAAGGGAGAGCGCAGTTTTTCTATCAGTTTTTCTGCAGAAAAGACTTTCGCACAGGCCTTTTACTATCTGGCAGGCCGTGTTTAAATTTAACAAACTTCTACCACTCTCGGCGCTTCGCGCCTCACGTCGGCCCTGCGGGCCTCATTCAATGAGGTTCAGTGGTCACTGTTTTCTGTTACTCGAACGCCTTCGGCGTTCTGTCTACGACGCCCCTCTCCGGGGGTAAATAATTGATATATACCCCAACCTATTTGGTTACAGGGGGCAGTTGGTTTCCCCTCGGCCGGTTACAGGAACTTGCCATGAAGTCATGTTCTACCGTGTCGCTAGCCGCTTCTAAGAATAGAGCTACTTATTGGTTTTATTTTACACACGATTTGAATCACCGTTCATCATTTCTACATTTTTTGAGGTAGAAGGTTGAAATTCGAAATGTAGCTTACTATGGGCTTGTTCATGGCACTATTTAGTTTGGTTTTGATTGGTATACGGAGGTCGGAATTGGTATTCAGAGAGGGCAACATATCTATGTGCTATTTAGGTACGTAAAGGCGTAAAATCCAGTATCCAGATTCCTCTAGGCATTACTTTGAAGTTTAGGCCCAATTGTTCCATTGGAATCGGATTTGCGGGGGTGGCAGTCACTTGGTTCTTAGAACTATGGCAACATATGGCATATGATATATCGTACGTTCGGAAATGATGAGAAAGGAAAGAAGATACGAGGTTTTTTACATTTTTACATATTACGTTCGAGAAAATCAATTTATTGATTAAAAAAACTTGAGGAGAAGTAAAAGTGCAGATGAAGGGGTAAAATAGATGACTTGCCTTATCCTACTCGGGAGGCGGATGGGGGGGTTAATTTCTTTTTAATAAACGTATAAATGTATTGCTGCTTCACTGCTAAAGCTCCTGCTTGGAATGTTTACAAGATTTTATTTAATTAGATAACAATGACGGAGTATTGTCTTGCCACAACAATCCCTGGCTTCGGACGGATTATTGTAATTTCCTTTGTTGGCCTCGGACGGCCGGACCAACACCTTGGTAGAGAAGGCCTGCGGACAAAAGGCGTATACATTGTTACATCATCATCAAGCGGCCAAATTTAGGGCTTATTATTGGTGGAAATACGATAACAATTGCCGCAGATAACAATTATTGGTAGAAATTATTGGTAGAAATACGATAACAATTACCTTTTGTCCGCAGGCCTCCTCTCTAGGAGGTGTTGGCCGGATGGATCGACGGATAAGAGAATTAGTATATAAGATTTTTGATGAAATATTTGTAGGAAAACTTGCAACCGAACATTAATGTGTGCAGCCACTCCAAATTGTCACTCCAAATTTTGTGAAACTGTGGCGCTGCTGCAGTTTTGGCTCTAATCACAGGAATTGTTTTGCAGTTTGGGTTGTTTATTCAATTTGATTTAAAAGATATTGTAGAACTAATATTATTTAATTTTTCATTGTTATACAGGGTGATTCACAACGAGCGTAAAATACTTTGGCATTTTGTTGGGAAGGTCAGGTTGAGCAAAAAATGTCATATGAATATGGGGCGTATTCCAATTAGGGACAGAATTACAGCAGATCAAAGCTTTATTAGTTTAGTAGCAAATAGGTAAACAACGCACATGTTATCAATTTATTATTACCATTTAATTTAAAAGCAAAAGAGAGTATACGATTTAAAGTCAGATTCAATTTAAGCTGACACCATTAGGAAAGTTAGCGACCTCATTACCTGAGAATGACTTCCTCTATTCCTACGCATCTATCGCTATTCTAGTTTTCCAGCTTCCCTGCGAGCACATTTCTTACTGTCATTTCATGCAGATATTAAATAATATATAATTTATTAACTTTAACATTATTAATTAAAACGTCCGATAGGAAATAAGTTTTAAAAGATGGAAGCTGGAATAGTAATAGATGCATAGGAGTACAGGAAGCCATTCTCAGGTGATGAGGTCGCTAACTCTCCTCAAGGACTGTGTATATAAGGTCTCGCCGAAACTTTTCTAAAAATCGTCCGAGTCTGCGCATGACGTCACTGCAATCGAGAAAGCTATTCAATAGCATGTCTAAAGGATACTTAATATATCCATCAGATGACTTACTCATTCCATTAAAGAAATGCAATGTTATATTTGAAAATTTTGTCGGCAAGGGGAGGAAGAAAGATGAAAATATTATTTCAATTATTAGTAATCTTGCTTATACTTCATTGCCAAGTAATGAAAAAATTCCTATTGAAGTTGTTAAAAAATATATTCGATTTAGAATCTATATTAGAATTAGAGAGTTACAAAAAAAAGTTGGTCGGATATAAATAGAAAGAAAAAAGGAAAAGAAAATAAATAAGTTACTAATTGAAATATTTAAAGAGGTATGTTTTCATTATTTATTTTTTCTTTTTTTTATGTACAATATTGTATGATTGCTAGTGGAACATATTTAATTTTTTTTATTGATATCTTGTATCATTTTATTCATATTAAGCATAAATTTGAAATTCGAAACTGG
The DNA here is from genome assembly GCA_023313115.1 of Rhysida immarginata. Lineage (NCBI taxonomy): Eukaryota > Metazoa > Arthropoda > Chilopoda > Scolopendromorpha > Scolopendridae > Rhysida > Rhysida immarginata. Next base: position 119,116 of record JAHWFO010038411.1, on the reverse strand, counting down.
TTTATTTCCCTTTCTCTAATAAATAATTAGGTCTTAACAAAACTGACAGTGCTAACACGCACGAACGCAATTGTCAAGGTGCGAGGCTAACGAGAAATACAGGCTCCGGCACTGAAAAGTCACCTGACCAAGATAGGTCTATTAACAATCCAACCTTCATTGTTTCCAACAAAGGAAAAAAAACCCACTGATTGTTAAAATACAAGACGGAAACAATGAAAGTTACATTGTTAATAGACCTATCTTGGTCAGGTGAATTTTCAGTGCCGGTGCCTGTTTTTCTCGTTAGCCTCGTCATAGTAATAGAAAAGATGTCAGACCACGCTTCTATTACTATGGCCTCGCTAACGGTGGCAATGATGTCAGACCACGTGATTGGGACCTGCGCATGGCGAGACCCTTGTTACACCGTAGCCTACGCTGATAGAAGACCTTGCCTTTGCGAAAGTTAATGTCATTATAGGGAATTGGATTTCATGAGAAAAGGACTCGAATTGCTTTCTTTCTTTTCTGTTATTGAAGTTTTTATCAAGAATATAAAGATTAACGTCCTGTAAGGAGTGGCCACAAGAATTTAAGCGTTTAGCGAATGTATTATGTTCACCTTTGTATTTTGTATTATATTCAGACTAGTTTTTATTTTCTGGCTAGAGAATTGAGGAGAGATGTTTGTAATGCAGAGAAAAGTAAAACAAATAAAAAATGTTTGCAAAATTTGCTCTCCTAATATTTGAACTCTTTCTCTGATTATGCTTGAACTGTTATTTATTTTTTAAGAGTATAATTCTGTTTAAAATTTATTAATAATAAAATACAATAAAGTTAAATAAATACAAAATTTTAATTTTGATACAATGTCATTCATTTTAGATTTTATCACTTTGTAAATAAGAGTTAACAGGAAAATTAGTTTGGAGCCAAAACAGCAGTGGCGCCTTCATGCGGTGGAACACAGAACTACAGAGTTTCTCTACTTCCCTTTCTATGATTATGCAGATATGCATAGACCAAGAAGGACATGTGTTTGAACATTTATTATAACATTTATTATACAACCATTGTTTTGCATTAATGTAAAAATGTTATGTTGAAATAAAAACACTGCTATTCATTTTATAGACCATTGTGTTTATGAACAATTTCTGTTTTTTGTCTTTTCTTTAAATCCAAACATTCCACACTTTCAGTGCTTCTATCTCCTAAACGGTTGGATCAATTGAAAAAACATCAAGAATAAAAGATTTCTCAAATGTGGTATACAATCTGAAAAAACCATTAAAAATAGGGATTTCCATTGCACATTTCAAAGTTGACTTCCATGTTCGAAAATGGCGTCGTTTTTTTTGGAAATGGAATAGGGTCTACACATAAAAACCCTTCAGATAAAAGTCCAATAATTCTTTAATTGAAAGTACTCTGTCAGATTTGTATCTTAGAAGTTAGCTATTAGTTCACTCTAGGTGAGACATCCTGTATATTAGATAAGTTGCGGATGATCGCACTCTCGAGATGATGCAACACCAATGATAGTAGAGAGGGTGTTGGTTGATCACGTCATCAGTGAGAATATAAAAAAAAAAAAAAAAAAGGCGGCGACCAATAACAGTGCATTCCAAAGAGAGGAGAGACGGATACTTATTAGATTTCTTCATCAACGAACAAGTATCGCAGTACATTTCCTCTACTGGACAACTTGGCTAATATCTATTCGTTTTTTGGATTGATAACACCATGTAATATAAATTTTGTTCCTGAGTTGTAATGATTTTATTCCATTAGGATGTAAGCAAAAATGAGGGAAAATAATAATAACCTCTTCAAACTTTGTTTTTGTGGGTTAGATCACACCCCCTCCACAAACTGAACATTTTTATATTAACGAGAAAACAATTAATTAGGGGAAAATATATAATAACAGAAAATTAAAAGTCGGATGCCCAAAAACACAAATCTAATTTCTATAATGAGGAAAACCCCTCACCTATTTTATTACTATTAAACTTTTCAGAGTGATAAGTAGCTTTATTTTTATATGAATTCTCTTTACGAACCGCTAACACCTTAATATCAGGTAAACCAATCTCCTGGCACAAAAAAAGCAAAGTTTCAGAGAATTAACTAACCTATAATTATTATTTAGGCTAAATAAATACAAAAATAACAGTTTTAACCTAGGAGAAAAGAAAAATTAAATTTAGTTACATGGTGTAATTAATTTGAACTTATTAAAGATTTCCACCAATTTTGTTAACGGCAATCTGTTTCTTACCAGAGATGGGAAAAAGGATTGTCCAAACACTAACCAAAAAATAATAACTTCACAACTGCAGGGTTATGCCCCCAGAACCTCCCTCTTACCAATTGATGTTTCACTGGTTACAGCAAAAGGCATAAATGTCCAAGCCCTTAATGGCTCAGTTTACCATCGTCATAAATAATCTTAAACAAGAATTTGAATTTAATTATAAATATGGAACTAATGCATTTAAAAAATCAGTACTAACCACATGATGAATTCTGGTTGAATAAATCGGACTGTCGGAAAATAAACACTGTATTGTTTTTTTTAGCTGGTTCTAAAGACATTACTTCTGAGCCATTAAATATGGTTCCACTATACAAAGCAAATGAAAAGGAAACAGTTAAAACTTCAAGAATTTAAAAATCACAAGTCGAAGTAAAATACGAGGTAGCATCAAAATGTTTCGAGGACAGAGCTGTATACAACATATTTTCTTAAATTTATTTTGAAATTGTGGACAAGATCCAGCGAGAATCTCAGGAGGTTCTTGACAGGCTCCGAGACTCCCGAGAAGAGAACTTCCAGGGATCAACGATGCACCACTTCAGGGCTTTACCCCTTTTGGCAAATTCCCTGGAAGTGCTGTTCTCAGAGCTTCTCAAGGCACCTGCATTTCGCACTAGATCTCGTCCACCGTTTCAAAACGGCAATCTATCAGCTTCAGCTTCTTCAGGAAGAGGAAGAAGTTGAAAACGTTCATATGAACATGGGCCCAATTTTGAACGATAATCGAGATATGAACAGAAATAAAAATGCCCACAAAGATCAACAGGTAAATGACTCAGGTTCTATAACACCTAGGATAATGAAGTTCGGAGGAATGATAGGGTACATAGAATTGTGTATACGGTTAACATTTGATCGAATTCCAACGAGCAGTTCCGAGTTACGCTGTGCAACATCATGGGTGGATTTACGTATTTTGCGCACATACATGGCTGGAATGACGTGTTTCGGGCACATACGTGGCTGGATTGACGTGTTTCGGGCACATACGTGGCTAGATTGACGTGTTTCGGGCATATATGTAGCCGAAATGACGTGTTTCGGGAGCAAGCATACTAACCACCACGTGTTATGATGTTGACTACGTTAACTCGGAAACTACTCGTTGGAATTCAATCGAATTTTAACGGTATACAGAGTTTTATGTACCCTATCATTCCCCCGAACTTCATTATCCTAAGTTTTATAGAACCTGAATTATTAACTTGTTGATCTTAGTGGCGGCATTTTTATTTCTGTTCATATCTCGGTTATCGTTAAAATTCGAACTCATTGTCACGTAGATTGGCAGAGTAATTATGACAAGAGACAGCAAACAATAAATGATAGAAATAAGTCCTTTTATTTCTGACAAAAAAATAATAATCAATAAATTTTCAATAAAGAAACCAAAAGTCAATTAGGTAATTGATGTCCATAAAGTTATTGGCAGTGGAAGTCTCGTCTGAGTAGTTTGATCCGGTAATATTGAAGGTAAGTAATGGGTTTCACCACTTGTAAAATCAAGAATAGTTCATCCGAAAATGTACGCCGTACTGATGACAGACTTGTGACGTCAGCACGGTGGGCATCGAACAATCGACGTCTTCACTGAAGCACGCAGTATGAAAGGGTTATGGTTGTTTGATGAGCCGCTTGGAGCTGCGCTACCCAAGAGGACTACCCCACGGAATGCGAAGGCAATCCCCTTGCAAGTAGGCCAAACACACATAGGATGATGCTGGAGCACACCAAACTACGCAACTGTATCCTTGAGTAAAATCACTAAAGCACTACGGCCAGCACAGAAACCATGAGATGCGGGGGAAAGACTTTCCGTTAAAAAACCATATGTAATCACACATCCACTTTATGATCAGTGATCAGACACTTAATTGAGATAAACACTTAGGTAAGGCTTATCACAGAATTTTTAAAATTCACACAGAATTAGGATTGCTGCACACACAATACTGCTTATTAAATAAAACACCTCACACAAATGACGAATACGGGCTTTTAAGGCGTTATTACTCGTATTGAGTACACCTAGGTAATATTTTTAATATTTAGGTATTTACACATCCGCAATCACAGGAATATACGCTGACACAAAAACACACTGATATTTTGAAGCACCAAAACCCGACTGCAGAAATAACGCTAGAAGCACAAGCCGGATCACAAATCACCAGTCGACTACGTCGTTACGCTGGCCGTGCTTATTCGTCCTCGCTCGAAGACGCCGTATAAGCCTTTAGCAAACAAATACGTCACAATAAATAGCCATTCGACACTTAAATTCGAAATACATAAATAGTGTGTCCAACTAATTATTATGCCTGACCAGCACACTGAATTTTATTATAGAATGTCATTTAGATTTGTCGTGCTCGAAATCGTTCTGCTCGCTGACGGCGAACTCTGCAGTGAAGCGTAGCGGCCCCTCCGACTTGCATCGAACGAAAAATATCTTATGAATTGTAAAGTTCATGCGGGAAAAGAGGACGACCGCCCTGGAATAATTCCACCTGTTCCTCTACTCAGGTAAATTGAGAACGGAAAAATACCAAGAGCTTCGTCGTTTTCCCTAAGTTCGTTAGCTTCCGGGAAGAACAGCGATTGAAACTCGCTATAAACCACTGTCTGAATTTGCGCTCGAAATATCGTCAAATTCGCTACTCTCAATGTCTGTACGTTAACGTTCAAGTTCATGCGAGAAAAGGTCCTACCGTAAATCGAGTGGCTAGGCGTGGCACTTTCTCCGTTGATTTTTAACGGCCGGCATCTTCCATTCTCCGCCATAGGTACCGGATAACGGTGAGGTTGGCTCCCTTCGCTCGGGCTAATTTCTGCCTCCGTAGACGAGTTCTCCAAATAGCTTATGAGATTCTCCAAGGCTCTCGCAAGCCTACCTTGTAAATCCAAAAGCTCCCGTTGCTTTTCTCTGTCCTCAGGTGCGCTGCCAATTTCCGTCGTCTCGTCTCGGTCGCCCCTCTCGCCGGCCGCTCTCACAATATCGTCCTCAAACGCCACGCTCCTCCAGCATTCGTCTTTCAACGCTGCTTGCGGCATTAACGTTCCGTTTTTCCTATTACGGGCTCGTTTCCCCTGTCGAGGGCCGTATTTTGGGCCTTGCAAAAATCCCACTCTATCCGGAGACACTTTTCTCTTCCGTCGTGGTTGCGTCCATCTTTCTTTTTTCTTTTGTCCCACGTGATTTCTTTGGGATGACATCACTCTCCTCTGACGCTTCCTCTACGTCAATCCCATCTTCTCCTGCAGACGATCTCCGCCGACGCAATCCATGTGACACCCATATTCATATGAACTTTTTTGCTTAGAATTATCCATACTACCTCCTCTAAATGTTTGTGACAGGGTTTCAGATTCACCCTTTTTAATTGATACTAAACGTTCGCGTGAGAGATGGATGCCTCGAACTGAGAATTAAGAACTGAGAAAAAGAGCTCTTCGAGTGAGATCAAGCATTGCTGAAACTTGGATGCTGCATCACAGCATTGTACCTTGTCACATAGTACTCTCTGGCCCAAAACGGCATTTCAGTGGTATCTCAGCCTCACTACTCCCCTGATCTTATGCCATGTGACTTTTTCCTTTTTACCAAGTTGTGACATGGAAACGTACCTCAAAGGACGACATTCAGTGGCCTAGCAAGGGTAAATGGTGCCCGGGGACAGATGTCCCACCCTGCTCCCCCCCCCCCCCCCTAGCTACGCCACTGATGATATTTTGCCTATGGAATTGATTCAAAAGGCCGTAACGGAACATTTGAAAGTGCTTACACCTCCCGGCTTCCAGCTTTGCTACGAGGAGTGGGAGCAACGTCTCCATCGCTGTGTACCTCTCAAGGGAACTATTTTGAAAATGATACGGTTGATTTGTAAATAAGCATTAAATAAAGAGTTTTATTGTCTCATTACTTTTTAAACAGACCTCGTATGCCAGACTAGCAAGGTCACGGGCTGCTTACAGATATAACTTGTGTAAAAGGCGCAAAATGACCTTAGTAGTCGACGCCTTAATTTCTAGAACCCCCCCCCCCTTAGACTAGCAAGGTCATAAAAAAAAAAGGGTCTGGACCTGTGTCATCTTGCTCCAGAATTAGCAAAACGCTGCAGACGTTCGGTTAGGAAACTTTCTTGTATCCCTTCTATAGCCCTGATTTGTCAACTTTCACGTTTTCGATATCATCTTAAGAAACTACTGAAAGGTTGACATTTCACGTTGGACGATGTACGAAGTGTGACCGTAAAGTATCTGGACTGGGGCTAATGAGGATGGCAGGCATTACTGTCAAGCATAAATAAATTTAGCAGAGTGGAAGCATTAATGAATTATAGGCTATGGACACAGATATATACATTCTTATTAATTTTAATGAGAATAATCAATAAAAATAATTTTATTACCCAATAACACGTGGACGGAATTAAATCGCAAACAATTAAGAAAGAAAGAAATTAAATTGATATGGGTACATATAAGGCATGTTCAAATGAATGTGATTCAGGCTGTAGCGCGCGAGCACGTGAGTGCGCAGACACGAGGTAAACAGGTGATTGATGACGTATCGTCTGCTTGTTCTGATAAGCACTGCTGTGGGAAGATACGTTAGGCTTCTGCTCGTATTTCGTTTGTGTTATAATGGACCCTTCTATTAAATTTTCGTCCAAAACTGACCAACGAGCGGTGATAATGTTTCTGACAGCTGAGAACATTCCACCAGTTGACATTCATGCTCGGATGTTGAATGTTTATGGAGAAGCATGTGTCTCGAAAGCAACTGTGGTGCGGGCCAAGTAAACGTGGTGCGGGCCAAAATGTTCCATGATGGTCGTGTAGAAACGGCTGATAAACCACATGCGGGCCAAGTAAACGTGGTCATCACCGATCAATTGACGACAGACATGGATAAGTCAATTCGTGAGGACAGGCGGATCAGCATACGGTCACTTGCGAAGGATCACAGCGTCGGTATTGGTTCCGCATATGCTGTAGTGAAAAGCCTGGGATATGGCAAGGTCTGCTGTCAGTGGGTACCCCGAATGCTCACGGAAGAGCACAAAGGGCTGCGTTTTGGCTGCTGTTTGGATCATCTGGAACGTAACAGTCGTGAGGAGTTTCATGTGCTTGGCTGCTGTTTGAAGAAGATTATCGCGGTAGATGAGACCTGGTGCCATTATTGGGAACCCTCCGGGAAGGTATCCACAATGCAGTGGAAGCATTCATCGTCACCACGGCCCAAAAAATTCAAGTCGCAAAGTTCGGTCGAGAAGGTTTGCTTACGTGTTTCTTTGATTCCGACGTCCTCGCTTTTGGAGTTTATGGAATCCAAAACCCGTATTAATGCTATCGCATACACCAAGACACTGCAGAACTTGCGTCAAGCTGTGAAAAACAAGCGTTCTGGTCAGCTCAGTGATGGGGTGAACCTTCTCCAGGACAATGCTAGGCCACATATTGCGAGACTGGTGCAGGAAGCAATAACCAAAATGCGGTGGCAAATTCTGATACACCCTCCTTATAGCCCGGACTTCTCACCATGTGATTTTCATGTGTTTGGTCCTTTAAAGAAGGCACTGAAAGGTCGACGATTCGCCAATGAAGAGGAGGTTAAGGACGCTGTCCGGGCATGGTTCAGAGAGCAGCAGAAAACAGACTTTTTTGCGAACGGTATTAGCAGATATTCATGCCCCAGTGGGAGTCCTGTATTGTGGCAGGTGGAGATTTTTTTAGGACTAAGCGAATATAATAGTGACTATAAGGTATTCTTCTTTCATATAAACAAAGGTAAATATTAATACTTTCATTTAATTCGTCTCACGTCAGTACCCTTTGAATTACTTTCATTTGAACATGCCTTATACAAACAAAACAAGTATGAATTAACACACTTTTAAATCACTGTACTTCCTAGATATGATAAAAAAAAAAGTTTGTTTGCTTTTCTGTTACATACGCAATTTGCTTGAATATTTAATACGCCATAAAATTGATAAAGCCTATAGTTCTTGTTACGAAATATATAATGAACACTATACAAGAAATGGCACTACCACTGCTCAGGAAGGCAGCGACGCACACGGCATAAAAGGGTTCATACTAATAGAAGAGAAAACTGAAAAGAAAAAAAAACAAATAGAGAATTACTAATAGAGACGCTAAGGGATTTAACGGTGGCGGAGGTGCTATAATTATACACTATATTTGAAAATTTGCGGAAGCTTAAGAGAGTGAGAAGAGAAATTAGTGAGCCTGCTTTATTTCGGGAAAACAGCACCCAGTCCTTCGACAATGAAAGCTTGAAAACAGGTAGGTAATTATTCTGACGAGGTCCTCTGAGATTGCTTAGTCACAGGTAGGCATTCTGCATCCACCACCTTCTTCCTGTCATCTACAGATGGGTCCTGAACGGAGACAATCTAACATGTCACGCTTGTTCCTAACAATGACTCACACTTGCTTTGGCTCACACGCATATCCCTCGTCAATAATGCTTTGGAGGAGACGATAATGTATGTCGTACTGTCCGCGCGCCACGAGAAGACCGCTGAGTTGCTTAATGTGCTCGTTTGGTGTAGCTGCAGTTGCAGATGTATCTATTCAGTGTTGGGGAACAAACAGCCAAATTTGAGTCGATCCATGTTTCATCGATGTAAACAATAGGACGATTTTCTTCTCTTATTTTTTTCGTATTTCTCAGGTATCTACCTCTCCATGCAAACGTTTTCATTTGTTTGGAAACACGGCCAGAACTCATGTTTGCGCTACTTGATTTTAGTGCTTTTCCTCCCTTCATAACTATAGACTGATCTGCAAATACCAGCGATACCATACGAGCATATTAAGCAACTCAGCGGTCTTCTCGTGGCGTCCTCACAGTACACAATAATAAATCGATGGGAAAAATCTCATTGCTTTCTACAATCGTCGATATCGTGGAAGAGTACCGCTCGGCTATCACAATCACACAACGCTACCAAGAAACTGCTATCGAGCTTCCTTGAACCTTTAGAGAAACCCCTCTGTTTCTCCAAAGTGGCAAACTTGGAAAATTCTCTGTAAAAGGCTGCATATCCAATATCATTAGTGTGAATATTCTCCATCGCATTACGCACTTTTGGGAACTAATTTTGTAAAAATGTTTCCAAGAAGGAATGGGAATGTAAAAGCATCGAGAAGTTGAGCTATTGAGGTTTTTCCAGGGGGGATTGTGAGAATTCGATTGATTTTCCATCTGGCATAACAGAGGCAGTGAATTTTTCGTCATTTTGGCTTGAACAAGAATCAAGGAGAAGGGCTGGTCCATTCCCCACTTGCAGAAAGTATGGAACTGTGAACCAATTTTTGATAATTTGCTCTTGGACCCTTGGCCCTAATGTTCTATCTTGCAGGACGACCATCATAAGCGAAAGTGAATCTGCATCAGCACTTAAACAAGGCTGAATCAGGTGTAGATGAGCAGTTAAAAAAAATGAATAATTACCTCGACATCATTTTCTTTTTTTGTTTCGAGTGTCTTGAAATGTTGATATTTAGTGCGTGTTTTGTTTTATTTTATTCAATCTTCTATTGTGGCAAGTATTAAATAAGAGCAACTTCGATAAATATTCAACGTTGCTGTCATTAAAATTTGCACTTATCGCATTGTGATAAATGGAGCATGTTTTATTTTTGCACCGCCAGGTTTCGCCAGTGCAAGATTTTGGATTTACCCGTTTTCCAAAGGCAGAGTCTGCAGAATTCCGGCTTTTAGTGGCAACTCGCCGTTGAATCATGGGAATAAGTTTATTTGAAATGATTCTTTGTTATATTTGTAAATAACTATCCTTTTAAACCGAAAATAAAGAAAATAAAAGTGAAGTATAAAAAATAAATTAAAATAAATGTAATAAGTTTTCATTTTATACGCTGTCCAACGAAAGAAAAACTGGGCTTGTCTAATTAAATTCCCAATTTCAATTGTTAGACATTGTTGCTAAATAAAATAAACAATGATTAACAATTAAAATTGGAAATTTAACTGGACACGCCCAATTTTTCTTTCGTTGGACAGAGTATAAGATGAAATCTAAGATGCCATCACGTGACGATCGCTTTGGAACTCGTAGCCAACGAGAAAGACACGCCTCGGCCAACACCTCCTAGACAGAAGGCCTGATAACGGAAACGTCATACATTATTACATCATCATTAGTCGACCAATTTAGAGCTTCTTATTGGTAGAAATAGGATTAACAATGGTCGACTAATGATGATGTAACAATGTATGACGTTTCCGTTTTCAGGCCTTCTGTCTAGGTGGTGTTGTGTTGCCTCAGCGCGGAAAAGTCATCTGATCATAATAGTCCGGCCAACAATCCAACCTTCATTGTTTCCAACAAACGAAAAAATATTGATTCTTAAAATCCAAGATGGAAACAATGAAGGTTACATTGTTACTCGGACTACTATGGTCAAGTGGCTTTTCCGCGCCGGAGCAACACCTCTTAGACAGAAGGCCTGAAAACCGAACGTCATACATTGTTACATCATCATTAGTCGACCAAATTTAGGGCTTGTGTCACGGAAATCTAACGCCAACTTGATTTCCGATGACACTCGTGCTGGATTTCCGCCTCGAGTTTTCTACAACACCAGAAGGAGGGAGGAGATCCAGGCGACGCGTCATCCGCATCAACACGCCTGCTCCAATAGGAAAAGAGATCGTCGACGGCGTTGGAAATTTGAAAAAGCGTGGAGAGAGGAGTGGGACTTGGTACAGTGCAGAGGTCAGAAGGAAGACGCCTTGGATTCGAACCAGGAGTTATGTTCCATCGTAAAGACGGCAAGCATTCGTAATCAGAGCGGGGAGTGCAAGGAACCCCGGGCGGACGACGCGATACGAAGCACGGCAGAGAGCAAGCTGTGCCGTAAAGTTTCCGAGGCGGAGGTTTCCGTATCGCTACGCAGCGTAGATGCCGACGGGAGCTACGAAACCAGCCTTCGTGACAACAAAGTGCATTTGCCGGTGGAACAAGCATTCAAGGTGATTCCTGCCAAGACCGTGAGTACTGTATTCTCATTAGGCGGAAACGCCTGCATGTTAGAAAATTTCTTCGGAAGTTTCTTTCGTCGGGAGCTTCGCGTTAACTCCTTGTTAGCGACGCAAGGCCTATCAGTTCCTCTGCTAATTTGCAGTGTGCTTTGGGAACGTGTGATTTAGGCTATCTGTAAAAGAAGCCCGACATGATTTTGTGAAAGTTTCCTCCCTTTCTTCTTTTGTCACGGAAAGGTTATCCTTACCAGTAATTACTGTAAGCTCGTAATACGAGTTTTATTAGTTTTCTTTACAGTGGAGAGCGTGCAGGGGAGCATTTATCCTTGTTACTGTGAACTCTAATAGATATGTGTTTTACATTATTGTGACTTTACCCGGACATTGACTATTCTTACCTATTTGTTCCCGCTCTCATTTTGTGACATTGATGAATTGAAATTTGTTAATACAGAGTTAGCAATTTTAGTGACTTACTTTTCGGACCGCTCCCTTGTTGAGGGTCATAGATCAGTGAACTTTAAGCTAGTGTCAATTATTTACCACTGAGAATAATTGGATGAATTATTTATCATTTTGTGTCGTTGTGTAGAATAGCCAGTGTTATTGAATGTATTCATTGCTTGTTATCGTGCGACAAGGTATTTACGAAATGCTGATAGTATATCTTTTGAAATATATGTAATTGTGACTTTATATTACTTTAGTACAATTTAAGTCAAACATAAAAATTCTATTAGGGTTTTTACTTGTACCTGTCTATGTAATACAAGTCTGTGATAGAGGAAAGTTTAGTTAGCTCCAATTTGATATTCAGTTATTAAGTATTGCTTTTGATATTTGTTTATGCACTTTGATAGCTATTAATAAGCAAGTTGCTTACATGTTTTCAGATAGTAAATAATTTGGAATGGAATTATTACTTTTGTTTGGAAATGCATGTATTTTTATAATTGTGAATAAGACCTACTATGCCGTATTAACTAAGTGACTTTTAGTTTTAAGTCACCTAAGGGTTTATTTAAGTTAAGCATTGATATTTATTTATTTTGTGCTTTTGATTATTTGCATTTTTGTGTTTCCATTTACGTAATTATTAAAAGTTTATTTAATTTAATCATCCGTCCGCTGTCACATACTTTATTCTAATTCCACTGCGTGATTCTGCAACATACAGAATTTTTCAACCGTGACAGCTTGTTATTGGTAGAAATAGGATTAACAATGGTCGAGTAATGATGATGTAATGATGTATGACGTTTCCATTATCAGGCCTTATCGAAGTCGACGCGATCTACAGGGTGATTCTGAAAAAGTGTGCATAACTGTAAGCAATGACAGAGGTGACCAGAATGAACATTTTCTTTTAATACAATGTGGGTCCGAATTTGAACGCTAACTGAGATATGAACAGAAATAAAAATGCCACCATCAAGATCAACAAGTTAATAACTCAGGTTCAGCAACACCTAGAATAATGAATTGTGAAGGAATAATAGGGTACATAAAACTGTGTATACCGTTAAAATTTGATCGTATTCCAACGAGTAGTTTCCGAGTTACGAATTCCAAATCGTAACAGTCCTAACATACGAGTACTAATCAGCACGTGTTACGATGTTGAGTGCGTAACTCGGAAACTACTCGTTGGAATTCGAGTAAATTTTAACGGTATACGCAGTTTTATGTACCCTATTATTACCCCAAATTTCATCATCGTAGATCTTAAAGAACCAGGGTTGCTTTCTCTGACGAGTCGCAGTTTCTGGTGAACAGAGTGGACGGACGATGGAGAATTCGCCGGGAAGCATCTGAGAACAGGCATCCCGACACCATCGTTGGCAGACGACAGGCTGGTGGGGAAGGTGTGACTGTTTGGGGGATGTTTTCGTTGTATGGTCTGAGTCCACTGATACCGATGGAGGGTACACTGAATGCTGTTTGTTATCTGACGATCGTCGCAGACCAGGTACACCCCTTCATGTCGACAGTGTTTCCTCAGGGTGATGGCACCTTTCAACAGGACAATGCTCCCTGCCATACTGCCAAAATTGTCCACGACGGTTCGAGGAGCATGAGGATGAATTCAAGCTACTCCCATGGCCACCAAACTCCCCGGACCTCAACACCATTGAACATTTGTGGGACCATCTCGATCGCCATGTCCGCAAGCTGGACCCTACACCGTGCACGGTGATGGAATGACGGGATGCACTGATCGGCGAATGGTCCCAGATACCTGCAACCACCTTCCGAGGACTTAGTGACTCTCTGCCACGTCGACTATAGTTCATCCAGCGAGAGTTGGAGTAGGCGTGGCTTAGTGTTGATATCGATTAGTGTTGATAAAGGCAATCGAATTACGGGAACCTTAATCATGTCAGGCAATCGCGCAAGGAATTATGGGATTTCTTCATTATCTACGCAGGCGTCAACACGTTCACAACGTGCAGTGACCAGCGATCACAATGGTTAGTTCATCTACAGGGTTGTGCATAACCTTTTGCTAGGGGTCTGGAAAATAAACAAAACTAAGTGGAATGTTCTGCGGTTGATAATCAAAAAGTACGTTTATTTCTGCTTTTAACACATCAATATTTAGTGTGGCCACCACCTGCTTCTCGAACAGCACGCATCCGTTTCGGGTAGGAGCGGAGGAGTGTCTCAAACAGAGCAGTATCGTACTCCATGTCCTTCAGCACAGATGTCAGGTGTCCCATTAGAAGGTCTCGAGAATACCGATTTTCACCACGTTCTTGAATCATTAAAGATTCCACTGCGTCTTTTAACACGGCTCCAAAATGTTTAGCAACGTTTAGGTCAGGGGATGCACCGGGCCATTCGTTTGATGAGAAGAAATCGATAGCACTTTCTCTTAGGATTTGCTGTATTGCATTAGCCTTAAAGCAAGGTGCCTTATCGTGCAAAAAACAAACTTCATGCGGGTCGATAGTGTTGTTTGGATCTCGAAGAAACGGAAAAAATCGGTTTAACTTGTTCGCAACCCATTTGCGATTAATAAAAGACGCACCTGCTTCCATTGCCTCTCGATATGCATTTGCACGAACTCTATCCATGAAACGCTGCTGTTCACTTATTAAACCAGCCATATTTGTCTGATACCAATAGACGCACAATGAACTACTCTCTGCCGAAGCGTCATAAGAGTGTGCTAAAACGCTGCGGTTTAAGTCGCAGCCCCCTAGCAAAAGGTTATGCACAACCCCGTACAACACCTACTACCATTGGAATTCGAGGACGAACTCTTCACAGCCAAGCTAGGGAGATTGTGTGGAATGTATTTTCCTATTTCAAAGATAAGGATCCTGATAAAAGCACTTCTGCTTTAATAGAAGAAACATCTAAAGCAACACAAGTATTGGCGACATCCGTTCGAAGAATCGTTCAGGATGTAACTAGGCCTAATTCGGAGACGCAAGCAAGCGCGCCAAACCTTTCGCTTTTTCGACGCCTGGGAAGAAGGGAGTTACAAGTTACATAAAGTAATCAGGTCACGAGTTAAAAACTTGGATGAATTTGAACTTTCTGTTGCACGGGCATGTGTTACTGAAATACACCGAGAAAGAGATTATCCTACAATTACAAATGTTTTCACGAAGTTTAAAGAGAGGACGATACCGTGGGTCAAGTTTGTCATGCATGAAAAACTGCGTAGGAAATACGGAAAAATCGACAATCGAAAGTTTTATATTGAACGTACAGATGTAGTGGCTCAACGATACCGAAATTTACGACAGATACAAGTGCTACGTAGGGATCCATCGCGTACATTTGTGTACTTAGATGAAACGTGGGTAAATGCGCATCATGGCCGAGAACGCCATTGGCATTACGACGGGGAGGACAGCGGCGAAGCACATCGTGGGCGCTTTATTCCGTCTGGTAAATGTGAACTATATGATACGATAAAGCTAAATAAATCAGAAAAGCGCTACGTTATTGACGAGTTGACTACTATCACTGCGATTTTAACCCCATCGAATTAATCTGGGCACAAGTGAAAGAGTTTGTGAGAAGAAAAAAAAACACCACCACGTTCAAGCTCGCAGATGTTGAACAGTTAACGAAAACGGCGATTGAAGGAGTCACTCCTGAAAACTGGAAAAAGGCAGCTGAACACGTTATTCGGATAGAACAAAAATATTGGGGAAATAGGAGAAAGTGGAGCCGCTAATAAATCCACGTTAACGGCGAGGGTAGCAGCAGCGATGAAGAGTGGGATGACATTAACGTTCGCTGTCCTCCACTTTCGCCCCTTAAATTTTTGCCCGTTCCACTTTGGCCCCCGAAGTCCACTTTCGCCCCCGCGCCATTATATGGTAATTTCACTTTCGCCCTGTATATTTTATCAAGGCCCTGAAGAGAGGCTAAGGCTATACGCAAGTAACTTGAATATAACATAGCCAGGGTTTTCAAACTGTGATGGTACTTCAAGCAATGTTTTTCACGAATAATCACCCAATTGTTTTAAGTGGTTTTTAGTGGTAGACGATTCCCTGAAAAATTGAATCGTATCTGAGAGGGTCAGAATCGATTAATAGATTCCTGGAATCGATTATTGCGAAAAATTGAATCTATTTTAAAAAATATTAAAATTAAATCTGTTTATTGTAATTTATTTCCGTGGTTAAAAGAGTAGCAAAATACGTAAACACTTAGAAGAAGCCATTTATGAATTTTTATTTAATAACAAACATGTTGTGAAGCAGAAATATTATAACAATGTATTGTGAAGCAGATAAAAAAAGTTAGATTGATTGATTATTTGGTATTATGGAATCGAGAATCGATTCCACTCAGGAATCGAGTTTCGGAATCGGGAATCGCCCACCACTAGTGGTTTCACACCTTGTATTTTAAATAAATACACTTCTTTAATTAGTGTAGTATCACTATAACGTCATAATTAATGTAATTATAGACTGATTTTTCTTCAAAACAGCACGAACGTTTGTTAAGGCTTGGGCTATACATTTTATAATCGGGCTATTTTTGGGCTACAATGATATAGTGAGAACGTTAGGAAAAAACAAAAGGAATTAAAAAAAAATTAAAAATATAGTGAGAGCATCCGCCGGTGATCTTACAAAAAGATAGCAGTGAAGAACTCAATGCCTTCCGTTTACCCTGAATAAATGTGTTAATAAATCATCTTTTTCTTGTTTTTAAAACATTGTTTGCGTTTTGTTTTTTTTCTAAACTCTATTATTTCTTTTAAAACAATTTAGATTTTAGGAAAGCTTTAATTTAAATCGTTCTTAATTAAAAGGAGAATTTCGTGGGTTATGTTAGGTAAGTATTCTAAATAACTGAATTCTTAGTTTTCTTTTGACTTGTTAACCTCTCTGCAGGGTTTTTTTTATGAAAGTGGATCTTAAAAGTATTTTTGCAGGGGGCGAGAGTGGAAGGGGCCAAAGTGGAGTGAACCTAACGTTCTCCCGCAATCTCCCTAGTTTGGATTTTTTAAATAAAAACGGTCTTTTTCAAGACTAATTCATTAAAAGGCCATTTTAATGGCCAGAACCTTTGTTTTAAAATTTTTATTAAAATATTTGTAGTAAATAAATATTTAATTCATTTTTAATTCTAATTCATTAAAAGAAATAGCAAAAGAAGTGAAAGTTATTTATTAAAGAATAAAAAATTAATGATATATTGACTTCAATTTAATTGCTTCAATTGCTTGCAATTTTAAATAAAATAAAAAATAAAATTATTGATGAAAAATAAGAAAGAAAATCCCAGCCAGCCCAAAGGGCATGTAGATAGCGTAATGCTTCTATGTCCGCAGTAGCGCAATTGGCTGGCGCATCTGCACCGTGAGCAGAAGGTTCCTGGTTCGATCCCAGACTGTGGAATTTTCTTTTCTTTCCTATTTTTCATCAATAATTTAAACATCTGAGGTATGGCGTGTATAAGATCCTCATAGATCCATTTATTATTCTTTAAAAAATATAAATAAAATGCATGACATAAACTAAATAAAAATAAAATTAGTTAAACATATATAATTTATGTTACATGACGAAATAAGCTTTCTTTAAGTGTATTCTCATTTTCTTAAAATTTAAATTTTAGTATAACGTAGTTTCACTAAAATGTAAAATGTTATAAAACGCTTCACAATTAAGACCTGTAAACCAGGAATGATCAGTCGCATGATCAACCTTTCTCTGATTGGCCAGTTCAGAACTTTTTGGGCTCCGCCCACTCCAACTCTCCCTGGAAGAACGTGTTCAAATTCGGACCCACATTGTATTAAAGAAAACGTTCATTTTGGTCACCTCTGTCATTGCTTACAGTTATATACACTCTTTCAGAATCACCCTTTATACATTGCTCAAAACATTTAAAAGGACACTTCTATTAAGCAGCGTGCAGAAGCAACTACGAATAATATGGACAAAATCGCTGTATGTGATCATTAAAAGACGGTTTATTTAACAATAGAATGCATTATTGAAACAACTGGTGAAGAAACAAAAAGAAAAAACAGGAAACTGCAGGACCCCCGCCTAAAACAAAGTGAAATGTCCTCTGGACGTTGTGAGGTGAATGCCCTGTTTCTTCCAGGGATCAGTTTTTGCACCACTCAGTAATGTGTATGCCTACCATGGGCTGCAGTAACCTCCATGCACCTTCGAGGCATGCTCCGTATCAGTCGACGGATGTGATCTTGGAGAAGCCGGTCCCATTCCTCAGTAAGTGCCTGGATGAGCTGTTGCAGTGTTTCTGTAGCTGAAGGGCGGTGCCAAATTCGCCTGTCAAGCATGTCCCAAAGATGTTCAAGTGGATTTAGGTCTGGACTCATTGCAGGCCACCTCATGGTCTGAATGTCATGCATCCGTAGGAAGTCTTGAGTGACAGCTGCCGTGTGTGGACGAGCATTATCCTGCATCAGAAAGAATCCAGACCCCATGCCATGTGCAGCAACAATCATATGTTCTTCCAGAATGTCACGAATGTAAACGTCAGCGGTCATTCGCCCTCGGACGACCACAAGATCCGTTCGATGGTCTATTGAGATGCCAGCCCAAACCATAATGGAGCAAATCCCATTCGGTGAGTCTCACAAACTGTTGCGTCGGTGTTTCGCTCACCATGTCATCTCCAGACACGTAGACGGTCATCACAGCGGGTCAGGCGGAATCTTGACTCGTCTGTGAAGAGAACAGAACGCCAGTGGCGAAGCTGCCAGGTGACATGATGATGTGCAAACTCTAGTCGCGCCTGTATGTGCTGGCGGGTTAGCCTAGGCACTCGATTTGGTTGTCTGGCTCTCAAGCCAACTTCACGTAATCTGTTCCGGATTGTTTGATCTGAAACAGCTACCCCAGTGACATCTGCAGGTCATTTCTCAGGTCTCTGGCCGTTGAGGTTCTTCGGCGCAGGGCACAAGTCCGCACATAACGATCTTGATTGGCAGTTGTTGAGCGTCGGCGACCTTGCCCAGCTCTTCGTGTGTACTGGCCAGTCGCCTGGAATCGTGTCCACAGCCGGAAAATGACGGAAGAGGATACATTGAGGGCATTTGCCACAGTCCGAAATTATTGACCCGTTTGGAACAATGTTACGGCTCTCGCAGCTTCTACTGCTTCAAGATGCCTTCGTGGCATGTCAGAGCACTAACAACAACGTTTCAGAAATGCCTGCACTTCTAATGTTCGACCGTTTTCTCCAAGCAAAGAGTGTACTGGCATCTAACCACTTTGTTTTCCGGGGGGTTATATTGCTATGCAAATTTCTCAGAACATCTGGCAGCAAAATGTGTTGGCTTCAACCATTTCCTATGAGGGAGATAGTAGGTTTCATGTTGCAGAAGATGAAATTGCTAAAAGTATTATTTACGTCCTCTGTAGGGGATTCTACAAGTGTTCCTTTAATTGTTTTGAGCAGTGTACAAAGCCATGGCACTACGTCACTTCCATTGTTGAAACGTCACGAAAACCGATGGGATATTTTGAAATATGGATTGTGTATTTTAGATAACTAAGTAAATACAGTATAATAAAATGCATTAATGCCAAACATAGTTCGTTTACTTTTTTAATGTATCATCCATAGATATATTATAAATCAGAGTCCGTTGGAGTGTTTGTCCTTTTACAACTCGGAAAATACTCAACGAATCTCCACGAAACTTTCCATGTACGTAGTTAAAGTTACTGTGCCCTATTTAGGGTACTGTTTATACCGTGTTTTTTTCAATTTATTAAGTTATTCTTATTTTTCGTAGAGTTGAATAGACTTCAAAGAATGTCACTAGATGGCGATGCGAGACAGCGCACTTCTATTTACATACTGTTGTAACTTTAATTTAACATATTAATACAGGGTGTCCATAAAAGGTCTGACACATTTTATATGTGTATTGCCAAAAAAAAACTAATAAAGATAAACAGAAACGGATTTCAATATATGAAACTGTAACTGAAAATGTTTTATTGAGTTTCACAATTTCGCCGCTAGAGTGTGGGAACTGAAGTGAAACAAGGTGGATGTCGATGTGCTCAAAAGAACATGTCAAGAAATTGATTATCGGTTGGATATCCTCCATGTGACCCAAGGAGCACACGTTGGGGTCTACTAACTTGGTTTAATAAAACTTTTTCAGTTACAGTTTCATATATTGAAATCCGTTTCTGTTTATCTTTATTAGTTTTTTGGTAATACACAGATAAAATGTGTCAGACATTTTATGCACACCCTGTATTATTTTATTAATAAATTTCGTTTATTGAAGTAAAATTACTATATAATGATTTAAGAGACCATAGCTTAAATTTCAGCGTCTAGAATGGAAAATTTCATCGAACAAACAGCCCGAGCAACGCCGGGCATATCAGCTAGTTTTATTTAAAATATTAAATATCCTTATTTTGTTTTTAAATTTCTTTTTGCATGACGTCACAAAATCAGCGCCACGGCTTGTTTAGATCGCGTCGGCT